>JAAIIK010000059.1:2983841-2993992 GCA_014706435.1 Silurus glanis | reverse complement strand
CACCCACCCACACATCTACCTAAATAACTACCCACCCACACCACCACCTATCTACTTACATAACCACCCCCCTACATAACCACCCACCCACACATCTACCTACATAACCACCCACCCACACTCCCACCTAATTACCTACCTACATAGCCACCCTCCTACACACCCACAAAATCACCCACCCACACAACCTACATAACTACTCACCCACACAACCACCTACCTACATACATAACCACCCCCTACCCACCCACACACCCACCTATCTACCAACCTAATGCTACTATAGCATTATTGCTGTCTCCCAGTACCTGATCTCGGATTAGAATCTGTCTAGAGTTACTTTGTGTTGAATTTTATCTGTATATCGCTTTCAACAACAGACAACTGTAAAGAGGTTATATAGTTTAAATGTATACATTTAGTGCCTATAAGTTTGTTATAAATGTAACCCTAATGAGTGAGCCAGTGGTGACAGTAGCAAGGAAAACCCCTGAGATGGCATGAGGAAGAAACCTTGAAAGGAACCAGACTCAAAAGGAAAGCCATCTTCATCTGGGTGGCACCAAATGTCCATTCATTACAATTTAATCATTGTTGATTAGTACTATTCAGTAAAAGATGCTTAAATGTCAAAACTGTCCATGCAAACTGTAGTCCTAAGCCATTGTAGCAGACCGTTGATATTAATCGGTCCTCATTCAGTTGCTCAGTAACTTCATGGATCTTCAGTCTATTCATGTGGAACCATCATCATGTGCACAAAATGTCTCCAATTGAAGAAAACTCCAAAGGTAGGGAGTCGTGATGGATCAGGCAGATCCGAAAGGGAAGAAAGAGCCATCTCACGCCCAGGGTTTCTGGGACATGTTCCGGATTCCACCAGACAGATGGATTCGTAAATGTTCCCCTCTTCATTCCAATTTTTTTATTTCATTTAGAACAAATGTAAAATGGGCACCAAATGTAAAAACTTTTAGAGTCAAATGAACAACAGAAACCACCAGACTATGAACTTTGAACAAAATAAAGGACTATGAACATCGTCCTTTATAGAATAGCCTTTATTTGTCACATATACATTACAGCAGTGAAATCCGTTCTTCGTGTAACTCAACTTGTTTACAAGTTGGGGTCAGAGCACAGGGTCAGCCAGGATACGACACCCCTGGAGCACAGAGGGTTAAGAGCCTTGCTCAAGGGCCCAAGAGTGGCAGCTTGGCGATACTGGGGCTTTAACCGCCGACCTTCCGATCAGTAATCCAACGCTTTAACCACTGAAATACCATAATAGTCCTCTTTTGCACAGTACAGTATAATCATAGTATACAGGAGGTTTACTGGTCGGTGCTATTTCGTATTTTGCAACATACATATTTGTCCCACACTGTCTTGTGTTGTCTGTCTGCACTGTTTGCACTCGATGTTGTGTGGTGAAGCTTGACCTGACTTGATAAACAGCTCCTTACACTGAACATATAATAAATCAGCACTGTATATCCTTCTCAGTGAAGATAAAGGGTGCTGATGTGTGTGTGTACCTTGTGTTCATCTTCATTTCAAGTCAGCTGATGGTCAAAACGGCGATTGATGTAAAGGGGGGTATATGGATTACAGTCTGTGCATCTAATAAAAGGGTCAGTTTGTGTATGTTTGGGTCAGAAGCACGTGTTTTCATATCAGATATTTTCACATAAATGCCACTTTCTATAATAGATTACGAAATCAACAGAGCATTACAACTTGACCGATGGCATCAGCAGCACAAACCCCAAGAGATCCCACGTGATTATATACATCAGTAAAGAAATCAAGCTCTTGAAGCTCTTACGTGACTCTGTTGAAACCCTCTCCCTGCGTTTCTGTAGCCGCACCGGACTACATGCCTCAGCGTGGGGAGCAGCATCACCACGCGTGTCCTCTCTCGGTTCTTTTTTTGTTTGTTTTTGCTTTCAGAGAAACCATCTGCTAGTGTAGTGCATTTCTCATTGAGGGCTTCTTCAGTGAGACGCCATATTGCTTTACGCTTCCGCGTTCAACTTTGACCCCTAGTCAACGTCATAGCCGCGCGCCGGAACACGTGGAAACAGGACTTTCTTAAACGCTTAACATGGTTTAATGCGACAAGAAAGCGTTTTTTTAAAACACCAAACACATTATTAATATATTTATTAAAAACACACAGCGTACAGAAAATTTCAGAGTACAAACGTAACGCGTTCAATTAGTCGCTAAGCATTTTTCTTAAGTTTTCTATGGGAGAAAAGCGTTACGTTCGTCTTCTTGAGTCGCATGTACACAGTGTGCTTTATTATTCATGTGTTTACTAAATTTGCTCTTGTAAAAACGCTGCATTAAACCGCGTTAAGCGTTTTAGAAGCGTTTTAGCGGAAACTAGTGACTTGTCGACGCCTACATGTGTGTCTATAAACATATTTACACTTTGCATAGATTTTATACTCATCATCTGCTTGAAACAATAAACTTCTTTCAATGCACAGGCACAATATCTCCTGTATGAGCCACGGGCAGCATCCTAAATAAACCCTCTGTAGTAAACATGAAGGGCGCTACATAGTGCACATGTGTAGGGAGTAGGAAACTGTTTGGGATGTAATCAAGCCGTCGTGACTCTTGGACGCTTGAAGCCAAAAGAGTAGCAAGGTAATATTCATATCAACACTGTTTTTTTTTTATACTTTAGCTCGAATTTTGAAGCACAAACCGCCTTTTTATATCAATACTGTATCACAGAGGCAGAACCGAGCAGGTCCTAAAGGCTTCCAGAATCCAGTTAATGTTAAATCGCGATTTATTTACAAAATCTATACACAAGAGTTCACTATTCCTGCAAATGTTGCTGAATGGTGAAGACTTGGAGAAAATCAATACAAAGTGAATACTTCAATCCTCTCAATTACTTAGTAAATACGCAATGACACATCACACCATGTGTTGTATAGTTTGTTTGGTGCGCATGCGCAGTCAGAGGCGACCTGCCATAAATGGTAAGGATGAGTGATGCTCCTTGTTTTCTTTTCGAGCTCATACCAAGTACTTCCTTTAGATCCATGAGGTTACTGAGCAACTTAAGATTTACGAGGATGCATTTGGACTGTAATTAATATCAACTGTCTCCTACAATGACTTTAGAACTGAAGTTTGCATGGACAGTTAACTAAACTTAACAGTGATGGAACTGAAATAAATGGACTAGATGAGGATGGGTTCACTTTTCAGTCCAGGTTCTTTCAAGGTTTCCTCCTCATACCATGGAATGGTTCAGGCTCTGGGTTAACAATCAGAAGGTCAGGATTTAAGCCCCAGTATCGCAAAGCTGCCACTGTTGGGCCCTTGAACAAGGCCCCCAACCCTCTGTGCTCCAGGGGCGCTGCATTATAGATGACTTCAACTTCCTAACATCGCAAGGATATGCAAAAATAATAATTTCTGTAATTAGGGTTGCAAAGGGGCAGAAACTTTCCATGGGAACTTCATCTGGGGAATTTTTCAAATTCCAAAGTTGTAAACTTTATGGGATTTTATAAGCATTAATGGGAAGTCATTAGAAATGTGGGGAAATGTATAAAAAATGTATCATATACAAACAAATAAAAACCATTTTTTTGTTCATAAGCTGACAAACATACAATAAAAAAATTTATTTTGACTGATTTGTTAGTATAATTTTGTGGTATGATCACAGCACAAGGAAGTTTTAAACAAATGTATGTAATATTGGGGGAAAATAATTGGGCACCCTGCATTGTCAAAACATTAACCCTGTTGCACATAATTTCTATTGGAGATGTATTTTCTGTACATTTAAAAAATATTAAATATAAAAATATAAATACTAAAATATATTAGGATAATTTTATAAAATATGGATATATATTAAAAGCTGAAATATTTATATATTTTAAAAAATTATATATTTAAAAATGTGTGTATATATATATATATATATATATATATATATATATATATATATATATTTATTTTTATTATTATTATTATTATTAAATAAAAATAATTAACACTTATTCCTGAGGTACTTGGTGCATCTTCTTTTCCCTCCACCATTTTGAATGTATGATGCAATATCTCAAGACAACAATTAAATGGAATCATGAACAACACTGTGAGTTCTGGACATGGTGGTTTGAGACATGAATATGAACTTTAATGGTTATAAATGGCTTTCAACTATCTGTCCACTGTAGTGGATGCAGTGCATGAAAGGGTTAAGTATTGGCAGGTATCTCAGCTTGTAAATACTTTTGGCAGCCTTAAAATTCTTTATTTGGACGACTTTTTGCCCAATCTTTCTCAAAGAAGGCTTCTCATTCTGTGAGATTCTTGGCTCGTCTTGCATGCTCTGCTCTTTTGAGGTTGATCCACAGATTTTTTTTCATTATGTTTAGGTCTGGGGAAAACCTTCATCTAGTGTGTCTTGCAGTAATCCATTGCTGATTTTGAGGTGTGTTTAGGATCAATATCCTGTTGTAGAAACCGTTCTGTTCTTATCCTCTGTGAGTTTTTCCATTTAAGATTCACTTTGCCATTTCACTAGAAAGAGAAACGTCCTGCAGCACGTTTCTCAAACGTCCTCCTGGTTTGTTTGTCTGGTAGGATCAATGCAGTCCTACACCTTTCCTGTTTTAAAGGGAGATAGTGAAAACAATCAATGCTAGCTTACATATAAACTAGATCTGGTGGGTGGGGTCTTAATACCAGTCCCTCATCTATGGTTAGTGTGCTTTTAAAACCTACACTACAGTTTAGCATCTTTCACGGGCCTGAAGGAACTTGAGGGGGATTCCTCCTTTTTTTGTTTATTTTTTTCAAGAATTTCCTGCTATTGAATTAAATCCATTCTTTCCTCTCTAAGTGAAATGTTCCCTCTGCCACTGGTTGCAAAACAAACCCAAAGTGTGTTCGATCCAACCCTGTGGGAGGTGTTTTCCTTTCATGAGATTCTTTGTTTATTATGGGCAAAAAAATGTTCCATTTTCACTTCACCACTCCACAGAACTTGTTGCCAAAATGCATTAGTCTTCTTTAGATGTTCATTTGCAGCCCTCTGATGCTGAAGTGTGTCGTGAGGTATTGTCCTGATGCAGGAACGTTTTTTCTCTCTCTCTCTCTCTCTCTCTCTCTCTCTCTCTCTCTCTCTCTCTGAACGTCTTTTGCAGTCAAACAGGGTTAACATTTGGCATAGAGCAGTTTTCTCAAGACAGTTTATTCGGTATTTCTCTCAAAAATTTCAGCGTTTTTTCTTTCAAGATGTTTTCTTTGTCTCCCTCTCAGAACGATTTCTTGGTTATGTGTTTTTGGTTCTTTCACTCAACGTTTTCTTTAATGCTTTCTCTCTGAAGGTTTCCATGGTTCTTTTTCTCAGAAAGTACATCTTCTTTCTTTCCTCTTCTTAGGAAGTTTTCATTAAGTTGTTTGAATTGTTCTTTCTCTCAGAAAGTTTTCTTGGTTCTTTCTCTCAAAAAGTTTTAAAACTCCGAACCTCCAGTGTTCCAGTTCAATAAAATTTCTTAAATACATTCAGAACTGAGGAAGCTGCTAACACTTTGCTTTGGTCTTTTATGGTAACTTGCTCCTGCTTTTTGCCTATAAACGATTAAAAGTTTTAGAGTGCTAGGCAGCAGTTCAGTGGCGCATATTGCCTCTGATTGTTGGGAGAAAGTTTTGAATCACCTGGCCTTTCCTAATAATGATTGTGAAAAGGCCATAGCTCCAAGGAGCTAATTAAGGTCTGAGACCTCAGTAAAAAAAAAAAAATTGCATGGTGAGTTTCCCCTTTTTTGTTGTACTTTAAAATGATACAAAACTAAAATAATACTAATCTCAATAAAATGTTGAATTTTTTCTTACTTTAACCTTGTGGCTTTTGGAAATCATTCCTCTTCTTTATCTTTTAAGCTTAAGCTTAATGGAAATTGTGATCAGGTGTCCCCAATCTTTTCCATGCACCTGTACATTTTTGCTTAATTACTCTTTCTAATACATGAATGTTCCTTGAAGGCAAGTCATACCCAGTTACATTTTTTAAAATTGGGACACCTTTCCAGCCATATGTGCTTCTTCCCCAAACTGTTACCACAAAGACAAAACAATCGTATTGTATGTCTTTGGATGTGGTAACATTCAATTTTCTCTTGAACTGGGAGATTTAAACCTGTTACAACAAGACAATGCCCCTATGCACAAAGCCTGCTCCAAGTAGACATGGTTTTACATGGTTTGGAGGAGAAGATCTTGAGTGGCCTGCTATAGAGCTCTGACCTCAACCCTATTGAACACCTTTAGTTGAAATTGGAACGCTGACTGCACCCCAGGTCTCCTCACTTCACCTACATCAGTACCTGAATTTACTAACACCCTTGTGGCTGAATAAACTCAAATCTTCACAACCACTCTCAGAAATCTAGTGAAAAATCTTCCTTGAAGATTGGAGGATATTATAATGCAAATGGAAACTAAATGTGGAATGGGATGTTCAAAAAGTACATACGAATTTTATGGTCAGGTGTCCAAAAACGTTTGTCTGTAGTGAACATGTGTAGTGAGTCTGGTCTTAACTCTGGTCCTGCCCATTTCAGTCATAGACCTAAACGAACTTTCTCTATTTTCTGTACTTATGCAGGATGGCAGAAGGCTTCCTGATGGAGGTATGTGTGGATTCAGTCGAGTCTGCAATAAACGCAGAAAGGGGAGGTACAATTGCAAAAAGCCTGTTCACACCCACATCGAATAAATAATCATTTACCCATTGAGAAACCCCGTGTTGCCACGACGACCATTTTTCCATCGTATTTGCTAATAAATCTTAACATTGTTCTCATTACGGATGCAGGTGCTGGCCGTATCGAGCTGTGCTCCAGCCTTATTGAAGGTGGCATCACACCCAGTGTCGGTGAGTAAACCTGCGTGTGTAATTCAGTGTAAATCATCAAAATGAACTTAATTCTCTGACCCCCTCACATCGCTGCTCGCAGCTCTATTAACACGCATGGACTCGTCTTTCCTCAGGTCTGCTGCAGGTGGTCAAGGAGAACGTGCAGATCCCTGTGTATGTGATGATCCGACCTCGAGGAGGCGACTTCCTCTATTCCGAGCGTGAGGTGGAGGTGATGAGGAGGGACATAGAGCTGCTGAAGAGACACCGAGCTGACGGTTTTGTGCTGGGGGCACTGACCGAGGATGGACGTGTCGATGCCGAGCTTTGCATGGAACTCCTGGGTAAAATCCACATTGAGGGTCCTGGAAGGAGGATTAAAAGGAGATTTTGAATGCTAATGTGGCTATCAATGGCATGTAGTGAGCAGTTACAACTTGTCTATTATATCAAATAGACAAGTTGTATAATTCCTATATATATATATATATATATATATATATATATATATATATATATATATATATAATGTGTTTTGTTTATTGCTTGTGTTGCAATAATAATTAGATTCAAATTGTATTTGCTTGCATTTTAAACCCACAGTTTTCCCATATATTCAATTTCAACAGTAGGGCGAGCACGTAATAAGTATTTTGGAGAGCAAGGAACTTCTGCTTTACTGTTTCAGACAGATTTCTACTTATATAAACAAAAACAGCAAGACGCATTTTCAAGCAATTTGTAGATTTGAGGAGTAACGCAGGCAATTTCTTGACCTGGCAAGTACATATAGGAAAGAGAGAATGTTATATGCTGTAAGGACGGGGATGCTGGAGATGAATGAATCTATGGCCCAAGCAGGACTCCAGTTTTTGCATCTGTTTTGTATCCATATGATACTAATAGTTTTGGTTTTATTGATCGTACAACTTCTTCTGAAATGATGTTTGTTAGTCTTCTGGTTTCTGTCTTCAGTCTTCCTGTTTGAAAAACGCAGAATCACAACCCAGCATGCAGACTATTATTGACATATTTACCGAGTATGTCTCATTTCCTTTTTCAGCTACCTGTAGGCCTTTGCCAGTTACATTTCATAGAGGTAGGTGTCTCTGTTGTTCCTTATCCTTCTGCTAAATGTCGAAGGAAATACGATTCTTAATAATCAATATGGTAATTATAACAGATATGCATTGGTACATTTCTGAATGAGACGTTCCTTTTCTGTTTCAGCATTCGATATGGTTCACGATCCAGCTGTTGCTGTAGAAACGCTGATCTCCCTTGGCTTCGAGAGGATCTTGACAAGTGGATGCGACAGCTCAGCTTTGGAAGGTTTACCCGTCCTCAAACGCCTCGTGGAACAGGTCCGTAAAACAGGATATTTTCTGATATCGCGCAAAATGGATTGACAAAATGTCCATTATAATTATGTACATGATTTTATTTTATTTGATTAAGTATTAAGAAAGCCTTCTTTCGCTTGAACTATAAGCGGAGTCAGTTCAATCCTCTTTAATGGTGTGTTTACCCTTAGGGAAAGATCACAACTGGTTTGAAAAAACATTTACTGGAATCCAAAGCAATTTGACCAAACATTTTTTTTTAGGTTCACTTCATCACTTCAATTGAAAAAACAATAGAATTGTTTTAGGGATAAAACTAATATTAAGTTAAACCACTTTTTTTTACATGTAAACTGTACTCTGTACTTTTTTGGTAATACACCACATCTTCATTTGGCTATTATATTCCACTTTTTCACATATCATGCTGAAAAAATATCTTCATCCTCACTTTTCTAACAAATGTCCCATGGCAGTATGAATGGATATTTGCATCTATCCATGATTCTCTCTCTCTAAACTGGAGGGCCAGTTCTAGCTGATGAGAAACAGCCCCATAGTACAATGTTTCCACCACCATGCTTC
Organism: Silurus glanis; assembly: GCA_014706435.1. Classification (NCBI taxonomy): domain Eukaryota; kingdom Metazoa; phylum Chordata; class Actinopteri; order Siluriformes; family Siluridae; genus Silurus; species Silurus glanis. Next base: position 2,985,154 of record JAAIIK010000059.1, on the reverse strand, counting down.
AGCATGCTTCATATGATGTTATTTGGGTGATAAACATTCTTGTACACACAGTGTTTGTCAAACGTTTGGAAACACAGACAGACAGACAGGCAGGCAGGCAGGCAGGCAGACAGACAGACAGATAGATAGATAGATAGATAGATAGATAGATAGATAGATAGATAGATAGATAGATAGATGTGTGTGTGTGTGTGTGTGTGTGTGTGTGTGTGTGTGTGTGTGTGTGTGTGTGTGTGTCCCTTTTGTTTATGTGCAACAACTTTTACTTTGACCAAACAAATATAAAAGTAGAGTGTGTATGTTGGTACAAATAATCAGCAAAATCCTCCCTTCGCATGAAAAACAGCCTTTTCTGTGTAAAGAAAAAAAAAAGGCTTTTAATATTTATTTGTAAGTTCTGCAAAAATTATTTGATTTTGAGGAAAAGATCCAACTAAATTCATTTAAAAAATGCAGCACATTTACAACCAATAATACTAAGGATCTGAGCAGGGTTGTTTTTTTCCTTTTTAAGGGAAAAAATAATAGTTCCTTTTTAAATAATAATAATAATTTATTAATAATAATAATAATAATAATAATCAAAGGATGTAACTAAATACAAATACATTCAGATAGAAAAGATAACGTTTGAAATATAATCTTAATAGTATTATTTATTAAATTTTTTTATTTTTTTTATTTATTGAAGCTTTGCAGGTTTCCTTCAATGCAAGGCAACCTTGAGTCGAGGTGATCTTTTTTCATTTCTTTATTTCTTAATTCATTTTTTTAAAGACAGTCTTACACAGCTTACAAAAAAAAATTCACAATGCTAGGAAAAAATGATAAAGTAGAACAAAAAATATGTTCCACAAATCGCTATTTGTTGTTACGTAAACAGCCTTGGGGTTTTGTTTAGTGGTTTGCATTGTGTCCAGGAGTGTAATAGAAGGACTATTGACAATATTGAAAATATAGACATGTATACTTTTTACAATTAAGTAGGTCATTATTTTACAACCAACCTGCATCTTCTCAGTTTATACACAGTTTAATAACCTGTAGTTAACAGCTAGTTAGTGAGTGTACAAGTAAGGGATAATTCTGGGGTGCACGATTTTAATGCACAATGTGAAGGCGAATAACTGCCTGATGAGACTGCCTGAATAGTGTAATGCCTCACACCTAGCCATGATTTGAAAATATTGATGATATCTGCAGGGCAAAACTGACTGACTGAATAAAACGGATCTAGAAATCTGTTATGAAGAAGTGCAATAAGATATTCAATGGTTATGCATGAGATTAACATTGTGTGTGTGTGTGTGTGT
>JAAIIK010000059.1:2961813-2983741 GCA_014706435.1 Silurus glanis | reverse complement strand
ATGTACTCAATACTTGGTAGGGGCTCCTTTTGCTTTAATTACTGCCTCAATTCAGTGTGGCATGGAGGTGATCAGTCTGTGGCACTGCTGAGGTGGCATGGAAGACCAGGTTTTGTTGACTGTGACCTTCAGCTCAATTTTTATGTTAATTGTGAGCCAAAATCATTAAAATTAAAACAAATAAACACTTGAAATGTATCAGTCTGTGTGTGATGAATCTATATAATATACAAGTTCACTTTTTGTATTGAATTACTAAAATAAATCAACTTTTTAATGATATTTATTTAGACACACCTGTGTGTGTATATATGTATATGTGTGTATAAATTGTAAAAAGTAAATCAACAGTTTAATGATATTTATAAATGATATTAATAAACAGAAAATTTTGCATAATTTAAAACATTTGTTTGCATATAATTTTCATATTTACGGTGTCAATGGGATAATGATTAATTGAAACAATATATTGAGGGACAGGGTTTTTATTATTTAAAACTGAAGCATTCAAGTAAGTACAACAAAAATCACCGCTCTCCTCTAAAGTGAACTGTGCAGTACAATCGACATGCTAAATGCAAAACTTTCAGCGCCTCATGCGTGAGTTTGGCGACATTTGAGGCTTCACTGAAGATTATTTCGCACAGGCAGTGTGTCTTTTGGGTCTAAAATAAATAAAAGCTGTTTAAACCCATCTCTCTCTTAACCGCTTGAACTTATACCATGTCTCTCGCAAAATTAATTGGTGACAGCGTTTTTTATGTCTTGCCATCTGTTGTTTCATTTTCTGTCGTATGGAACTTTCTTGCTAAATGATTAATTTCTTGCGTGTGGGTGTTTTTTATATTTTTTATTATTATTATTTTACCCTGCGTGTCGTGTTCAGCTGAATCACAAAGCTTTTCATCTTCTTCTTCTTTCGGCTTCTCCCACAGCAGATCATCCGTCTCCATACCCCCCTGTCCTCTACATCTGCCTCTTTCAACCCAACTTCCTGCATGTCTTCCCTCACCACATCCATAAACCTGCTCCTTGGCCTTCCTCTTTTCCTCCTTCCTGGTGGCTTCATCCTCAGCATTCTTCTACCGATATACCCCATGTCCCTCCTCTGCACATGTCCAAACCATCTCAATCTCACCTCCCTCACCTTGTCTCCAAAACATCCTACATGCGCTGTCCCTCTAATAAACTCATTTCTAATCCTGTCCATCGTCGTCACTCCTCAACATCTTCAGCTCTGCTACCTCCAGCTCCACCTCCTGTCTTTTACTCAATGACACTGTCTCTAATCCATACAACATCTCAGGTCTCACCACAGTCCTATAAACTTTCCCTTTCACTCTCACAGATACTCTTCTATCACAAATCACTCCTGCTATCACTCTTCTCCACCCACTCCACCCTGCCTGCACACTTTTCTTCACTTCTCTAACACACTCTCCATTACTTGACGGAGCTTTTCAATTTATTTATAGTCATTGTGGAGGGACGTTGGAAGTTTCTGATTTTGTAAGTTTGTGAAATTGGCAAATTTTTGACTAATATCTGACCTTTCAAAACCAAACCACCTCCATGCTAGTGATGACGATCCAGGTATAGGAATGAATTCTTGCATGGATTTGAGGTTGCTCTTGTGAATTCGTGAACATTTCGTGAACACTGCAGCGTCTTGATTGGTTACAGGAATCGCACTCGATAATATGTTTTAGCGTATCGTTAAAACAACAATTACGATTTTATCCCACACGATATATATCGCACGCCCCTAATGCGTACTTGTTTAGGCCCTCAGGCCTGAGCAACTAAGACTGGCAACTCCGATCGCTCAAATGGATTAGAAATGCCACAGTCATGGAATTGACCTTTTGTCACCTGATTTAAACAATAAAACCGAGAGTGCAAAGGGCGAATGAATGTTATCAGTTCTGTTTGAGTGTTGAATGTGGTTAACTACTGAAGATATCAAACATCGTATCCCAGAAGGGGGGAAGAAAATCGAGAGAAAACAATAGATATTTTGTTTTTAGGAATTTAATTTAGAATGTAAGGTTTGAAAATATAGTTTATTTTTTTTTATTTTAATTTTATCTAATTAATTTAATAATTTTTTTTCAAAACCCTATATAAAATTATATATATATATATATATATATATATATATATATATATATATATATATATATATATATCTCATTTATATAATTTTTTTTAAACACTATTTAAATATATCTATACATTCCTATCTCTGTGTGTTCTGATGAATAATGGTGCGCAGGTTGTGTTACCCTGCATAGATGTTCATTCCTGAGTTGATAATGCAGGAATTGATTGTCACTCTTGTAGTTTTTGTCTTTCTCATCAAGGTAAATAATGTGCACTGGAAATCTTGGCCCTTTGCAGGGTATTGTTGGGTGTTGTGAGAGCATTGAGACAGTTGCCCTAGCTCTGCGTATTCACATAGGCCAAGGACAACAGAGAGAGAATAGCGTTAGCAGTGTTGTGCTAGTTACTAAAAAATAGTAACTAGTTACAGTTACTCGTTACTTCATTCAAAAAGTAACTCAATTACTTTGTTGATTACTTACACCAAAAAGTAATGCGTTACTGTTAAAAGTAACTTTTTAGTTACTTTTTTAAAGAACGTTCTTTAATGTTCCCATTATTGCCCTTTTATGTGTTATGGTCTATACAAACACAAAACTGACTTAAACACAAAGTAATTTTTAAACACTATTTTATTAAAGTCAGACCAGCACAAACTGAATATATCACAAGGATTTCTGAAATAAATAACAAAACAAGCTGAATAATATATTCAGAATCAAAAACTAAAGTGGCTTCTGCATCAGAAAAGCTGTTGTGTTGAGCCTTAAAAATGTTCCTTTCACAGCTTAAGTATGAAAACTATCAACAATGTACAGCAGAACACCGGGTTAGATTCTAGCTTCTAGCGTCGTCGAGGCATGGAGTTTCTGGAGGTGTTGCTATCGCAGTAGATACGACCTTCGAACCAGAAAGACACAATTTACATTTGACTAAAAAGTTTTTGTCTTTATGCTCAACTAAAGTGAAATAATGAGCTTATTTCCACTTTGAGAAACTCGTCTTGCTCTCGCTTAGACTCGCCATTACTGCCGCACAGACCTGAATAAACGGAGACACGCCCACAGTGCTTCTTCTTCGTGTTTACAGTGGTGTTTACAAAATTAATTCATTTTAAAAAGTAACGGACAACGCACCATACGGTAACGGAGTTACTTTATTTAAAAAAGTAACGTGTTACAGTATTAGTTACTGTCAAAAGTACTAGTAACGCGTTACTGCCCAACACTGAGCGTGAGAATGTTGTGGTACCACTACTGGAGCACTGGCAATAACAAGATAGATGGCTTGAAAAGCACGTAAACCGGGAGCAAAATCAGCCAAAACCACAAGCATTAATGTCCAGCTTAGCTTCATAATAGACATTCCAATATATTATTAGAAAATCACACACATACAAAATTAAATGTTTTCTTCTTTTATTAACTCTGTGACTTCATCATGAATAACGTGTGCCGTCTTCTGTCTCTTTTCCTCCGACAGGCAAAAGGCCGGATAATTATAATGCCAGGTAAGAATTAAAATTTGCTACAAGAGTCTTCTTGCACCTTTGTTGTTGCATATGAATTCACATGTCCTTCAGTTTAATCATTGCATTAATTCAACAATTCAACAATGGACATTGTCTCAAAGCAGCTTTACACAGATAACGTGGTAATAAAGGATGAATAAGATGTTCTTAATAAGTGTAAGTTTGTCCCTGATGAGCAAACTGGTGGTGACTGTGGCAAGGAAAAACTGCCTAAGATGTTCCTAGGGAAGGAACGTTGAGAGGAACCCAACTCAAGAGGGAACCCATCCTCATCTGGATGGCACCGAATGTCCATTTATTACAGCTAATAGATGTTGAGGTGTAGTGATGGTGATCAAGTTCAAACTGTAGTCCTGAGTCAGTGTAGCAGACTGTTAACATTAATTACCGTAATTTCCGGACTATTAAGCGCACCCAAATATAAGCCGCACCCACTGAATTTTACAAAGATATTTATTTTGAACATAAATAAGCCGCACCTGTCTATAAGCCGCAGGTGTCTACACTGAAACTAATGAACTTTACACAGGCTTTAACGAAAGACAGTGTCTGTTACACGGCTTGTATCTAAACAGTAGCCTACCAAGAAAGTAATTGTTCACTGTCTTCCTCCTTCCTTTCACAACTATTTCTCTCGAGAGTTTATCTTTTGGCATCGTCGTGCGTTTAAAAATCACCATCGGTGAAGCTTTTCTCCCGATGCCGTGCAGCTCAGAACACAGGTGAAGTGCGTTTTTTCATGCCCGGTTGTTTTCAGCGTGACGAATGATTCGCATTTCCTGTTGACAGTCCGAGCGAGCGGCAGGTCAAACGTCAGAGGAACCTCATCCATATTTATGATGTGGTGCGGTCCGATTCAGTGGGAGCGCATCTGATTTGATATAAAGAGTTTCATTGGTTCACCTGAACCCGTTCGGCAATTTCATTGGTCTAATGTTATGGGGCTCAGTTTTTTTTGGCTTGAAGTTTGTGAAACCGGGAAAAACCCAGGAAAAATCCATAAAATAGCCGCTTCGTTGTTTAAGCCGCGGGGTTCAAAGCGTGGGAAAAAAGTAGCGGCTTATAGTCCGGAAAATACGGTACAGTCCAAATCCATCCTTACCATCCATATAGTCATATGGAGTTTCGGAGTTGGGACTGAGAATTATTTCTAGCAAAAAAGCTGTCCAAATACAATATATGGACAAAAGTTTGTGGACCATAGGATTTGTAAGTGCTTTTTGAACATCCTAATACACACATAGCCCCTATTTTGCTCATTCAGCCATAAGGGCGGTAGTAAAATCAGTCAGGTGAGGAGGTCTGGGGTGCAGTCAGTGTTCATATTAAATTTATTCAATAGGGTTGAGGTAAGAGCTCAAAAGAACTCAAGATCTTCCATTCAAACCCATGTGGAGCAGATTTTCATGGAGCTGGTGTCGTGCACAGGTGCAATGTCATGATGGATAACCCTTTATAATGGTTACTAAAATGGAAAGATTATATTATGGTAGATTGTTCCTTAAAGGATTAAATACAATTCAATAGGATGAAATAGGATTTAGATTATCAATCCCTCCTGTCTCCTGTTCTCTGGCCTCCACATGATATGCACAAGAACATCACGCTTACCAATTTATTTGTGCAGATCAGGGAACCAACTGTGATTTCAAACAGGGTTTCAGTATTAGCTCGAGGCTGTGGGTTGTGTTTGAAGCCAGTTGAAGACAGTTAGAGATAAAGGCCACATTTTCTTCTATCTTTCACCTTCAGTATATCGATTAAGTGAAGTTGTGCCCACTGTAGCCTCTTCTTCCTGTTTCATACTGATTGAGTGGAACCCGATGTGCCGCTGTAGCACATCCACCTCGACGGTCATGTACGAGGGGGAATCTAGTGGAGATTAGTTTTGTAATACACCAACAGATGGCAGCACAAGGCAGCACAGTCACAGGGAGCACCGACCTTCATAAGTCAGTGTGAAAAAAGGCATTGTCCAGTGTACTTCAGAAGATGCTATTTTGACCACGTTACCACGTTTGCAATTCTGACCACCTGCGTCACAGAGTTCTCCTCACTGAGTTTCTCACCAGAAACAGCATTGATCTCACTTTCACACCCACCCTACTCGCCAGATTTGGCTCCGGCGCACTTCACCCTCTTCCCTCCGAAGATGAAGATCACGCTTTAAAAAAACTGGGAGCGCTGTATTGCTGTGGAAGGGGACTATAATGAAGGTGATGGTGTGTAAACGTAGATAAATAAAGTACTTTGTTCTAAACGGAGTTAATCTCGAAACCTTTTGATACCATCTCGTATTTCGAGATGCTTTTCGGGTCATCATGGTGGTAAACGATAATTATTTGAATTCCCTCTGGCATTTTGATTGTTCTTTTTTTTTTTTTTTTTTTTTTTTTTTGCGCCATTAAGACATCAATTCTTTAGACGGGTGTAAGTGTAAATTACAGAGCTTCATTTTCTAAAATGCTTAAACCAGTCCATCTAAAGTCGAGGGCACTAAGGTCACATTTCTTCTCCATTAACTACACAGCTCTTGGTCTATATCTGTATGATTTTATGCATTGTTCTGCTCCAACATTATTGGCAGAATACAAAGCAAACAGCATGATAACAGTGACTTTACAAACCATTTTCTGACAGCCTTCATTCTGCTTTCTTGTGTCAGGTGGAGGCATCACCGAGCGTAACCTGCAGAGGATACTCGAAGGCTCCGGTGCTCAGGAGTTCCACTGCTCGGCACGTTCCACTAAAGACTCGGCCATGAAATTCAGGTAAAGGCTGGAAAAATAGGAATTTTTCGTTCACGTCCCGTCACGCCATGCCTTCTCATGTCTCTTTGTTTCTTCACTACAGGAACTCCAGTGTGAGCATGGGAGCCTCCCTCACAGCACCCGAGTACTCGCTTAAGGTGGCCGACGTAGGCAAAGTGCGCACTCTTAATGCCATTGCCAAGAATACACTCTAGTGGCACTCTGAAACTAGCTGGGCTCTTTTTAGGGAGCAGGTCCTCCTTGAATTGGAGACAGTCCCTATGTCTGTTGTACTATTTCAATTCAGCAAGTCATCATTGAACCGAGTTTTGTCTTTGAGTTTACACCAAAGTAACCATGAGCCAAGATGCCCCTAAAACTTGTAATAAAAACCTTTATTTTTGATTTGTTGATGGCATTTGATTATTTTGAGCCACAGCAGGTTCAAACACTCACATTTGATATTCTTGCTTCACCGAGGTTTATTGACCGAATGTACTTATTTAGTCTCATCGACGTCGTTACGACCCGAAATGGCAGCAGATTATTATGTAATTCAACGTAGCCTCGCTTTATCCACTCTCCCAATGTAATTTCCTTTCTCGAAAGAAAACTCAATCGTCACTATAATTACGCAACACGCTTTCTGCTTGACAAAAATTAACCGCGGATTCCTCACGCAGAGACGAGAGCGCAGCTTCCTTTGGTGAATCAATATTTGCTGAATTTTCTAGAGCAACTGTCTGTGTAAAGGTTTCGTAAATGGATCAGATTATACCTTTGTAAATATTTTTTTAAGTTAGGCAGCGTTGAAAATAGGAGAAATTACTTTTCTGTCACGTCTTCGTGAAACCGAAATGAGATTGAAGAGCAGTTCGAAAGGTTAACGGTTTAATTGAGGGTCAAAGAACGTAACGCGTCCTTGTTTAAAGAAGGCATACAGAGAAATTTTTTTTTTTTTTTTTTATTATATTTATATATAAATATATATATTTATTATAGCGAATTGAATTGAATGTGAAGGAACGTTCCAAATATCAAAACCAACATGCATAGAATTTCCAGTTTAAGAAATTCAATTCAGTTCAATTCATTTTTATTACATTTACATTGTCCCAAAGCGGCTTTACACAGATAACGCGGTAAGAAAGAATGAATAAGATGTTCTTTATAAAGGTAAGTTTGTCCTGAATGAGTGAGTCGGTGGCAACTGTGGCAAAGAAAACTTCCCTGAGATGGCATAAGGAAGAAACCTTGAGAAGAATGAGACTCAAGAGGGAACTCATCCTCATCTAGAAATACACAAGTGGCTGGACAATAACACAGGCTTTCATAGTTTATACCAAACCCACCCCCCACCCCCTATGACACATTATCCCAGTTAAGTAATACTCATATACTAAAAGTACACTTATCTATTAACATTTGTCCTCCTAAGTTCAGTGTCAGAGCCCAGATTTTTACGTCACCGGAAACCTGTCAAGGAACCCAAATGTTGCGTCAATGGGCATTTAAATGGGCAGATAGTTAGGTAGTTATATTTCTTTATGACTGTTGTCCTTAATGGTTTTTGAAGGTGTAGTGCCACCGTTTAAAAATCACCCATAGACCTAAAAGAAGAAAAAAAGAAAAGGTCTACCTTAAAAGTTAAAGAATACATTTTTTAAACAAAAGTGCTAAAATCTGAACTTACCCCAATCCAAATAGGCAACGCTGCTCATTTCTTGGAAGTGCATTGTTATACCTGAGAGAATTCCAAACAAGTGGATTAAATGATCATTATTATTATCATAATTATCATAAATTATTATTAAATTAAGTTATCCGAGGGGCTGCAGAACGAAACACCAGAGAGTGAAATGAAAAAACAAGAAATTTGAACTCGATCACTTTTTGACTCTTTGAATGTGAGACATCTGCACAGACACCGATTTTCCTCGATGTTATTAGTAAATGTTAATTCCCTAAATTTATTTCTGTGTTACAAATAAAGCAATTACGTATTTACATTCAGTATAAACAGTGGAGGAATAGTACATATAAATGGCTGGCCAAGCAAATGTCCCGGAATATTCTACATCATCCTAGAAGCCCTTCCAGCAAAGGCCAAAGCTTCTTCCACAAGTGTATTGTCCTCTAAGTTGATGTATAAAGTTATTGCTCTATTGGTTTCCATTTAAATATTTTACAACCTGTTATTATTCGCAAGGGCCTCATTATATTCGTAGGACCTTGGCGTTGAGTTGGACTGTTTAAACGGCGCGACGCCTCAGCTGGAAACTCGTTATCTTCATCACATGACTCACACATTGATCCTATCTGAAAGCTCCTGTGACGAAAAAAAGCGAGTTAACATGCAACTCATGCATGTCATAAAGCTGGATAATCAGTCCAACCTAATACATTTCATTATACATTCTAATGGAGTTTACAGTTAAATTGTTATCTTCCTTTGTTGGGTGACTTTTAATGAATTTTGCTGTGTTTGACAGGGATATTATATTTGATTTGATGTGATTTTAATATTTTCCTTCTGGAAAAACAAAGAATGAATATACTACAGTAAAATATAGTATAGTATCAAATATAGTATATAGCAGGGGTCACCAACCTTTTTGAAACTGAGAGCTACTTCTTGGATACCGATTAATCTGAAGGGCTACCAGTTTGATATACACAGTTTTCAGTTTGATCTGAAATAACAAATTTGCTCAATTTACCTTTTATTATATGTTATTATTAATAATTAATGATATTCATCTATGTGAAGACACTGATCATGTTAATGATTTCTCATAATAATGATCAACAATGATTTAACAAAGGCCCGTGGGCTACTCATGTGGTCCTTGCGGGCTACCTGGTGCCCACGGGCACCACGTTGGTGACCCCTGGTATATACAGTAGTATTAAATGAATTGCATACAAGAGGTAAACAGAGTATACAATATAATCAAATATGATTAAATCAAATCATTTTTTCCCACATAAAATTAATCTTAAACTAGCTAATGGTATATTAAAGGTTATGCATCGGGATTTGGCTCTGGACAACGTTTCTCATCAGCCACTCCACCACCATGTCCCAAGTCACATGCTACACATCACTCACATTTGTTCCCTGTCACATTATCAGCACATGAATTTACAGTAAGTATCACTTTACATCGCACTCTTTGTCTTATGTTTATTACGATTCTCGTTCTATGAATCGAGTTACGGTCTCTTTCTTTGTTTTGTGTGTGGATTTCATTGAGACAGTTGGGTACTTTGCACCTTATTAAACTTTATCTACACTTACATGTTTTTTACATGACAACAAGGATGATTTTTTGTTTATTTAGCTAATTTGCCTGTTAAAAGTATTTTTTTTATTTTATTTTGTTGTATGCAACATATGGTATGAAAATTTACTTTGAACAAATAAATATATAAATGTACAAATAATAACTATTTTTTCCATTGAATTCTCCCATAGCATGAACAATAGCTTTACACACTCTTGGCATCTGGGCAGTTTGTTTTTTCAAACATTCACCTATAATACTTCCAATGCATCTGTAAAACTTGCCAAAGATGATCTTCACTAGTTGGAAATTTCTTTCTGAACTTGTGATCCAGTTCATCCCAGAGTTCAATAGGATTTAGGTGTGGTGACTGGGCAGAATATTCCAATGATAGATTTCACTCCAACTGACTGTTTACTCTGTAAATAACACTTACAGGGCTCGGAAGTACGTTTGGGTAATTTTCTTGTTGTATGGTGAAGTCAGTTCCAATGAGCCGCAGTCCAGATGAAGTATGAAACGGTGGCCATGTTGGTTCAGTTTTCCTTTCACCTGGAATAAGTCACCAATTTTCCCTGCTTCAAAACAACCCCAAACCATTACGCTTCCAAATCCATGTTTGACTGTGGGGGTGAGGCAGTCTGCTAACATCTTCTCTCTTGTTCTCTGTTTCACAGAAGTTTTTCTTTAAGAACCAAAATATCAAATTTGAACTCATCTGTACACAAAACGGAAGAAATTGATTCATCGTCCAATTGTGTTTTTGATTAGTTTTTTTTCCTAGTTTTTCCTAAACATCATTATTTTTACATTTTAAGCCATCGACAACAAAACAAAGACATCAGAAAAGAAAAAGATCACGAATGAATAAATAAAATGAAGAGAAAAGGATAATCCATATAGTAGGAAATTCTGGAAGGCTCTTAAAATGATTCACGAATGGCAGCGGGAACAAAAGAGTTCAGCAGACGCTACATTTACATTTACATTAGCGGCATTTAGCAGATGCCCTTATCCAGAGCGACGTACAAAAGTGCTTTGAGTCTCCAGTAATGAATAAATCTACACTGGTACGCAAGATTACGCTATCAAACCCAATATGATTTTCTCTGGAATAAACACAATAGCTTTCATCCAAGGTGCATGAGATGGATAGCTTGAGGACTTACAGGTAATAAAAGTTCTTCTCTTTGCCAGGGCAACAATTATTGTGGCCCAGTAACTGTGATTTGCAAGTGAAAAGAGAAGTGGTCTCTCCAAAAATAGCAAGCTAGTCAAGGTCTATTAGGAAATTAAGAAGGGGGGGGCAGATCCTTGAAACTAGCAAGTTGCATGGAATTGAAACGACCAGCAAAACCCAATCCAAATCTTCAAAGCAAACAAAACTAAATGGTTTGAAGAATAATGTGCTAATGTGGCAAACATCCGAAGCAATAGAATGCTTCTAACATAGTACAATTGATGTCTGGAAATGATCTAAAAATCTCTCTTTTGTCTGGTAATAACCCCCTGCTGTGCTCTGGCTTTCTAATATGATGGAACTGTCGTGGATGAAGCTGATAATGGCTTTGTCAATCAATTGAACAAGTATTTATTTATGCAAATAAATAATGTCACAGTGTTCTGTAACACTTCCCTTAAGGCTTTACATGCAAACAGAGGCATGCTGGGAAACACAATTACAGCCAATCAGATCCAGTTCATTTTGGCACTAAACCTTTTTGGTATAATGGCAAAAAATGTATTGTCATGAGTTTCTTGATTTTAGATCACAATGACTCATTATGAGTCTGTTAAGAAAATGTCACAGTCTATATATATTGTTCCAGATGTCTACATTTTGATGTCCAATTTTCCCTTCACTTTTTTTTTTAAGGCTTTATGTATTGTCAATTCTGTGTTACTATGTTCATTTATTTGTTACTGACTCACTATTGTTTCTTGTTAGGCAAAGTATCCTGTTAATGTCGTAAATGAAAAAGTCTTTATCTCATCCCTGTTTTATTCATTTATTTAATATATATTTGTCATATACATGACATTACAACAGCCAGAATACACAAAAAAGGGCAGAGATTTTCTTCATAAAATATATGTTCACAAAATATCTTGACTAATGAATAACAAATTGAATTTTAAATTTGTTTAAAAACTTTGCAAAATTATATTTATTTATTCATTCATTCATAAATTATTTAATTTAGTACTCAACGGAATAGCAACATCTTGTTTGCCATATATACATTACAATAAATTGAATTTCTTTTCTTTGCATATCCCATTGTTAGAACACTGGGTCAGCGATTATACGCCAGAGGATTATACGCCATTATATGGAGATTGTCGGTGCTAGGGCTCAAACTACAACAAAAACAACAACTTTAACAGTTGAATATTTTTGTAGTCTGAAATTATTAGAATATTCTTATAATCACATCACCTACTGTTCATATATTTTATTAATCATAATCTAAAGAACTCAAGAGTACACCGATCATTAAGCCTAATATTGTGTTGGTCCCCCTTTTGTTGTTAAAACAGTTCTGACCCAACGAGCATCAACAGCATTAACTTCTTCAGCAGTTTGAGCTACAGGAGCTCGTCTGTTGAGTCGGACCACACGGTCCAGCCATCGCTCCCCATGTGCATTAATGAACCTCGGCTGCTCATGACCCTGTCACCGGTTCACCACTGTTTCATCCTTGGAGCACTTTTGATAGATACTGACCACTGCAGACTAGAAACACCCCACAAGAGCTGCAGTTTTGGAGATGCTCTGATCCGGTCGTCTAGACATCACAATTTGTCAAACTCGCTCAAATCCTTACGCCCGTTGTTCACTTGCTGCCTAATATATAACACTCACTAACAGGTGCCATGAAGAAGAGATAATCATTATTGAAGTACTTTCAAACAAGAACAAAATACCAATGTTACTGTGCTTCACCCACTGAATAACAGTTCTTTTTGATAGCTTAAAAGATAATCAGATTTAATATTTAGTCTGACTTCTAAAACAGATGGAACAACCATTAAAATAATTTAATATACTACTTATTTATTGCCCACACATCATTATATAACTACATTGTTGAGAGTCTAAAGGCTTGTGAGAGAAGGAATAGGTGGCAGGTGGCAGGTTTAGAATAGAATAGAATAGAATAGAATAGAATAGAATAGAATAGCCTTAATTTGTCACATATACGCTACAGGACAGTGAAATTTGTTCTTTACATATCCCAACTTGCTCGGAAGCTGGGGTCAGAGCGCAGGGTCGGCCATGATACGGCGCCCATGGAGCACAGAGGGTTAAGGGCCTTGCACAAGAGCCCAAGAGTCCTCAACACTTTTTAGTGAATAGACACATACATAGCATAACATAAAAATATGAATCAAAAGTGCACTATATAAAATACATTACCAACATCACTGGATGGTGCCTTGGGCCCCAGGCCACTGTAACCACTCACACTGGGTAGATTTGATTAGAACGGTATGAATAATCAGGTGAAAACAGGTGTTTATTATTGTGCCTTTGTGCATTCCATGGGGCGGATAATTCAGCACCATCCAATGGTGTTTGTAATGTATTTGAAATAATGCACTTTAAATTCATATTCTTTCTCATAGAGCAAGTTACAGTTTCCTTAGCTTAAAGTGTTAATTAATACATGAATTAACAAACATGCACTAACATGGTAGCTGCTGTTCACACATAAATTCATGTGACTCATGGCGTAGTTAAGGTTAGTTCTTGATTAGTATACTCCTTAACTCATTATTAGTTCATAATAAAGTTATATTTAGTTTATATATTAGTACATGCTTATTTATGTACTGTTATTGTAAAGTGTTACCCATTTTTCTTCAAAGCTCTTGGGATGTTTCTGTTTTTCTTGACCCACCTTGCTCATTGTCAATGCGTAAGTGCTTACAAAATAGCTTGCTTTTCTCTCATGGACAGCTAATCTATCCTTTTCCACAAAACAGTCCTTTGGCTACAGCTAAAAGACAACCAGAGCAATAAATTAACAATCATGGCAGCTGGGCAACAAGAAGCACATGTCAGACACCTGTTCCAATATGTCTGATCACTTTAAAATGTTCGGGTTTAAACCAGATGTTATGTTCTGAGGTATTTAACACATTTATATGTAAATGCTTGTAAATGGAAGAGAAATTTAGATGTATTGTCTTGTATTCATTGTCTCAGCTCAGACTCAAATGACTTTATTCTCTAGTAAGAACAAAGAGTTGGCCTTGTCATTCTGCTACTTTTGAAAAGTACTATATTTTCTTTGGCAATGACTCAGTTAGAACACAGGGAAGGTTTTTCATAACATGACCTTGTGTACCTGAAGCTGAGTCATTCTCAACGATATTGAGGAAATTATTCATGAGCAAATTCCAGGTTTTTAGATATCTGTGTGAATAAAAAGGGCATAATGTAGCAGATGCTAATGTAGCTAATGGAAAGAAAACCGAAATTTTGATCATTTAGTCTTGATAAAGAAAACTTTCTGAAGGAAAACAGTGTTATGTTTAGTTAACAATAAGTGAGGAAGTCTCCCACCCAAAGCCCCAAAGCACTGTGGCCTGATGTTGAAGAGAGCTCTAGAGAGGAAGTGAATAATAAACACCCCCCCCCCCCTCCCTCTCTCTCTCTCTATCTCTCTCTATTTTCCCTCTTCCTCTCTCTCTCTCTGTCTCTCTCTCTCTCTCTCTTTCTCTCTCTCTCTCTCTTTCTCTCTCTCTCTCTTTCTCTCACACGCACACTTGCTCCCCCTTTCTATCAAGCAAATATCCTTTTTGAACTTTAAACCTCTGAGCTACCATCACTCACGGCATGCTCCTCTGGACAGGGTTTCATTGCCTCCATGTTTTTACCAGAACCAGAAGCAGAGAAAATAGTTTCTTCTGTAATAATGACACAGATGCCAGAGTGAATAAATAATTGCACTTCAGGAATCACTGATTACTTGACGCAGAGATAAAGGTAAGCAATAACTTGATCGGTCAATTGTAGTCCTGTGATTTTTTTTTTTTTTTTTGCTTTATGGCTGATAAGAAGTAACTAGCTCGAAAGTTACAACAAAGTTAAGCATTAACAGAATCTAGGCTTAAAACCACAAACCCTCGTGAAAGGTCTTTTAGAAGTTTATGTCTGGGAATCTGTTAAAATCAGGATTGGAGATTAATATCTATTTGCTGCTTACAGAGAGCATCACCGCCATTCGAACTGATTGGTACAGGTGAGAGTGGTGAAAATATGTCCGCTGCGCTGGATGAGTACTGTGGGTCAGTTTTTTGGGTAAGTTTCAAACTGCTATTTATTATTTTCTAATAGCACTTGACCTACTAGTTATATCGTGTATATATATACAATGTATACAACGTCAGGTGATTAAATTGATATAATAATCCATTATTATTTAAATAGTATTCATATGTTTCCTAATTACCAACTAAATACTAACCCTCTAATATTTGTGGTAAATACACACACACACACACACACACACATATACTGAGCAAAAAAACTTATATAATAAATGGCAACTTATATTATATATTATATATATTATAAATACACACACACATACACATATACTGAGCAAAAAAACAAAACAAGGAAGACTTTCCTTTATCAATTCTTTATTGGCATGTCTTCAAAATGATGTATTATATAAACATAAAACCGAAAGTTAATAATCAACGAGTGATGTTTGCTGATGTTCTGTTTTCAAAAATTTTCATGATAATTATGAATGACTATGCAGGAGCCATGCTGTGTAGATAATATTTACTTCATCGGCTATCTTTGGACCATGACTTTGCATTTTAGTGTGCGATGAAGACATACAGTACAAATCTCGCGTGGTGCTCAAACAGCACTCAGGTGCATAGTAACTTGTAGAAGTAGAAGTAATAGCAATAGTAATGTGAAAACTACTTTTACCCTTTGTTTTGTTCAAACCTGTAATATGTGCTGCTGATAGGCATACACAAAGTCTGTTTAAACTATGCACAACCCTGTTTAAACTGCATTTTTTGCATTATATAAAAACAAATGAAACCAAGATGCTGCATTATAATTAAAATAAGCCACAAAATTCTAATGAAATTATGGAAATATATGCTTTAGTGGAAAAAAAGAAAAAAAAATCATAGACTGTATGTACATAGTAAAATATTCATATTATTATAGTAATTTTATTTTCCTCAGAATGTATTTGAAAAAAGATTACAATATTTTTGGTAGTTCATTTTCAAAACCGCTAACATGGCTTTACTTTAACATCACTATATGGACAAACGTTTGTGTACACATAAGAGTTGCATGTTCTATTTGAACACCTGATTTCACATTGATCCCTGTTTACTGTTAAAAATAAGCTCAGTTTCTGTGGTAAGATCTTTCAGTAGATTTTGGAGTGTGATTGTGGATATTTGTGTTCATTCAGCTACAAGTGTGTTAGTAAAGTCAGATACTGATGTAGCTGAGGTGAGGAGGCCTGGGGTGCAGTCAGCTTTCCAATTCATCCCAAAGGTGTTTTGATCATTTAATAGTGTTCAATAATAAGTAATAAGTTTGTAATATGCTGGAACAGTTATGGGTCTCGTAGTTCAAGTGAAAGAAAAATGTAATGCCACATCCAAAGACTTCCTATAGAGTTGTGTGCATCCAACTTTGTGGTAACAGTTATGTCAGGTGTCCCAATACATTGATATAGTGTGTGTATATTATGCTCACTCATAAAGTGTTTACTATCATGTTGACAATTAACGTATGAAACGAAAGACCATGCTGGAGCTGTATTATGCAGATAATCGTGACTTGCACATTAAAGTACCTTTGGACCATGAGTTTGCTGGTTTAGTGTGCTATGAAATCTTGCAAATCACATGGTACATAAAAGGCACCTTTAAATTTGCTAATTTATGCTACATATCTTTAATATTCAATCCTGATCCTTTCCGGATCACTTACTTTAAAATTAAAGTGATAAAGTGTAGTAATTAAAAGCAAAGTTTGCTATATAGAGTGCCCTCCCAGAATTATAAGCATTCTTAATAAAAATAATCCAAAAATTATATATGTATATATATATATATATATATATATATATATATAATATGTACATAGATACATTGATATACTGTTTTTTTTGTACTTTTAATTTCCTTTTATTTGTTTGTTAGTTATTTTAAAGATTTTTATTAAATAGATTATTTAATGTTTTCAAAATAATCAGCACCCTTACAATTAGTATTTGATTACTCAGCAGTGAAGTCTTTTCCTGTAAAGTCCAACAAAGTTGGAAACAATTATGAACACATTGACACATTCCTCAATGGAAAATATTGTACGCTACATATAAAAAATCCAATCTGGATCTTAAATAATTTGTTGTAATTAATCAGGTGGAAATGCTGCATTGATAAACACATTTTCTTTCACCAGTTCTGCATTGATACAAGGATATTTGGCTCATCCTTCTCTAAAAAGCTGTACCTATGGCCATGCCTGAAGCAGAATTCATAATGAAATATCGTAATCTTCACAATCTTCAAGATCCCCTGACTTTCCTGCTCTTCTAAATGCTGGATTAAGAAACATTTGACTGCGTATAAGTTGTGTTTTCAGTTGTGTTTTTGTGTGTGTGTGTGTGTGTGCTTGGTTAATGAATGGATTTTATGCCAAATGGATGTAACCTCATATCCCCCCCCCCCCCCCCCCTTTTTTTATTTTTTTTTTATACAAATTTTTTTTGTTTTTCTTTTTTTTTTTTTTTTTTAATGAAGGGTGCCAATAATTCTGGAGGGACTCTGTATTTTGCCTGAAGGATTATTTAAACACATAATACCTTATGTATTACTTTGATAGTTACTTATAATAACTTCAACTTCACAAATGACTCATAGTTTAAGTACTGTGGGTTTGATTCGGGTGATGCTTTAATACAAAGGTTTTCTCACATGATTAAAGTTAAAGGTTTTTTGGCTGCTTAGTAAAGCTGGGATTTGAGTTTTGCAGTCTAGACTAGACTAGTGCAGTCTAGACTAAACCGACTAATGTCACTAATGCCAATAGGAAGCCTACAGGAAGTAATAAATATTACATATATAATATGTTCATAATGATTAATATAGGTGGCTATTATAAAGTGCAATGCATTTTGTGAATAACATTGTGTATAATGCCATGGGTTGTGTAAACTTTATTTGTTATTGAGTTCTGGATATAGTTATAGATAAAGATTAAATAAATTATTATTCATCATTATTATTCATGGCACCATGTTGCCTTCTTGTATATACACTATATGGAATAAAAAAAAAAGTTTGTGGACACATAAGAGTCATATTTCATACATACATAATATCCCACATTTAGTGCCCATATGCTGTTATAATAACTTCCACTATGCTTGGAAGATGTTCCAATAGATTTTGGAGGGTGCTTGTGGAGATTTGTTCTAATTCAGACACAAGGGTTTTGAAAGTCAGGTACTGATGTTGGGTGAGGTGACCTTCAGTCTTCCAATTCATCCCATATCATGCTGGAACAGTTTGGGTCTTCTAGTTCAAGTGAGGGAAAAATGTAATTCTAGTGCATCCAAAGATGTTTTATACAGTGGTTTGTCTCCAACTTTGTGGTAACAGTTAAAGGAGGAACCACAAATGAAAAAGTCAGGTGTCCAGATGCTTAAATCCATATAGTGTTCAGGATTATATATACATATACATACACATAAAGAAATTCAGGATGCAAGGTGCGTTGGTTTTCCAGTGACTGTGACAATAGGAAAAGTCAACCAAATCAGTTTTTTTGATTAAACTTTTCTAATATTTGAGTGTAATTTGAGAATAAATGTATTCACATGAGTATCTATGCCTATTTTAGAATGCCTCATACCTGAATCGTACCGATCCAGATTTGCCAGTGTGTTTGGAGAGAACGGTGTTGGTATGGGTGCCGCTGGGATTCCTGTGGCTTTGTGCTCCTTTACACTTGGCCAGACTTTTCAAGAAAAAGCCTCCCAAGATTCCCTTCTCCAAGCTCTACATCTGCAAGCAGGTAGGCGTTTTCGAGCTTATCGAGCCTATTCATATGAATGAGTGTCAGTAGTGCCTCCACCGAGACTATAGTTTGCGCACAGGCCAGATGGGTCCCCGGTCTACTGATGCATAATAACTTCTTCACAGTGAATTCAAATGATTTTGGTCAGCCAGGATATGAAAAGTGTACACGCCTGTCCAGAATCTTATTAATAATATTAGCATTGCTCAGAAGTAAAATGAAGTCAGAAATCAGTATACAAAGACATGACTTTTTTTGACAATTTGTACGTCACTCTTTGATCCAGCAATTCACTCTGAAGCATTGAGAAGAATTTATTACATTTCCTATAGATTTTTGGTGCACATACTTGACACTTTCTTTTCTTCCAAATGAACTAAACTAATTCCATTATTCCATCAGATTGTGGCAGGACTTCTGGTACTGACAGCTATCGCTGGACTTGCTGTCACACTTGCTGAAGATTACAGACAGACGAATGACTCAGTCATTAAAAAAAATCCTGCTGTGCTTTACGTTAATCCGGTGCTGTTTGGAGTCTCATGGGTAAGACTTCAAATCTTTCAAATCCACTTATAGGAATATTTGTTCCTGTTTACTGCTAGGTGTATTCATTTATAATTAAATAACTTCAAGACATAAGAAGGTATATTAAGGATGTCCTAAGCGGTCATCCAGTATAATATTTTTTCTTTCTCGTGATCGCAACCTAATTTTCTCTTCATCTCGGCACAACAGGTGTTGTTTTCACATTATCAAGACTCAACTTCCTCGTGATCGCAATGTAAAAACCCTTTTTCCATGACGTAATTGTATCGCGAGAACATCTCGAGCATGATGTTGTAGTCTTCTCCTTTGGTTGTATTTAAAATTTGATTTAATATATCTGTAACTCTCTGTGCTAATGTCGATTTACCTCTGGGATGAATCAAGCGATCTATCTGTGAATATCTGTCTCTGAATGCATTACCTGTAACAAAAGTACCCTAAGTGCACAGTGTACCATACTTATCTTTTTATACATATATGTGAAGTGTGTGCTCTCATTATGCACATTTTCGATTTGCAGGTTTTGGTGATGTTCATGCAGGAAGCTTTACGACGCAAGGAGAGAGCCGTCGATTCTGGAAGCCTTTTCCTGTTCTGGCTGCTGTTGGTCATCTGTGATACCTTTCCTTTCCAGACAATTCTAAGAGATGCATTACAACAGGTAATGTAAATCTGTGCTTTTTCAAGGTGTGATCAAAACATTTGTAAAACAAGTCCAACACATAGCTCAAGTAGAAACAAAGTAGAAACAGTTACAGATACATTTTCCTAAATTGCTGAAATAATAAAAGATTAATTGTTAAAAGAATTTGCCATGGTTAAATAATTTTTTTTTAATACTTTCAGGAGAACATATCAGATCTTCCTAGGTTTTGCCTTTTCTACATAGCATATGGATTTCAGCTGGTCGCTTTGGTTTTATCAGCCATTGCTGATGTTCCACCTGACCTTAAGGAAAGGACAAAGAAGGTAGATCCATGTAAACACTATATAAACAAATCTTCTGTGGTGATGTTCCACTAGATTTTGGAGGGTGTTGTGTCCTATACAATTGTGTGTTTCCAGTTTTGTGGTAAAGAACCACATATGTCATGAATGTTTTTTTTTACTACTTTAAATGAATAATACGATAATAAAATAGTTTTTTAAACATTTTTATGTCATTTATTAGTACAAACTAGTCCGGTTCCAAATTAAAAGTTGCAAACAATCGAGGTCTATATATATAGATATCTATATATATATATATATACTTGATTATGTTTAATCAATCAATTTATATTTTGGTTTTGCTCCTGCAGAACCCTGAAGCTGGTGCTGCATTTCTTAGCAGAATCACCTTCAACTGGTTTAACTGGTAAGATTCTGTTGCCTTCTGCTTTATTTCTTTTCTAATACATCTTTTTCTCTGCATGCTTTTCTCTGCACAAAAACAGATGGCCATGGTCACGTATAGCCACAGTCTTTTTTTTAACTTTCTGATTCATATACCATTAATAAGTTTTTCCTATTAGTTCACACTCTGCTGAAACACATTAAATATCATGATAAACATGTATTATCTTTCCATTTAAGGATGGTCTTCAACGGCTATAAAAGACCGCTGGAGCAGGAGGATATGTGGGAGTTGAATGAGAAGGATAGCACAGGATATATCAGCCATAAGTTTGAGGAGATCATGAAAGAAGAACTATGGAAAGCACGGCAAAGGCTACAGAAGAAACTAGCCAAGAAAAAAAAATCTGCATTAAAGTCTGATTGTGAGCAAAATGGCCTGGCCAAAGGTGTCAGTCAGGATATCCTGGTTATGGTAAAGGATTTGTCTTATTAGTTCTGTTCCGACTACTTCTACTCCTAATATTACTACTACTACTACTACGCCTACTATTACTACTAAAACTACTACTTCTACTACTTCTACTTCTTCTACTACTTCTGTTACTCCTACTATTACTACTACTACTACTACTACTACTATTACTATTACTACTACTATTACTTTTTCTACTACTACTATTATTACTACAAATTCTACAACTACTTTTACTACTACTATTACTTCACATCACTTCACTAGTACTATGTCTATCGCTGCTATCAGTAGTACTATTTCTAATATTACTACTACTATTACTTATAATACTGGTAATAGTATTAGTAATAATATTAATACTTCGATTACTACTGCTTCTACTTTTACTTTTAGTATTCTATCACTACTAGTAGTACTACTACTCTTTTTATGACTGCTATCAGTAGTACTATTTCTACTGTTACTACTATTACTTCTAATACTTTTAATAGTACTAGTAGTACTATTAATAATTCTACTAATACTGCTTCTACTACTGTTACTACTACTAATTCAACAACTACTACTAGTATCACTTATATTACCTCTATATAGTTATACTAGTAGTATTATTAGTAGTACAATTAATACTTCTATTACTACTGCTTCTTTGACCACTACTATTACTTCTATCACTATTAGTAGTGGTGCTATTACTACTACTACTTCTATTACTTCAATAAATACTTCTATTATTACTAGTGCACCTGCTATTATTATTATTATTATTATTATTATTATTATTATTATTATTATTATTATTATTAT
>JAAIIK010000059.1:2920883-2947174 GCA_014706435.1 Silurus glanis | reverse complement strand
TTTAGTTTTGACAGGTGCTGTTTGAAGAGATTCAAGAGATTTTCTCTGAAATGAATGAATGAATGAATACATGAATGAATGTTTTACAGTTACAATGATTCCAGTGATAATATTGACACTGAAAAGACTAAAAAAAGAGTGAAAACTATTTATGGGAAATATGTGTGTTTATATTTCAATGGAAAATATTTTTTGCTCCCAGGTAGGTTGACATTTCAGGTCCCTGTATACACTACAACATACAAAAATAGAGGACAAAGACTCCAAAAACACACTCCCACTGTTTTAGACCATTATTCATACTCAATGCAAAGTGTCGATTTCAAGTTTTGGGAGTTGGAATTTGTGTCCTCCAGGTTTGTGTGGTGTAGCTACAAGCCAGTTTCTTTTCATAAAATAATATTTGGCATTGCCAAACCAAACAGTTTTGACATTTAAAATCTGTGGGTAATTTGTGCATTGGTAATTTAACAATTCATTTTGGCCAAAATGTGCATTTATTGCTACCTCACGGGACCCCTTTTTAGCATAAATGGGACAAGAAGATTTTTTTTCCGGTTGTAAGTAATCATTTACAGTCCCTTATTGTCGATGTTCGCTGATATTTAAAGTCTTCCTCTTCCGAATAATAACTAAATAAATTCATTCCAAAGATTTTTTTGTATTGGGACCAAATATGGCTAAACAATGCTTCCATTGTTTGGACAATTTCCACTAAAAGCTTTTATATGAGGTTTATTTTAGGGACAACATCTACCTTCTGCACATTTTCAGTCTCTTCAGTCTGCTTGTAGGCGTTCAAAAAAAAAAATAATTACTGCATTTATATCAAAAGTCCAGTACAAGTATTTTGCACTCTTCGGGTGATTTCACCTGGTCAAGGTCTGTATGAACATGTAAAAGGATTTCATTTTTCAAATTAAATGTTACCTAATATATAAAAGTTGATATACTGGATGTACTTGAGCTAATAAGAATAAAGCTTATGCAATATTGAAATTGTAGGGGTGGAATGAAAAAAATATGACAGTTTTCTTCAATTTAGCTGAAATGTATGGAACGATTATTGAAATAATAAAAAAAACAGGGCACCCAGCAGAGTTACAATTATTATAATGGAAAAAAGAATTCCAATAATTTGGAACCATTAAAGATCACAATGTTATTAATAAAGATTATGGTGGATTTTATAATGAAATATTCTTTCACACCCAAACTCTACACCGAACACATATAGTGCACCAAACGTTGTCTTTAATTTATAAATGTAAATGATCATGTTTAAAATGATCTCTGTAATGCACTTTGGATCAGTTGCTGCTGATAGACTTTACGATTATCATACATACTGCGCATGACAAACCTGACCTGCAGCACTCGAGTCAGTAAATCATTGACAATGATGGCGATTTGCCCCTCTCTTTTTCCCAAAATGAAGTGTATGACTAAGAAAATCCAAAAATACCAAAAATAAAGCCCTTGAGAGGTCATGGGCTTCTTGCTATGCTACAATGGTTCTATGGTTATGCATAATAAGGTCTGCTGATCTTTTAAGTTCTTTATGGAGAGCCTGATATATTTGTTGTAGTTTGTTGTTTTTACTGTTGAACGCTTGAAGTAAGTTTTGAAATTTGGCTCCGCATGCAAAAGAAAGTCAAGAATCTGGATGTGATTGTTGATCTGGTGTCAAATAAAATGTGATGTTTTTCTCTCAGGCATTTTGGTGTTTCTGGGCACTTTGATTCTGGCTGATGCAGCAGTTCGTGCCTCCAGAATTTTACACTCTCGATTACTTTCCAACATTCTCAAAGCACCCATGCTGTTCTTTGATACTACACCATCAGGACGGGTGGTAAACCGCTTTGCGAAGGTAAGTCTGAAGCTATTCTATGAAAAGCAAAATACAATAAAAAAATACCCACTGACTTGAACAGCTTGGTTTTTTTTGTTTTTTTGTTTTTTACATGTGAATGGAAGAATTCACCAATAGCTAAACAGATGTATATGATCACCAATTCAAATCAGACAGTAATTAATAATTTGTGTTCAATAAAACTCTGTCTAATTACATTTTTCCTGTATCCTGAATGTCAGTTTTATTCAAATCAGTTTTTGGAAAGTATTCACAGCGCTTCACTTTTTCCACAATTTATTATGTTACAGCCTTATTCTAAAATAGATTAAATGTATTATTTTTTTCAAAATTCTACAAACAGTTCCCCATAAGGACAACATGAAATAACTGTGTTGTAAATATTTTCAAATTTATTAAAAAGAAAAAGCAAAAGAAAAAAAAATCATGTACATAAATATTCATGGCCTTTGCTCAATACTTTGTTGAAGCTCCTTTGGCACCAATTACAGCATCATCTTTTTGAGTTTGATGTTACAGACTTGGCACACCGTTTTTGGGCAGTTTTTCCCATTCTTCTTTGCAGAACCTCTCAAGTGTCATCAGGTTGGATGATGAGCATCGATGCACAGCCATTTTCAGATCTCTCCAGAGATGTTCAATCGGGTTCAAGTCTGGGCTCCCGCTGGGCCACTAAAGGACTTTCACAGAGCCGTCCCATAGCCATTCCTTTGTTATCTTAGCTGTGTGCTTATGGTCCTTGTCCTGTCGGAAGATATCAGTGTCACCCTATGAGATCTGGAGCAGGTCTGCATCAAGGATGTCTCTGTACATTGCTGCATTATTCTTTCCCTCAAGCCTGACTAGTCTCCCAGTTTCTGCCGCTGAACATCCCCACAGCATGATGCTGCCACCACCATATTTCACTGTAGAGATGGTATTGGCCAGGTGATAAGCAGTGCCTGTTTCCTCCAGACATGACGCTTGGTATTCAGGCCAAAGAGTTAAATCTTTTCTTCTCATGGTCCGAGAGCCCTTTCAAGGTGTCTTTTGGCAAACTCCAGGTGGGCTCTCCTTTGCCTTTTACTGAGCAGTGGCTTCTGTCTGGCCACTCTACCATACAGGCCTGATTGGTGGAGTGTTGCAGAGATGGTTTCTTTTCTGGAAGGTTCTCTTTTTTTTTAACAGAGAAATGCTGGAGCTCTTTTAGAGTGACCATCGGGTTCTTTATCACCTCCCTGCCTAAGGCCCTTCTCCCCCGATCACTCAGTTTGGCTGGGCAGCTTGTTCTAGAAAGAGTAATGGTGGTTCCAAACTTCTTCCATTTATGGATGATGTGCTCATTTGGGACCTTCAATGCTGCAGAATGCTCGATACAATCCTGTATCGGAGGTCTACAGACATTTTCTTGGACTTCATGGCTTGGTTTGTTCTTTGACATGCACTGTTAACTGTGGGACCTCATATATATGTATACCGGTGTGTGCCTTTCCAAATCATGTCCAATCAACTGAATTTAACACAGGTGGACTCTAATCAAGTTGTAGAAACACCTCAAGGATGATCAGTGGAAACAGGATGCACCTGAACTCAATTATGATTGTCAGTGGCTGTGAATACTTATTTTTTTGTTTGTAGAATTTTTGAAGGAAATAAATCATTTCTATTTTGGAATGAGGCTGTAACATAACAAAATGTGGAAAAAGTGAATCGCTGTACAAACCCTTTCCAGCATGACAGTGTCTCTGTGCACAAAGCAAACTCCCTTTAGGGGAGGTGGGAGCTCAGTGGTTAAAGCTTTTGGTTACTGATTGGAAGGTCAGGGGTTTAAGCCGTGGTATCGCCAAGCTGCCACACTTCTGGCCCCAAAGAAAAAAACTGTGCTGTAAAGTACATGTGACAATTATAAAGATCCTACCTACCACCTATGAATGTATTGGTGAAGGAACTCAAGTGTTTTTTTTAGAATCCCTTGTACTCAATCCAAATAAATACGTGTTTGATGTACAGAAATGGCGAATGCATCTCAGGCCTAAAATGGCAAACCTAGCCTTCCAAAATCTGGAATGAGCTGTTCAAAAAATATTATGGCCATATTTTTTAAAAGGAAGATAACCAGTGACCTGACTATCCTTGGCCAACAACAGACTGAATAATCTAATGGCTGCACCATCAATCAGTATTTCTATCTTAGGCCTATTATATATAATCATGTTTTGCTCTCATTTAGGACATGCTTACCGTTGATGAGATGATCCCGATGTCTTTCCGTTCTTGGATCCTCTGTCTGTTTGGCGTCCTTGGCACCTTATTTGTTATATGCCTTGCCACTCCACTTTTTACGGCAGTTATTGTGCCTCTTGCTGTGGTCTATTACTTTGTGCAGGTAAGAGAAAACAGAAACCTATTTGCAAAGTCTCTTCAATGTATTCAGAATAATTAAGATCATGACATAAATGTGTGATACAACTTGCCATTTCTTTGTTTATTATTTATTATTCTTTAAATATTCCTGAATCTGGATAACGGTGTGTCGGCATTAACGGGGTAGAACGCCTTTATAATTCCTCCATATTGTATTTGGGATGCAGAGGTTCTACGTTGCCACTTCGAGACAGCTGAGGCGATTAGACTCTGTTTCCCGTTCTCCCATCTACTCCCATTTTGGAGAAACGGTAGCTGGGCTTTCTGTCATTCGAGCTTATAGACACCAGGAACGCTTTCTGGAACACAACAGAGTCACTATCGATAACAACCTCAAAAGCGTCTACCCTTGGATTGTTTCTAATCGGTCTGTACTTTTTGAAATTTGTTTTACTGGTACAATAATAATATAATTATATATTTCTTTACTTATTAACCTTTACTTGTTTTAAAAATTGCAGATGGTTGGCCATCCGACTGGAGTTTCTGGGTAATCTGGTGGTGTTTTTCTCAGCGTTGTTTGCTGTGTTATCTCGAGACTCTCTGGACAGTGGGCTGGTTGGACTATCCATCTCTTATGCCTTAAATGTGAGACCACTATTTATAAAAACAATACCATTTATATGTGCTTGTTGAACATCCCATTCCACATATGGTTCCCATTTTTTATTATAACTTAAAATTTGTTATATAATAACTCTTCTGGAAAGATTTTCCACTAGATTTTGGCGTTTGCTTGTGGATATTCGTGTCATTCAGCCATATTCATCCCAGAAGTTCAATAGGGTTGAGAAAAACTCTATAGCAGGTCACTACCCCAAACCATGTACACATATTTTCATGGAGCTGGCCTAGTGTGAAGTATTTTCATGCTGGAACAGGTTTGGGTCTCCTAATTCAAGTGAAGGGAAAATGTAATTCTACCACCTAACATTCTGGTTGCAGTTTTGAGAAAGAACCACATTTCAGTCCATATAGAATATAGACTTTACACATTCCATTGTATTCTCACATCCAAAAAGCTTACATGCACAAAAACCTTTAATTTAATGCAAGGATTTTTTTTTCTTTATTCATTTTGTAAGATTTATTCATCTTGTAAACCAGTTGCAAAAATGTGGAGGTTTGTTTATTCTCATTTCTTCACTAGCATTTGATCCCTGAAACAGCTTACTTTTGAAATTCTCTCGTTAAAACCACTAGGTGACTCAGACGCTAAACTGGCTTGTGAGAATGACATCGGAGCTGGAGACGAACATTGTGGCGGTGGAAAGGGTCAGCGAATACACCGAGATTCCCAGTGAGGTACTGCTTTGGCGGTTATTCGATTTACTACATTTTTGGGAAATGTTTGTTTTTGTACTAAGGCCTTTATGTATTCATTTATCATTAGCAAATGCTTTATCCTTGTGAGAATCCTGCCAAGATTTTTTTCCCAGGAACAATTTGTGCAAAGAGTCCCAGCGTTCATAAATAAACAAATTGCTTTCATTTTTTTCCTGCTGTTATCCAGCTGGTTGACCATTATTCACTGTTATAGTATGTGCTCTGATATTAACACCAGTGACGGATTATCACCTATTCAATACACTTGAAAATAAAGCAGCAATATAAAGGCTATCCATGAGTCAAGTCAGGTCAAGTCAAGTTTATTTCTATAGCGTTTTTTTTACAACATACATTGTCTCAAAGCAGCTTTACAGAATTTAACAGTTAAGGTGAATAGTGTGTATTTATCCCTGATGAGCAGCCATGGTGAATGTGGCAAGGAAAAACTCCCTTAGATGTTATGAGGAAGAAACCTTAAGAGGAACCAGACTCAAAAGGGGAACCCATCTTCATTTGGGTGATTATCAAGAGTGTGATAAGTCTTTAAACAATACAGAACACTGGACAGTGAGAACTAACATGAGCACTGGAATGTAAGATTATGAGTAATGTTCTTTCTACAGTCTTATACAGTCATTTGTGGTTAAAAAACTAGAAGCTACTGAGCAACTCATAAAATCACTCAACATTTGCAATCATCATAGATCCAACACCAGCTTCTCCATGCCAGAGCCTTTAAACACTCAATAACACATATGTAATATTATTGTGATCTGTATAAATAAGTATAATTCATACGGAAGTATCAAATGTCTTCGTTTGGACTTAAAAAGGACATAAGCTGAATTTATTTTTCACTTTTGTGTTTAGGCTCCATGGCTCACGGAGATACGTCCTCCAAATGATTGGCCCTCTGAAGGAAAAATTCAGTTTGAGGACTACAAGGTCAGATACCGGCCAGAGCTGGAACTTGTTCTTCATGGCATCACCTGCAACATTGAAGACTCTGAAAAGGTAAAGTATGATGTATACTATGATTGAGGGATGTAAAATATTAATTCTAATATGTTTATGCTGCTATAATTACATTTATGGAAAAGAGGTGCATGCAAAGAATAATGTGCATGTGAACACTTCTGATATGTAGTTACATCTCCCTGTGATGCAGCACGAGTTGTTAAAAATGCAGCAGTTAACACCAAAAAACAATCTTTTTATCTGTGAGAGGTTTGTTTTTCTTTTCTTTTTTTTATTCTGACATGTTTTTGCTCACCTGCATTCATCACTCATGTTTATTTTTAACTTGATTTTACAGGATCGGTTCTTCACAATTCTAGCATAATGCACGCTTTAGTTGCTATGGATTACATTATCTATTGCGCAATGACTTTTAGAACTATTACTGTAGTCTGAATTTTCTGCCATCTGTTTTTTACTCTAGAGTTTTAGCATTAATGATCACAAGTGTAAAAACTAACATTGTGAAAATGTCTAAACTGTGTTTCTTTCCTCCGAATGGTTTTTCATCTCTATCTGTCATGATCTTCTGTAATAGACTACATTACAGGTTTTCACGGTTTAGCGTTTTACAATTTACACTTCCAATGTACTGTATTTTGAACAATGCTACTTTGAATCCCATGAAGGTAATGACAAGACATCTTTTCATATCGGTTTCAAATACACAACCGAAAACGTACCAAACCAATCGGTGCGTAATTAGCTTCTAGGAATAATAGTAATACTAACACATGTCTCTGCATAGTCCACCTTAAAGATTCAAATGCTTTTTTCTCACGTCGTCTTTTAAAATAGAACTGGAAACGAAATGCACGCGAGGACGAACCCTGTAAGAAACTGCGAAGATGAGCACATTTAGATTTCGGAAACATAGATAGATATATTTCACTTCAATTCATTCTTTTAAAAAGGATGTAAAGTGTGTTAGGGCTGATTACTGAAATGTCCACACTATTTCTTGTGAAAACATATTTTTTTATGCCTTCCGTCCACACCGAGACGACGTTTTCAGTCAATGAAAACTCAGTTTTCGCGTTGCAGTGTGGATCGTGAAAACGGAGGCTTTCGAGAACGATGATGCATTTTTAGTCGTTGACGCGGCGTTTCGAATAGCCGGAAAGTAAATAAAAACCAGGTGGAAATCAGGCGTAGCGAAGCATCTTACGATTTGCGCTTGCGAAGTACAGGGACGTGAGTGTTTTCAGACGTGTGGATGAACAACTTTTGGAAGACAATTGAAAACGAAATTATGGATTCAGAGCGTTTTTAGACGCTGTTTTCAAATGTATTTGGATTAGTGCAGACGTAGCCTCAGACTTCTGTGATCAAGATTAATACAATTTTACTTGTGTAGTGGTGGGACATTTTTACCAACTTTATAGTCTGAAATACGTTAAGAATATACATTTTTACTTAAAAACTAAATTTGCCCCTATAAGCTTATCCATAATGAGTGAGCCAGTGGCGACATTGGAAAGGAAAACCTCGCTGAGATAGTATAAGGAAGTAACCTTGAGAGGAACCAGACTCAGAAGGGAACCCATCCTCATAATTCCATCATTGTCAAGGTTATCAGCTGTTTACTGATGGACCCTCGAATGCAAAACTCTACATGACAGTTGCAGCCGTCAGCCAATGCAGAAAACTGTTTATATTAATTGCAGTTCGAAATACCCCCGTGGACCTTTATCACATATCTGCCAGCACTTCATAGCCACACAGGCCAAAGTCTTTATGCTCAAACTGTATGTAATGCAAACAGATGTTACATGGTGCATGGTTACATGGTCCCCAGAATTCAGACACAACATCTGGCTAAGATTTTTACATTAAATAGAGTTCTAGATTAGCATATATTTATTATCCTGACTACTGCTTGGTTACTGACACTGATTTGTCTGTTTGTATGGATGGATTTTGTAGGTAAGTGTCTCAGCAAATAGATCCACCCACACACACAAAAAAAAAACCAATAATATTTTCTGGATTAAAAAAGAGAAACTCATTCTACATCTTGACGAAAAAAGACAACACTTTATATCACTTTATATCAAGTGTCTTTAATGCATAGACTCAAAGTTTCTTAAATGACCTTCTACAGAAATTGATTATATTCACAAGAAAATGGAAACTAGTAGGCTGAGCAGGTTCCACCAAGAATTTTAATTCGCAAGACGCAACCAGGGTTTACTAGGCAACAGCTGCACAGTTTTATGGATCAGCTGGCAAGACACAGAAGTCAATGCCAATACTGGAAGTTACAGAATTCCACCAATTTCACATTTCAAAATTAAAACAGTGACATAAAAGCCGTGGGAGGCTTCACACATGGAACTCGAGTGGTTTGCCATAATAAGCTTGTATTGATTTTGTTGTGCTGTCTGAATGAGGTGAAAAGGGTGTGGAGGCATTGTCCCTCGCTAAGACTGCAGCGCTAAAAGCTCAATGGATTGCAGATTGCCAGGTTCAAAAATAGGGTTCAAATTGAACATCCCCATTTCAATCTAAAAATAAAACTAATTCTGCAGATGGTTTAAAACACAAGTTTAAAATGGCATGACACTGCACAAATTGATGTAATAGAGAAAGCTCCATTTTTAAAGGTTGAGCAGGTTGATGATACAGTCGTCGCGTTTGTACGCATGGGTTATCGGTTCTTGAGAGGTTTCTGTGCTCTCTAGAGGTCATGGCGATTGCAGGATGGACAGTTCGAACGACGGCTGGGTTCCTAATGACCGTGAAGGAACCAGAATGTGCTTTTTCACCGTAGTTCACCTTCAGGGCTGTCACATATCACCGATTTGAAAGCAGATGTGCTTGGGACACATTTCAGCCTGTGACATTTGGTGTGTTTTTACTGAATTCGAATCATGAAGCGTAAAAATAAAATATGAACCGAGGACCAGAACGTGTCACGTCTTCATGTCTTTCAGTGCATGCAGATAATGAGTTATTAGTCTAACAAGCAATCGAGAGATGGATCATGGGGTGAAAGATCCAAACACACAGCAGTTGTTTGAGCTCAAATAATAATCACTGAATGTGATGTGGACAAACCTTGACTGTGTTACATGACTGTTTTACAGATCGGCATCGTTGGCCGAACAGGAGCAGGTAAATCCAGTCTGACCAACTGTCTGTTCCGCATCATGGAGGCAGCCGAGGGACAAATCATAATAGACGGGGTCAACATCTCCACCCTGGGCCTCCACTCTCTCAGGAACCGAATAACTATTATTCCACAGGTGCTCAATAGTTTCATTGTCCATGAAAAACTTGATTTCTGAATTGCCAGCGTTATATAAAAAAGGTCATGTAAACATCATACATCACTATTTCCGTTGGGACTAAAGCTAATACAGATATTTTAGCTCTATAATCTCGAGATGGTCCCTTGTTAATCTGCCTTGCTATGACGGCGAATGTGTGCAAACTGTCTCGGATTCAGTGAACACCAGAGCAGCTGCCAAAAGTGCAACGCTTCATTTGAAAATCGAATTCCTAAATCCACACTAGCCTAGTGAACGCTTAGTAGTCAGGATTCAAGTCTACTTTGTTACTGAAGTGACTTTCCAGAAAAGCATGACAAGGCATTTAAATGTCCATCTTGTTTGATAAGCTAATTTATTCAATTCAATTCAATTCAATTCATTTTTAATTTGTATAGCGCTTTTAACAATGAACATTGTCTCAAAGCAGCTTTACACAGATAATGTGGTGATGAAAAATGAATATATTAGAACATCAGGTCAAAGTGATAATCTACTGCAGGTGATCTTATGAATGTGTGTTTATAATCAATTAACTGACATTGTCAAGTTTTAAAGCTTTGGCATTTACATTTGTTCATTCAGCAGAATCGTTACTCCAGAGCAATCTGTGAATGAGGCACAAAACTATGCAACTGGTTTAGAACTAAATATACAATAAATATAAGCAAAATTAAATCCAATACCTTTGGGAAGCTCAGCCACTGATCAGAGATCCTGGGGTAGACCGAAAACCTACTGGAGATCATGGTTGACCTGCGATCTCCCAAGAGATGCTTAAATGTGTGGTTGGGGATGTGGGAAGTCTTGATTGACCTTCTTATTCAAGCAACCCCCAAAACAAACATAGTTAAATGAATGAATAAATTGATGTAAATTTGCATTTGCAGGACCCAGTGTTGTTCTCTGGGACACTGCGGATGAATCTAGACCCTTTTGAAGTTTTTGGTGATGAGGACATCTGGAAAGTTTTAGAACTGGCTCACCTGAAGGGCTATGTGATGACTCTGCCAGCAGGGTTGCATCATGAAGTTGCAGAAGGAGGAGAGAATCTCAGGTAAGATGTGAATCAGAGATGTAGCACATTTGAAACGATATGCAGTATGTCTGTATCTGTTTAGAATTCCAAAAAAGGAAATTGAAATGATGTGTGTCCTGATTTTTGTAAGTGACTAAATTAGTCCGCACTATGAAACTAAAACTTCAACCTGTTGAAACATAGACTCCACAAGACCTCTGGAAGTTGAAGAGGTGTGTTGTGGTATCTGGCTCCAAGACCATGGATCACACCAGTTTGTCCAGAACATCCCACAGATAATCTACTAGATTAAGATCTCATTATCTCAAGGCTTCTTTTATGCTTTGTTATTTATGATCTCTATCTGAGGTAGAAACATTGATTGTTCTAAATGTGAAAGGGCATGCAGAGGATGCGACTGAGCAAGCACTGTGATCACACAAGCGAATCTATTTATCCACTGGGCAAGCGAATGCATTCGTTATTTGTCCACCCCATTCTAACAAAGTCCTGGATGGTTGGGATGATGCTTTGGTGATGGCGGAGTGTGCTGCCTATCACCTCAGTTCAATAGGGTTGAGATCTGGAGACCCATAGCACACCAGTGACTCGTGGCTGCAGCATAAAGCCAGTAATGTTTCATTATAGGATAAAGCAGAGCCATCAAAAGAACTTTGTAATGACTTACAGTGACCCTTCTCTCTAAGAGTCAGAAAATGACATAGCAAAGGCAAGGGTTTTTTTTTTTTCATCTTTAATTCATTCCTTGTCTAAATGTGTGCACTCTCAGACGTGTGGTGAGCTAATGAGACTGCAACCTCCTTCAATGCTCTTGTGCCAGACATTGTCAGAGAAGTTTTCATCATGTTGCCTTTAGCCATTTGAATTATTCTTCATTGATCTCCCACTCAACGGCAAAGCACTGAATTATTCAAAACAGATATTGAAGTGTGAGAGAATCCAGTACTTTGTATCATTAATGTTGTATGGAATTATATCCAAAGAACATATGTAGCTTCGTCAGAACGTATTACATTAAAAAAAGTAGCGGATGAATTAACCCGAGCATTAAATGTGATACGTTGGGATCATTTTATATGCCAAATTTCCGGAGAAACAAAATCTCGCAACGCTTACAGAAAAACATACAGTAGGATAGATTCAATTGGTGTCTTGGATGTGTCAATTGTACTTTACTTTTCGACCATATTGAATTAATATGCCTGTTATATGGATTTATTCATTTTGTGTGATTATATTTCTCAAGAT
This sequence comes from Silurus glanis, assembly GCA_014706435.1. NCBI lineage: Eukaryota > Metazoa > Chordata > Actinopteri > Siluriformes > Siluridae > Silurus > Silurus glanis. Next base: position 2,934,993 of record JAAIIK010000059.1, on the reverse strand, counting down.
ATAGGCTACATAGAAATCTAAAGGATGGGAAAATGTTTGGTATAAAATAGCTCTTGTCTTTTCATAGTAAGAACAGATAGTTATGAAGTCTTTCTGGTGTACTTACTTTAAAAGAGGCACTCAGCTGTACCATGGGAAACCAAAAAGCACTTTAGGAGCCTGAGTCATTCAGACCCTCTTTTTGTTATATTTAAATTATATGGACAAAGGTTTGTTGACACCTGAGCATGACTTGTATGTGCTTTCTGAGGACATTCCCATTCCATATTTAGTCCCCATTCGCTGTTATAATATCCGCCACTCCTCTGGGAAGATGTTCCACTAGATTTTGGAGTGTGCTTTTGGAGGTTTGTGTAAATTCAGCCAATTAGAAAGTCAGGTATTGATGTAGGTGAGGGTAAGGAGGACTTGGGTGCAGTCAGCGTTCCAATTCATCCCAAAGGTGTTCAAATGGGGTTGAGGTCAGTGTTCTATAGCAGGCAAATCAAGATCTTCCTCTCCCACCATTGTAACCCATATGTTCATGATGCTTTGGTGTGGTTCTCCTAGTTCAAGTGAAGGGAAAATTTAAGACATCCTATACAATTGTGCGCCATCAACTGGTAATAATTTGCAAAAGTAGCACATTTGGCTGGAAAAGTCAGGTGTCTCAGTACTTGTGATCATATAATGTATGTATACATTTATAATTGTTGGCTTCATGCTTACAATCCTAAATCCCCATTTATTTGTTATAATTAATATATTCGGTCATTGATGTAAATTGTCCAATGAAAGGTAACCTTTTTTTTTTTTTTTTTTTTTTTACAGTGTTGGTCAGAGGCAGCTGCTGTGCCTGGCTAGAGCTTTGCTACGGAAATCAAAGATCCTTATCCTGGATGAGGCCACGGCCGCCGTTGATTTGGAGACAGATGAGCTGATTCAGACTACGATTAATCGAGAGTTCTCAGAATGCACTGTGCTCACCATTGCCCACCGCATCAACACCATCCTAAACAGCACAAGGTAAACCCCCCCCCCCACACACACACACACACACACACACACACACACACACACACAAAAACCCTCTTTGTAAATACAAATAGTAAAAAATATATATATATTATAACAATACAATTTAAGAGTTTGTAGACACTTTAGCATAAGATTTGTACAGTATGTGCTTCTTGAACAACTCATTTCACATTTAAGTCCCCATTTTCTCCTAATAACCTAAATAAGGTAAGATTATTAAAGTTTTTAAGGAGGATGTTCCTCTCGATTTTGGAGTGTGCTTGTGGAGGTTTGTGCTCATTCAGCTACAAGGGTGTTGGTAAAATCAGGTACTGATGTAGGTAAAGTGAGGAATCCCAGGGTGCAGTCAGCGTTCCAATTTATTCCAAAGGTGTTCAGTAGGGTTGAGATCAGAGCTCTAAAGCAGACCACTCAAGATCTTTCACTCCAACCCATGTAAACATCTGTTCATGAAGCTGGCTTTGTGCACAGTGGCATTGCCATGCTGGAACAGGTTTGGGTGTCCTAGTTCAAGTGAAGGGATAATGTAATTCTACCATATTCAGAGACATCTTATACAATTGTGTGCCTCCATTTTTGTGGTAACAGTTGGGGGGGGTTTGGGGGGGGGGGGGGGGTGTTTGGGGGGGGGACAAGGCACATTGTGGTTAAATCCCAATTTGATGTGATTCACTGGGAAGAGTATACACAGCTTTAAACTACAGTTTTCAGGCTTTTATTTAAGATCTAAAGTGCTGATTTGCACATCCAACTGGGATCAATAGTGCAAATAGTGTGCACGCTGTGAGTGCTTTGCAAAGAACAGCGGCATTAATTAAATCCGCTGCAAAAGTCGGAAGCAGCAGTCATATGTAAATAAGGCTGTTGTATTCGCTAAATTTTGCTGCTGTGGTCATCGGAAATGAAGCAATGAAAAAGATAAACAGAGCCTTAAATTGTAGAGTAAAAGCATCATCTTGGTAGCATCCTCACCCTGATTATGGATTCTGGATTATTTTTTCTGAACGATACAAAACAAGCTGTAATCAGGTTTCTAATCTTGGCTCCTAGCTCATCAGTATAAACCTTTTCCCTTGTTTTCCACAGGGTGATGGTTCTGGATTCTGGGAAAATAGTGGAGTTTGATTCCCCGAGTGTGCTGTTTGAGAAGAGGGGCCACTTTTACTCCCTGGCCAGAGAAGCTGGAATCTCTTCGATAGACTACTCAGTGCTGTGAAGTAAAAACCCGAACTGGACACTGAAATGAGAACATGCAGGTTTTTGTTGTGTTCGATGAACCTGTGTGTCCGTAAGCTTGGAAGAATTGTAACTATTAGTCAATATGAACGTATACTAAAAATAACAAAACTGAAAAAAAAAAACCCTGAAAAAACCCAACTGGGTTCTGCTGTGCATCTAATATTTAATACAAATTGATTAAGACCACATCACAAAGTTTCACAGGAAAGCGTGACACATTATTACTACAGTATAAAGGCAGGAGAGATCCATCCAACCTCAATCCATCCAACCTCAATCCATCCAACCTCTCAGGTTGCATGTGATTTAATATGAGGTGACATATTTTTTGATTTGCACATCTCAGGAGTGAAAACTGTAATCTAATGTCCTTTTTTTATTATTATTGAGAGACTTTGGATTTGAGCAAAGTAGAAGTTTTCCCTTGAATGTTTTGTTTACTTTCTTGAAGACTATAAATATACTCTTTTACACAACTGTCTTAATGTTTACCATGTAGACAGCAAAGTTCATGCTTCTTTGTGTGTAAGATTTGAGTGCGTGCGTGCGTGCGTGTGTGTGTGTGTGTGTGTGTGTGTGTGTGTGTGTGTGTGTGTAAGATATAAGATATTGGTGTATGATACAGGGTAGCCTATATGTATGTATGATGCACACATGCATCGTAATAGGTTTTTTTTTTTATCAGTATAAACATTTTTTACGCATTTTTTCAAACCTTCAATTCAATAAATTATTAGAAATGTAAAACAAATTTACAATTTTACAATTTTTTGTCCTTGAAAGTATTTACAAAGTATGCCATATTCATGCCTTACAGGTGTTCAAAATATTCTATCAAAGGTGTAACTGAATAGAAATACATGATTTATAATGAACAGTTAATATTTGTGAAGAGATGCAGATATAAAAAGAAAAAAAAAAATCACAGATGTTTGAGGTGTGCAGTATGACTTGGATCCCCTGAAATGCATGCACAGAAAAAGGGTACACATGCATTTGCTTTTTATGCATGCACAAAAGAGCTGTCAGATATGAAGCTTGTAGGACAAAGAAAGACCATGTCCATGCAGAGCTGCTCAGTGTATTTATAGAGTTTGGTCATTACTGATTTGTATATGCTAGATTTCTATATATATATTTTTATATCTGCTCAGCAGAGATGCTTTTATATATATATATATATATATATATATATATATATATATATATATATAGAGGTCAGTATTATTAATTTTATCCCACAAGTCAGTGTTGCGGCCTCATAATACAGATAGTTTGTTAAAAAAAAAATGTTCTCACCCCATAAAGACAGTGAAAACCGAATTCTAGAAATACGTGTAAAAAAAATTCTCAAATAAAAACTTGAAATATCACATGTACATATGTATTCAGACCCTTTACAACAACTCTTGAAAATCAGTTCATGTGCCTCCCATTTTTCTTGATTGTTGCTAAAATGTTTCAACACCTGTGGAAAAGTTTATTGGTTGGACATGATTTGGAAAGGTACGCACCTCTCTGTTCTCTCTATTGAATGTCTAACAGCTGGCGATGCCAAAAGCAAGCCATGAGGTCAAAGGAACTGGCTGCAGAGCTCAGAGACAGGATTGTTGCAAGAAACAGATCTGGGGAAGGCTACAAAAAATTGCTGAACTAAAGATTCCCAAGAGCACAGTGGCCTCCATAATTCTCAAATAGAAGAACCGGGGCTCTTCCAAGAGCTGGTCGCCTGGGCAAACCGAGCCATTGGGGGAGAGCCTTAGTAAGAGAGGTTACCAAGAACACAATGGTCACTGTGACTGACCACTGGAGATCCTGTGTATAGATGGGACCACCATCACTGCAGCCCTCCATTAATTTGAGCTTAATGGCAGAATGGAAATGCTAGTGCAAAAACCCATGGATGGTGGCAGCATCATGCTGTAGGGGTGTGTTTCTGCAGCCATCTAAATTCTCTGATTCTACCAAATCCACTCAGATTCAGTGGTCTATCTGAGTACTCAATTCTGATTGGCTGGAAGGTGCATCGATCCAGTCAGTGTAATCAATGCATGTTCCAAGAATGCTCTGTAACTATTCTTTTATGTTTTAGTAGCATAATTTTATTATTGTGATGTTTGAAATATCTCTTTATATGTTGTTTTTTTTGTAGTTTTGATTGCCACTCGGTGGTATTTACTTACACTGACATACAGTTCAGCGTCAGTTCAACATCAAGCAGAACATTTAGAGAGGAATAAATGATGGAAGAAGCTTCTGACTCGAAATCGCCACAACACCCATGGCCTCAATTGTACGATTAATTTTTTCGTTGAAAAGAAGAATGAGACCTTCATTTAAAGGTGCTTTTCTGCCTGCCTCGTCCCCTGTATGATTTCTTCTTACAAGAATTCTCTTTCCAATCAGAGAAAATTCTTTACTGTGCTTTTTCTCAAGTGAAAGTTAAAGGGAGCACTTTTACTTTAGAAATATTTTACCGAAAGTATCTCTACCTCAAATCAACTACATGGTTTGTGTACTTCATCCGCCACTGAAATACACAAATGTTAAACTTTATTTCCACTTTATTTTCCTTCCTTAGCATGAATAACAGCTTTACACACTCTAAGCTTCCAGACAGTTCGTTTTCCCAAACATTTAGCTGAAATATTTTGCAAAGTTGGAGATTTTTTTCTGACCTTGTGATTCAGTTCATCCCAGAGCAGTTCAAAAGCATTTAGGTACAATGACAAGGCAGGATGTTCCATGATGATTGATTACACTCCAGCCGAATGTTTGGTCTTTAAATAACACTTACAGAGCTTGGACGTACGCTCTGGGTCATTGTATTGTAGTTTGATGAAGTTAGCTTCAATGAGCCGTAGTCATGAACCATAAAAGACTAGGTGTTTCCAAACTTTTGACAGGCAAGTGGGAAACTCACAGTTACTATAAATGTGGGTCAATCCAATCACCTCATAGTGAAAAGAAAGACTCTTTATTCACCTCCCTATTGTGCAATACACACAGATGATTAATTACCGTACGCCTGACGTGGTCTTTTGCTGTTATAATTCGTCTGCCTCAAGGTTTCACATGTTCTATGCCCTGAAATGCAGCGTCCAAATGACACACTCTTTATATCTAAATGCCATTGCCAGGTGGCTTAAATAAACTTGAATACTACAGAAGGACAATTAAAAGAAACAGCTGCTCTAATTGTTGCTTCTTTCATTTCATACAGCTAACAAAGGCTACAGCTTTCCAGCCTAACATTTGATCAGCTTGCTGAACAAACACCAAAAAAAAATACACTGAGAACTCATTTCTGGTGTAATTCGTTTGGCACGATCATGCCTTAGTGATTCTATATGCTTGTTAAGGATTTATTTTAATCAGATTAAATACAGCATAGACTGTATTTCTTGGAACTTGGAAAAAACAATGCTCAGAAAGACAGTTTCCAGTTCATATTCCAGGAAAAATAATCAGGCTTGTGTTATGCAGCAAAACATTTTCATTGATTATTTGACGCTTAAAGTAATTGAGAGCATGACCTTAAAATGCTCCATATATTTCAAAGATTATGTTTAATTACAACCCCAATTCCAATATCTTTGGGAGACTGTGTAAAATGGACAAATAGAATGCAATGATTTGCAAATTTCATTTCATTAATATTCTATTCACAATAAAACAAAGAAAACAAAACAAAAATATTAAATGTTTCAAATGAAAATATTTACCATTTTGTGGAAAAAAAGGTCATATTTAATTTGATGGCTGCAACCGGTCTCTGAAAAGTTGGCACATGGCCATGTTTACCACTGTATAGCATCATATCTTCTGTCTGTATATATCTGGGAACTGAGAGGACCAGTTGCTGAAGATTTTGGAAAAGGAATTTTGTCCTATATGTGTGTCAGGGAACCACCGGCCAGGCCTTCCCTCAGCACCCAGCACGCTCGCAGCGCCTCACCCACTTACTAATCACCGTCACCTGTTTCCCATCATTTCTCCCCCTACTTAAGGCCCTCACTTTCATTCATTTCTCGTCCGTTCTACAGTGCATTCTGGAGATCATTCATGGACTACCCATTCTATGGACTTTACCCGTTTCCCGGTTCTTTTACGGACTACACCTGTTTTCTGGTACGGCTACTTCCTGGCTGTTTGTATTCTGTTTAAAGACTATTAAACCTTGTTATAGTTACTTCCGTTTTCGTCCGCTTGATACCAGCCTGACAATGTGTCTAATACAGGATTTTAGCTGCTCAACAGTTCTGAGTGTCCTTTGTTGCATTTTTTGTTTCATGATTCGACATGAAGTCATGCTACTGTAATGTCTTGCTTAAATATGCAAGGCTTTACCCGAAAAAGATGTTTTCTGAGTGGGAGCATCTGTTGCTTTAAAACCTGTATATATCGTTCAGCATGCCTTTCTAAATCTGGACGCTTCCCATTCCACAGGAACAAATGCAACGTTCCATCAGCAAATTGTTGAACTGAGTGTTGATAACAAGCCAGATGATCCCTCTCCTCTTTAGTCCGGAGGACTACATTTCGTCAGTTTAAACATTTGATAATGTTTTCTTTGTTCTATTGTAAAAAAATATGTTTGAGATTCGCAAATCATTAGGTAAACCTGCAACGTACTGCTTTAATGAGCAATGCATGTAAATGAATAAAATTGCTGAACGTATTTAAGCTCAGTACAATTTCCGAGTTAAAGGCCATTCCTGAAAACTAGAACAAAAACTACAGTATATACGCATGAAAGTCATTAATATGTTCACTTTTCACTTTAATGGTGAACCTTCATTGCATTCACACAAATATCTTCTTGAATCTTACTCTAATATCAGTGCACAAGAGGAAAATATGTTTTTTTGTTTACATACAGTGGATATAAAAAGTTCACATATCCGTGGTAAAATAGAAACCAAACCAATGGCAGACATTTGATATAATAGAGCAACAACTTATTTAGCTTGTAATACCAAGTTTTGGGGAGTTTGAGTCTAATCTAGCACATCTTGACTTTTTTCTTACAAAAATGTTCTAGAAGATTTCTTCTTTGTATGGGTTCTCATTCTGAAATGAAATCTCATCTTCCTCTTCCATTGCTTTGTTGACTTGTTTGTATGCTTTGGGTGGTTATTATGTAAGGACTTGGAATTCAATCAAGCAGAAATTAATAACTAAACAAGAACGCACACAAATAAATGCATTTGGGATGCTGCTGAATATGATCAAGCAATTCTTTTCATCTTCTTTTCCCCTCTTTTTGTTAATCGCGATATCGCAGTCATGGTGATATTAAAATCACATTAAGTTCTGAACTTTAATTCAGTTTTATTTGTATCTTGATGAACATTGTTACAAAATCCCTATATGCAAGTACACTGATATAAGGGAATAAATTATACATTTAAAATATAAAATAAATTGATCCCCAGTGACAAGGCTGACGCTATGATGAAGTTGAGGTATACAATATGGTCAAAAAGCGCAACTGTGTGAAATGGAAATTAATTCTAGTTATCATAGCTTTCAATGTTCTAACCCAAAACTCTTAATATCAACTTCCATTTAACTGTCCTGTACCAATAGGCTGTCCATGTGGAGCCATCCTTAGCAGAAGCAAGTGGTGCCCAATTGAAGAGAACTTCATTCAGAAGTATAGCACTAGGATGGAATTGGTAGGTCTGGTGAGCCAAAGGCATCAGGAGCACTGGTATATCTGACATGATGTATCTTGTCCACGATAGATACAATGAAGATTGATCATATTGAGCAGCATCCCATATAGCCTACATGGGTTTTTATGTGTGTGCAATTATTTCTTTGTTTTTAATTGATTGACTGAATGAATAATTATATTTAATCTTTCCAGAGATTCAGGTTTGATCTTGAACTTGGTTCTCTTTGAGATTTCTCCTACCTCAAAAATGATTCTAGTAGGTGGAGTGATGGTGTTACTACAACATGAATGAGTGTAGTATGGTGTGTGCACAGTCATAATATTTAGCAGTTTTGTTCTTGTTTCATAGTCCTGTTATAAAATGCATAATCCATGCATAATCTATAGATCCACAATAACCTGGAACAGGATCAATTTCAGCTTCAAAAATGATAGAATGAATAAATAAAGAACGAACAAATGAATTTCTGCACTAGCAGTGAATTCTTAGCTTTTCCCTCCTTACAGGTGTTCTTCAAGAAAACCTGAGATACTTCCATTTGCAGATAAAGTCAATCTCCATGGAGACGGATGGATATTACTCCTTTTTCTGAGCGTCCATGCACATGGCATTGGCTTTGGGCTCAAATAAGAAAAACACATTATGGGATTGATGTGTTGTTTGCTTTAAGAAAAGAGAGGGCACACTAAAGAGAGGTATGATGAGAGCTGGAGAGAAAAACAACAGAACTGCATGTCCTCCATACACTGCACTCTCCAAAAACATAAAAAAAAATTAAATTGGTTTGGATCCCTTGAAATCACATTCCAGTATGCCAGACCAATGCACTGGACAATATGTATTATCTCACAGCAGGACCAGGACTTTGCTCAGTTGAAAAACGATTTGCTGCATTTCCAGTGGGCTTTATTTTATTTTATTCAATTTTAGAGCCTTTCAATCTTTGCATTTGAACCATCCAAATTCATCTCATATATATATATATATATATATATATATATATATATATATATATATATATATATATATAACTACTAAATATAGATTTTTTTTTTTTTGTTCTAATTTCACACTAGTAAACATGAATAAAACATTAATGGGAGCAATGTCATGTAACAAAAGATTCACCTACAGAGAGAGAGAGAGAGAGAGAGAGAGAGAGAGAGAGAGAGAGAGAGAGAGAGAGAAGGGGTGCTCAGAGTGAATTTTGCATTTGATTGTTGAATCAGACTTGGATGCACATCTCTGTCTTTCATGCTCCACACTTCACAGTAAGTCTGTATTTTAGTTTTTTTTTTTAGCACATATGATATTGTAGGTATTTTGTTTAATGTTACAAACTGGATTGAGTCGGAATGAAATTGGCAATTTTCACGCCACCTGTTTGCTTTACAGATTTGAGCTCAACAGCAACAGCAGTCATTTTGTATGACCATTTTTAAGTTTTTAAATCTTATTTACGTATGGTAGGTATGGGAAGGGAAATAATATAATATAATATAATATATATTATATTATATTAATATATATTGTATTATATATACACACAGAACAATATAAAGCAATATTTGGTCCTTAAGAGAGAGAGAGAGAGAGAGAGAGAGAGAGAGAGAGAGAGAGAGAGGGAGAGAGAGAGAGAGAGAGAGAGAGAGAGAGAGAGAGAGAGAGAGAGAGAGAGAGAGAGAGAGAGAGGGAGAGAGAGAGAGAGAGAGAGAGAGAGAGAGAGAGAGAGAGAGAGAGAGAGAGAGAGAGAGAGAGAGGGAGAGAGAGAGAGAGAGAGAGAGAGAGAGAGAGAGAGAGAGAGAGAGAGAGAGAGGAGGAGAATTAATAAAATGTGGCTAGGAGAAAGCTATCCACAATTAATTTTATATATATGAATATCAATATATATATATATATAATATTGGCATAATTGTGATATTGCATTATTTTTCCACAATTATAAGAACTTTTATTTTTTTCTTTTCTTCATTCATTTTTACATTTTAAGTGAATGAAGAGAATAAAATGTATTATTTCTTATAATGGCATTTTTTTCTACAATTATAAGAAAATATTTTTGTTTCATGATGCAATTCTTCTTATTGTAATGTTTGTATGGGCTCAGGTATGATGTCGGTATTGACTCGGAACACTGACTCCTTTATAGACACTACTGAATGGCTGAATACGATTACAGATTGTTGTTTGGTGTTATAATACCTAGCCATGCTGTCCTTTTGGACCATTTTGCCCTCAAACATGTTTGCATGATTAAAAAAAAATTGAACACCAATAAATGATGAATTGTATGTAATACCGGATGACTGTGTACTATGATCTAAAATGTTCTTCCTTTCCCTTTTTTTTCTTTAGTTATCTGATCAACTCGTGTTGAGGTGTGTTTAAAGCAAGACATTAGTGATTTTGGGTATTAGTCTCCACGTTTCCTCAACATGAACGAATCTTTGATGCATTTCCAGCTGTCCTGCAATACAAGTCCAAGCTCACCACCTGATCTTTACATCAGTGTCACCAAACAGGAGCCCTACCATGTCGCCATCCCTATGACGACTTTCTACAGCATCCTGTTTATTTTTGGGGTCCTATCCAACGGCGTTAGCATGCTTACACTCCTCAGGGATGCCCGCTTGAAGGTCAGCGCCATACAGCTCTACCTGCTTAGTCTGGTTCTATCTGACATCCTCCAGCTACTGACAATTCCCATCACTGTATACCGTTATTACTGGGAAAGCTACCCATGGAGACTCGGAGAACCCTTGTGCAAAGCTTACTTCATGGTGCGCCAGATGTACTGCGCCACAACCAGCTGGGTGATCCTTGCATTTACTATTGAGCGTTATGTGGCCATCTGTCATACCATGTGGTCGCTTGCTGGTCTCAGGAGGTCACGACTGCCCTGTCTTCTAGGCTGGATCTGGCTACTAGCATTAGGGACTTCAGTGCCATTTGCCCTCGTCTACAGGCATGCCCGAGCCTGCATCCTAGATTATGGTGCAACGTCACCTGATGCAGCCTTCGTCGTGTCCACCATGTGTGAGATGACCGAGCAGGAGCCTTCTCCTCTTTACAAGGGAGCACTGCTTCTGAGGGGCATCCTCTGCTTCTTGGTCCCACTTGTGTGCATCTTTTCCCTCTACATACTCATCATTGCCCACTTTCACTACAACAGCCGCCAGCGCATGGCCATGGGCATCACTAGGGCTGTAAGCGAAGGAGGAAATCCACCGTGCTTTCAGAATGGGAAGCTGCTGATTCAGGAGAAACGGGCTTTGCGACTTATGGGTAAGATTTCATTTTCCGGATACCTTCACCCTAACCTTTTTCTTGAGGTCAAATTACCCCACAGCCTTTTGTAGTGCAATTCTCAGTTCTTGCTGCCTTCACAGCGAAGCGCAGTTTAAACAGGAAGTAGAAACCAAGACTATATCTGCATAATTTAGACTAGAAGAGAAACCATGGTTGTATTAGCACATGAACAGGCTGGCACAGCAGTGCCTCTTGGATGAGGGCCCAGACTTGGGAGTAGTGAAGCCATTGGTTTGAAAGAGGTAAAGCAAGAAATCCAGTATAATCAAAAATAAAAGCATATATTTAAGAACATTTATAAAATATAGTAATTCAATTCCATTGAAAATGTAATCCTCTGAAATGTGTATTCGGGCAACCCTAACATAGGCATATTTTGAGGACTGAAACAGATGCACAAGGACAAAATCCACATCCAAAAAGATACTAGGAACCCTTAGACTACAGCACATATGTATGTTTAAGTTTACATTTATGGGATATAACAGATGCTCCAACTATCATCGGGATTAAGGCTTATAGCCGGTAGGCCCCATGGATAAGCTTGGAGAACCCTTGTGTGTACCTTTATTGTATACCACAACCAATTGGGTGATCCTTGTGTTTACTAGAACCCTCTGTTACACCATGTGATCCTTTGCTAGCCTTGAGAATATGTCTTTTACCCTGTATATGGCTGTGAATGTGAGTTCCTCATTGCTGTAAACAGTCTAAACATTGCAAAAGAGGAAGATTTGTCTTTAAGAACTTTGAAATCATGTAGACTAGTAGATCTGAGTCTATCAAGGTGAGCTGGAGCAGCCATGGACTGTAGAATTCAAGTACCTGTGTCTACTGGCAGGGTCACCTTCATTGTTTATAAAGCACATTCTGTCAACTGCTCTTTCTTTTGTTTCAATGCTTGCAGGGGCTGTGGTGGTGACTTTCTTTGTGTGCAACTTCCCCGACATCGCATCCTCACTCATGCAAGTCTATGTGGACTCGTGGTCAGGGACGGTGCTAACGGTGTACACGGTGCTCAAGTCCTACCTGTCGCTGCCTCTCTGGTACGTGAACAGCGCGCTGGACCCTATCCTCTTCTGCATCTCCTCGAAAATATTCCGGAAAGCATGCTGGGAAACTGTGGAGCCTCTCCGATCGAGATGTCAGCGTGCACGGAAAGACAGAAACCCGATGTCAGCGGCGAACGTGATTAGCCAGAATTCCACAGGAGCAGTTAGCACATCAGCCTGAAAACTCTCCATTCGCTCTCCATTTGAGCCGATTCCGTATTAACATGTACACTGTCTGGAATTAGCACGTTATTCCAGCACCTGCGGATGAAAAATGTGTTGTGGTTTTTATGGATATACAGTGGGTTCATGTTCTGTGTGATTTTAGCATGAGTTCAATCTCAGGATTGCTTGTATTGGTAACAGCATAAGAAAACTATTTGCTATCTTCTACATAGCACAGGGTATAAAGATGGGTGAATTCTGCTGATGTCAATAGGCATAAATGTCTCTTGTATAATTTGTGATTGCTCTTGTTTATGTCGTTACAGTTGAAACGTTACTTGAGCCTGTCGTACAATTACATGTGAAAATGTCAACGGTTTCTAAAAATGATTATCCCTGTGATTATATAGTAAATCTATGGACCATGATTTGCTAGAATTCATCAATAGACTTGCACCACCTCCTAAATCCAAATATGAAATGCTCAATTAGGCATGTTTATATTTGTTTAGCACATCACTAAATGAAAAAGAAGAAGCATGTAATCATTTGGAATTGCAGTTATTTTGTTAGCTTGCATTGGATATTTCTCCCAACATTAAAATCCCCCCTACCCCCTGCCACTTTTATTTATTTTTTTATTGCTGTTTTAAGTGTCATATGTTCTTTTTGAGTGTGTGTGTGTGATATTTCCATGTCTGGCTTACACTAACTGCACTAATCTAACATTTGTAAGAGTAAGAATCCTAACTCCAAAACACTCAACTCAGAACAAGGACTCCCCCTAGTGGTAGATCAGGTTCAAATCCCAAACACATACAATAAGGTGCCAATCAAATAAAATTAATATTTATAGACCCTCACTCAATGTGAATGTACTATATATCAATAAAATCTTAATCTGACACAGGTAAGGTCATGAATATTAATGAGGCAGCACCCAGGATTGACACATGGTTGACTTTTTCCTGGTGGTAATATCAAGCTATAAATTCACGCTGTATTAATATATCAAGTAAATGTATAGAAGACAAGTCTATTTGGTGTGACAACCATTGGGCTTTTAATTCTTTTGCACACTCTGTACACTTGCATAAAGTACAAAGTCAGGGATTTTGTAGGATTTTGTCAGAGTCAGGTGTATGATTAACCAATTATACCAAGCAGTTGCTAAAGATCTTCAATTCCATATGTAGATTGAAACACCAAAACAGCTGTACTTCTGACTGTTTCATGTCAGATGTCATACACTATGGCAAGACTGAGCACAGCAACAAGACACAAGGTAGTTATACTGCATCAGAAAGTTCTCTCCCAGGCAAAGGTCTAGGAGCAGACTGGGGTTTAAGAGGTTGAGGACTGTAGACACAGTAGTCTGCCAAGGAAACTAAATAGGCATATCACGCTTACTTCTCTTTATCATCCTCTATCATGGAAACAAGGTTAAATGAATCAAATATGCAGAAAAACATAGGGACTGGGGTGCAGAAAAAGCTGAAGACCGGTAAAATAAAGAATGTTTGCAAGTAAACAGTGAAGCATGGTGGAGGTTACCTGGGAATTTTTTTCGAGCTTCAAGTGAAGTTCTAAATTTGGTCAGGATTAATAGGATTCTCAACGCTGAGAAATACTCATATCTATATA
>JAAIIK010000059.1:2877562-2915883 GCA_014706435.1 Silurus glanis | reverse complement strand
ATAGATAGATATATATATAGATAGATATAGATAGATATAGATAGATATATATATAGATAGATAGATATATATATAGATAGATATAGATAGATATAGATAGATATATAGATATAGATATATAGATATATAGATATGTGTTTATAAATATTTGTTCCAATAACTTCGTGAAAAATGAATAAAAATGCTCTATGGCTCTGAATAGCTACAATATATAGTGTAAAAGTTTGTGGACACCTAACCATAGTGTAAGCTTAAAAAAAAAGCACTTACAAACATCCCATTTACTGTAATAATAACCTCCACTCTCCTGGGAAGATGTTCCACTAGATTTGTGGAGATCTGTGCTCATTTCCGCCGCAAGGGTACGGAAGCATAGGGGGATCAAAATTCAATTTAAAATGTAATCTTTCGAAATGGCAATTTAAAAAAAAAAAAAAAAGAAAAATCAATTTCTATGAATTTTGCTCCAAATATCACACTGCGTTACGCCAGTCAAGTGTCGTGTGAACGCATTTCGGACAAATAACATTTAAATGTTCATTTTGCTACCGTTTCTGCTTGGACACGTTACACATCATATCAATATGGGTAATTCATTTTAATTATGCAACTTGTAAAGCGTTAAAATCAGTACGTAATCCACATATTCAAACTGTTTATTGGAAAAGGCAAATGCAAATTGTACTGAATACTGAAATGCCATTTTGCATATTACATTTGAAAAAGAATTTTGCTGCCTCTGTGCGTCCATACAGTCAGAGCTCTGTAGCAGGCCACTCGCATATCTTCATGGAGCTTGCTTTGTGTACATGAGCATTGTCCTGCTGGAACAGGTTTGGCTCTGCTAGTGTGAGTGAATGGAAAATGTAATGCTGCCACTGCCAAAGACATCCTGTCATGTGCTTTCGTCTTGGTGGTAACACTGGGAAAGAACAACATGTGGCTGAAAAAGTTAGGTGCCCCAATACTTCACATTTAATTAACGCGCATAATATTGGAATAGTTCGAAAATGTTTATGAACCTGTAGAATCTGCTAAGAAAAAAAAAACATCTATTTAAACAGTTGCTTTTAACACTAACCACAGTCTGAAATGTATGAAATCTATTTCTAGATGCCATTATTTAGAAATAATGATACCTAAAGTACAATAATTCTCTGTCTCAAGGTTATTTTTTGAACCTAAGGTCTAGAAGTTTTGGCGCTCAATAAGTTTCTTTCAATAATAAAGTATTGCCGCTCTTATTTTAAATAAAAAGTTTAGGAGCTTCATATCAAGTGCTGGTAATATTTCAATCGTAAATAATGTCGACTAAGCACATTTATATTCCATTACAAACTAAAAACCAAGTGGACGTATAAAATAGGGTTGCAGCTAACGATTATTTTAGTAAACCAGCATTCTACTGATTATTTCATCGATCAAATGCAAGAGAAAATTTGACGGGTCTCTTAAAATGAACAAGTCACGTGTTTCCTTTTTAGAAATATGAAAGTTTTTATTACTGAAATTGCAAACACGAGTATCTGTGCATTTAATTGCCATATTACATCAAAATACAAATATATAAATGAAAAACAAAAAAAATGTATCACATTTCGAATTACTTTTAAGAATTTAAACACACTGTACTGTTTGAAATGTTCCCAAACTTTGGAAAAATTCTGCCGTGTTCTTTGGCCTGAATCTTCTCAACAATCGCTCCAGAGTTTAGCAGGTGGTGCATCAGTAATAATGGTCCGTGGGGAAACAGTGCTCCATATTTAAATGAACTAAACGAAGCAAATAATTTGCCTTTTTTTTTTCTTTTCTTTTCAAGTTTTCAAGTATTCAAATTTTCTCCAGGTTTCAGCCCTAGTTGAAAATGCGATACATGAATTTCTTTGACACCGTGTCCTTCACTCATTCGATCCTTCACAGAGATTACGCTGTTCGACGAGAAAGGAAACAAGACCCCTGTACCGAACAAAGAGCGCCAGCTCGAAGCACTGCAGCTTCTCTTCATGCTGCTGCCTCCAGCCAACCGCAGCCTCCTCAAACTACTGTTGGACCTTCTCTATCACACCGCCAAGCAACAGGACAAAAACAAAATGTCTGCCTTCAACCTGGCCCTCATGTTCGCACCTCATATCATATGGCCCAAAAATGTAGGTCTGAGTTTTCCTCCATTGTTATTCACTTATTGTGTGCTGCGGCTTTTCTTTAAAAAAAAAAAAAAAAAAACCCTTTCATGTCCCAGGTGACTGCGAACGATCTGCAGGACAATTTGAACAAGCTGAACAACGGCGTCGCGTTTCTCATCAAGCACTCGCAGAAGTTGTTTCGGGTAAGAACTCGGAAACTTATTTAGTCCGGTCTTTTTTTTTTCTTTTCGAAAGTCATTTCATCTTTCGATGTCCTTCTAGAAGTCGTCTAATCCGTCGCAAATGAAGTTTTATCTCGCGAGCTTGCGCCTTAATGACTTGTTCTGTGTTTTTCAAGGCTCCAGCGTACATCAAAGATCATGCACGGATGCTCTTCACCGGCTCAGAAACTCCTCAATCAAAGGTTATAATTATACAGCTGCGCACCTGAATTATGCAGTGTCAGTGTGATATCGGGGCCTTTTCTTGATCTTCTGATCAGTCACCTGAGCTCAAATTGCAATTGTGATTTTTCTAGGCTAATCCCCCCCCACCCCACCCCCTCTCCCTCCATCTTCATGCCCAAATATAATTATAACCTTTTGTTCTTGAGCAGGTCAAAAAAACAAAAAACAAAACAGAGTTAAATTAATATTCGAGGACAATTTGCATACAAATGAAGTTTGTCTTTTATCTTTCATTACACCATAGTAAAGCACTGACTGCATCCATCTGCCTTGGAAACCCTTAGATGTATTTTTTTTTTTTTAATACACGCTCATTCAGTGGAAGTGAGAAAGTGACCAGAATGTAAATGACTTCCAAAACGTTGCTTTAGGACGACTTGGAGCTGTGCGCCGGAGCCGGAGCGGTTCGAGGCCCCCCCTCCAAGAGAAGCAGCGAGGCGGAAGGCAGCGGCGGTCAGAAACACACGCAGGAGGCGCTGCGGGATCTTTTTCAGCATGTCAGCACCATGCCTGACTCTGCAAAGAAGAAGAAACTCATTCGACAGGTAACCTGTTGCTCTTCCACCCTTAACCTCGTCCTCGCCTGGTATCTGATTTGGAGAAGACGAGGATGTTCAGCATTGTGTTCGAAACCATTACATTTGAACTACTGGGGTATTCAGTGGTGGATAAAGTACACAAACCATGTAAAATTATTTGCCTTCAAATGTACCCAAGTTTCCAAATTCCTATGAATGTTCCTATTATCATTTTTGTCACAAGACTTCTTCTGGATCGACTGATGTTTAAGGCTCTTATGTTATTCTGAACACACCAGTCTACTAATAGAATATTAATTAGTCAAAAACTGATTGATCTCCAATTACAATTGGCGGTGAACCGATAGGGGGTTTTCTTTGCCCGATGCCGATTATACCATGCCGATTTTTTTTTTTTCTTCATTAAACATTTATTGAAGAACACAAACCTCCAATCAGTGTAACAGTAGCCTAAACTACAGCTGCTTAAAGACGCGCTAACAATACAGTTCCAAAACGTAATTCTCTCTCTTTTTTTTTTTTTCTCCCCCAGTTCAATAAGCAGGGCACTCCAACCCGTGAAAGCCCTAGACCTTCCAACCAAAAGCATGCTCGATCCCGCTCATTCGGAGGCCTTATCAAGGTCAGTCTGTCTTTCCTTCTTTCTTTATTAAATATCGATTAATTCTACTAAACACTGCATCAGTATTACACCTAAAAATGAATTCCTTTCAACAGAAGAAAGTTTTGGGGAATCAAGTTACAAATGAACGAGTGGCATCCGGGACGAGCCAAAGCAAAGATGTGAACAAAGAAAACGTAAGTTGCGACCGGATCTGTACAGGTTTCTTGTTTTTTTTTTTTTGTTTGTTTTGTTTTGTTTTCATTTTTTTTTTTTAAGAAGTCTGTTCGGTTTGGTGTCTCTGTAACCTTTTACATTATAATACATGAAAACGGAATTCTCTTGGACTGAGTTTAATTAATTTATTGCGCTTTGTTAAAATCACTTTGTTGTGGAGCCATATTTCTCATTCAATTCTTGTCATACCTTCTTTCAGGGTTCCTCATCTATCAAAAGATCTCCTCATTCTTCAGGACAACATTCTAGTTTAAGCCTGTAATGATTTTTATTTTTTTTTTCTTCCTTTTTTCATTTTTTTTTTTTAAGTTTATTTCAGTTTAGGAAGTATTTATTTGGGAACAATTAACAAGTGTTACTATGCAAACAATTTTTTTTTTTACATGGGGTTAGATATTAAAACCAGTTGTGAATGTCCTAAATGAAAAATGTTTGTGAAAGATGTAGGGGGAAAACAACAACAACAACAAAAAAAAAAAAAAAGGAAAAATTTGTCCCAAGCATGTAGCATCTACTCAGAAAAGCCTGGAATAGAGTTTGTATTTAGGAAGGTTAAGTATGTTCTGAGAGGGTTTTTTTTTTTTTTTTTTTTTTTTTATTATTGCTATTGTTATTATTATTAATTCAGGATGTGTACTTTGGCTTCCACTGGATTTAAAAATAAAATATCCAGGTATGTAAATTTAGCATGACTAGACATCCACTGCACCCAAAATGTGACATACTAAACAGCTGTTGTGTTTTATTTAAACCTACGGTTTAGTATAAATATACAGAGTTTGGGATGGAATTGTGGTCTTCTTACAAATGTTGAAGGCTACATAGGTGGTCACTGTTTTGAGCTGTTACAATGTTTGAGATGTGAGAATTTGATTGAAAATTGTCTTTTTTTAGGGGGGAAAGTTTCTGTATTTCCAAACGGAACATGTCCTAGTTTACACTTATTCATAACTTATTTTAGAGGCATGTAAACTTTATTTTATTTGTTATGCTACGATTGATCTCTGCATCACCACTCGAAAGTGCATTGTACCGAAATGAAACAAGGCTCAGCCTCGTGGAACATGGATATAAAAGGCAAAGGAATTTGTCCAATTTGTGGGATTTCACATCGAACAATGTGTTTTTAAAGGGTTTTTATTTTTATTTTAACTTTTTAAATGTGAATAAGCTTCAGCCTGAATTTCTCCATGTTTATTTGCAGTCTTATATTGTTAACTCATCTCTTATACTACTGTCTTTTTTTTATTGTTTATTTTTAGGATTTAACCACTTTAACTTGAGATTGCTTTTAAGTTATTTCTTTTAATATTTTTATATGTGAAAGTGATTTGTTTCATCTCAGTGGCTCTTCAGTTTAACTCAGCTTTTCTTTTTTTTTTTTTTCTTTTTTCTTTTTTTTTATGGTGATATTGCATTGTTCACATTTTACCTCCGACTTTACCAGTTATTAAAACCAGCATGGTATTGTAGCAGTATGTGGATCGATGTTGCCATGATTGGGTTTAAAGTCATAGCTGTATTGTACAGTGCCTTCAGCTTTTGACATTAAATCAAAAGTATTAAAATCTACTCTTTATTGATTTTGTTCCTCTTGGAAAGTTTGAGCCTTTAATATACATTATATGGACAAAAGTATTGGGACACCTGACTTTTCCAGCCGTATGCGGTTCTTCCCCAAACTTTTAGCACAACGTTGGAGGCACACAGGATGTTTGGATGTGGTAGCATGAACTTTTCCATTTACTTCCCTTTAGCTCCAGCATGACAAATCCCCTATGCACAAAGCCAGCTCCATGAAGATATGGATTACAAGGTTTGAGTTTGAGCTTGAGTGACGTGCTACAAAGTTCTGACCTCAACCCTACTGAACACCTTTGGGAAGAATTGGAGCGCTGACTGCACCCCAGACCTTTGAGGAAAAAATCTCCACAAGCGTCCTCCAAAATCTAGTGGAACATCTTCCCAGAAGAGCGGAGGTTATTATAATAGCTAATGGGTCTTAATGTAGAACCGAATGGTGAAAAAGCACATATGAATCTTAGTTACTTGTCCACAAATTTGTCCATATAGTGTTTGTATATGAATATTCTCTCAAGTCATGTCATTGAGTTTGTATTCTACCTACCGTCATTTCCGGACTATAAAGCGCACCCATATATAAGCCGCACCCACTGAATTTTACAAATATTTTTATTTTTAACATAAATAAGCCGCACCTGTCTATAAGCCACAGGTGTCTACACTAATGTACTTTACACAGGCTTTAACGAAAGACAGGTGTAACGGGTGAAATATGTTGCGCTTCCTTTAGGAGCATAGCGGTATTTTGTGAATAGCATGCCACTGCATTCTTCCGGTATTACTGTGTGTGTGTAAGACTGAGGATTATGTCCTTATTATTTTCTGATGCTGATTTCTAAGTTTCTTTGACTAACCCGTAACGCTGTTGCCAAGAAAAATAAAAAAGCACGAGTTTTGGAAACCTGTCTGTGCTTATATGATTTCTGTTGCAACTGGAGTTAGCGAGCTCTCCCTTAACCCAGACTCAACGCATTACAACGGCTTGTATCTAAACAGTAGCCGACCAAGTAAGTCATTGTTCACTGTCTTCCTCCTTCCTTTCACAGCTATTTCTCTCGGGAGTTTATCTTTTGTCATCGTCGTTCGTTTAAAAAAAAAAAAGTTTTTTCTCCCGAAGCCGTGCAGCTCAGAACACAGCTGAGGTGCGTTTTTTTCGTTTCCGTTCGGAAATTTAATTGGTCTAATGTTATGTCGCTCAGTTTTTTGGCTTGAAGTTTGTGAAACTGGGAAAACCCAGGAAAAATTCATAAATTAGCCGCTTCGTTGTTTAAGCCGCGGGGTTCAAAACGTAGGAAAAAAGTAGCGGCTTATAGTCCGAAAAAAGGTATATTAACAAAATAATAAATACAGAACACGGCCAGAGTCCCCAAAGCAAAATGAATTATTGTAATTTGCATTCAAATTATGTCTCAAGTAGACTCACTGTTTTGGTTCAGATCAAACAGACAAAATGTGTTTCCTTGGCAGGGTCTTGATGGGTCTGGAGTCTACACCCTGAATAGGAAACCTGTTCATCTATCACTTTTATACAATTTTAACACGCACAAGAACTAGTGCTCGGAATCAAACCCAAAGTCACATGGTTTGTAAATCGATCATAATTTATTCATCGATTTCTATCAAAGTATTGAGTTCTGCAATCTGATTGGTCAGAAGATGTTTAAAAAGTGAATGATTGGCATAACAGTGCCATGTTATAAATATGAACACATTGAATGTGCTGTTATTCCTGTCAGGCAAATCAACTGCACGCTTAAAAATAACGTGTGTGTTTAATGGTTCTTTGTCAGGTTATGTGGTTCTTTCAAGAAAACAAAAAAGATCTAGAATCTCATATAGGGCTGTAATGATTATGTAGCTTATTGATTATTTGCAGATTATTCGAATCTATTTAATTAGATTTTTTTTTTATTTGATGTTTTGCTTATTACAACTATATAAAACAAATTCAGGATGTTCATGTATAAAAGTGTACTTAAAAAAATAATAATACAAAAGCCACATATTGACTTTAACAATCTTTAATTTTAACATAATTTGACGTTTTAAAGCTTATAATAAAAGCTTGTTTAGAAGTGCATGGGGAATTTAACTTTTAAACAAATTTAATCTTTGGGGGGTTTTTTTTGTAACAAAAACAAACCAAACATTTACGTATTCAAGGTGAATGCTATAAAAAGAGAACGGAACGGAGAACCGTGGCAACCGAACAGGCTTGATTTCAAAGAAAGCAAAAAATATTCATGCTGCTGTTATTTGCTGCGTTTAGATTTAGTGTTTGTTCGCACCGTTTTAATCGAATCATCACGATGTCGCGAGCGAACCGATCGCGCAACCTGATGCTCGCGAGTCTCGACAGATCAGATCCAGTGCGACTTTCCCGAAGTTACAAACGGTTTACACAATAGCCCTTCATTAAACTACACCATTTTCACATGATGAGATTCTACAGTTTTTGCTCACCGTGCTGATGTTTCACCTTCATCTGTGACACCAGTGTGGGGGAGTGGTAGCTCCAGCGGTTAAGGCGCTGGGTTACTGATCGGAAGGTCGGGGGTTCAAGCCCCGGTATCGCCAAGCTGCCACTCTTGGGCCCTTGAGCAAGGCCCTTAACCCTCTATGCTCCAGGGGCGCCGTATCATGGCCGACCCTGCGCTCTGACCCCAGCTTCTAAGCAAGCTGGGATATGCGAAGAACAAATTTTCACTGTGCTGTAATGTATATGTGACAAATAAAGGCTATTCTATGCTTTCCTTTTCACATGCTCGTGCATCACTGTGGTACTTCCATCCCACACAAGCTTTGCTTTGCAATAACTTGCAGGTTTTAGTCTTACAACATTTTAATAGAACCACCCCACTGCTGCGCTCCCTTCACTGGCTTCCAGTAGCTGCACGTATCAGATTCAAAACACTGATGTTTGCCTACAAGGCCAAAAATGGACCAGCACCATCTTACCTCAGAGACCTCATCACATCTCGCACTGCACCACGCTGTCTGAGATCCTCCAGCACTGCTCGACTGGTACCACCTTCTCGCAGAGGTTCTCTGTTCTCTCAGAGGTTCTCTGTTCTGGCACCAAGGTGGTGGAATGAACTTCCCCTAGATGTCCATGCAGCGGAGTCCCTGACTATCTTCAAGCGATGATTGAAGAAGATTGAAGACTATCTTCCTGAAACACTTAAATTAGCACTTTTTCCAAGTTTGCTTTGTAGAATTCAAGAGTCATATATATCCAAAGTTTGTAATCTTGCGTACCAGTGTAGATTTATTCAGTGCTAGAGACTCAAAGCACTTTTGTACGTCGCTCTGGATAAGTGCGTCTGCTAAATGCCGCAAATGTAAATGTAAATATAAAACGCTCCCATGCCTTGA
This sequence comes from Silurus glanis, assembly GCA_014706435.1. NCBI lineage: Eukaryota > Metazoa > Chordata > Actinopteri > Siluriformes > Siluridae > Silurus > Silurus glanis. Next base: position 2,906,957 of record JAAIIK010000059.1, on the reverse strand, counting down.
ATGACTTGGGACACACACTTTTTCCTGCTGCCAGTCAACCCTGTACCGTCCGCCACTGCACAAGCGGCTGCGCTGTCTAAGTCACGCTAACCCGTAACTTGAGCAGACCAATGAATTCGTTGACAGCTAATTTCAATAATGACCAATAATTTGTGATCAGTATTTGATATGTGGATTGATTTCTCATCGCTAAACTGTTTCTCAAGCGCGTTCTCTCAGCGCCACTGCTGCTACGTGAATATGTATACGTATCACAACACTACGGAGACCGAGGCGTGTCCTGAGAGTCACATAGAATACAGATTAACATGGCAGAGGTAGAACTGAAACTTCCTGGAGACAGAACAGAAAAAAGATTAGCTGGTTTTATTTAATCCTTTAAAAAAACAAATTGTGCACTACAGGGTCATGCGTTAGAAGTCAGAAGGCACTTAAGTAGATTTATGATTTGCTATACAGTTGACTCACTCTGTACTTATAAGTTGGGGAAAAAAATAAAGGAAACACAGCAGTGATTTTGTGCTTTCACAGCCTATCGGTGCTATTATAATACTGGCCACAAGGGGGAGAGAGAGAGCAGGTAGAGAAAATGCAGCTTGGTGTGAGGAATCTTGTCACACATGCAGTTCGTTTCTGTACTTGGTATGAATCCATGCAAAAAAAAAAATAATAAAGAAAATCTATCATTCTGAGATCCAACTTTTCCCTGAAGTAACCCGCTATTGATCATTAAAAAGACTTTTTGCTTTTTATTGATGAATTTGCTTCATTTTTGGCTGGTTGTTGCCCACTTTTTTAGCCAAAATTATGCTGAAAAATGTATATACATTTATATAATAATAATAAAAAACCCACCTCTATTATTATGCACATTTTTGCTCTTTCGTTCCTGGCTCTGTAGCTGCACATTGTGACATGTCTGGCTAGACACCCAAAGAGCTCTGTTTTCTTTCAATGCGCCTAAATGTGGAATTTGCCGAATCTATGTTTAGAGTGTTGAAGTCGATGCAGAGAGCGCGGCCCTGCGTCTGCATGCACTTATCTCCTCGTCTCTTGACAGCACCTTAAAGTTCCTTATTCAATTAGTAGTAAGACATGTTCCTGCTGAGTCGTCCCTCTCATTAACGCTGTTCTTATATCCACCGACGGAATTACTCTGACGTGTGTGTGTGTGTGTGCGTGTGTAAAAAGCTTGCGGTGTTGCGGCCACGTTGTGCTACGCAGGATGTTGGACAGTTTGATTTGCTCCCATGTGGCAGTCTCTGCAGGGGCTGAGGAAGTGTTACACTATTTTAAATGCTGTACCCTAGAGCCTTCAGTCTTGTCTCAAATCGTACAGTGATATGAAACAGTTCTCTGGTCTTGGCTTAGAGATATTACATAATATTTATTATATTCTCAGCTCGAAAAATATATTTATATATGTATATATATATATTTCACATAAAAGAAAGCTTTTGGCCTGTGATCAGCCCAGACGCGATCGTTGTCCCCATTTTTTTTTAGCACTAAAGCTACAATATTTACTGGAAAATACCAGTAAATGTGCAAAAAAAAAAAAAAAAAAGTAAGAAGAACCACAAGCAGAACCTGCTATTTACTGAAGAAAGAGAACAGTAGCATGATTAGCTCCGTAAGGCTCACCGCGGTTAAACACGGCGGTTTGTACGTCACCGCGTTCGATCATTAGGGCCGGTTTCACAAGATCGTTATGTTCTCGTGTCTATGACTGGAGCGGTTGTGAATTTAAACCCGAATAAGGACTTTTTCAAAATTCAAGACTTCGTTGTTATACGAACAGGAAACAATCTGTTATGTCATACAATGAAATTCTTACTCTGTAAATCCTCCAGCAATCTGTAAGAGAAATGATGAGGACATAAGGGGGAAGTTAAACACAAGACAAATGACAGATTTAGAAAGTTTGAATAGTGCAAAGGCAAGAAGTGTGTGCAAGGATAAAGTGCATTGTGTGTGGAAGACATGCTGCAAAGGAGGATTGGGTCAGATCCCTGATTCATATTTGTAAAAGGGTGTAAATGTGTAAAATATTGAGAGGTTGGTGGTATTCGGTGTTGTTTTCTGGTATGAAGAAATCTGATTTCCAATTCGATTTGATTCAATTCAATGAGATGCGATTCATTATGGTAGAAATCGTTCACTTTTATTTCTTCAGACAGACAGCAAATCATATAGCGACTCAGGTGCCTTCTGACTTCTGCCGAAAAAGAAAAGAAAAAAAGACTAAATAAAAGCAGACGTTTTCCTGTTCTGTGTGCAGGAAGTTACAGCTCTACCTCTGCCATGTTAATCTGTATGCTTTGTGACTCTCAGGACACGTCTCCGTAGTGTTGTGATACGTCATGTTCACGTAGCAGCAGCGGTGAGAAACAGTTTAGCGAGGAGAAATCAATCCACATATCGAATCAAATATTGGTCACAAATGATTGCTTACGTTTTAAATAATAAAAATATAACAACTAATCATTAAATCTAAATAAATTAAATATAAATAAATATTTTTTTACCGATGCAAATATGATTCAAAATGATACATATATATATATCATAGTACATCTGTAAATTACTGTTTATAGTTCTATATTACCATTCTATTTAACTTATGTAAATCATGTAACACTGTATATGCTGCACTTGCTGATATTGCACTCTGGTTAGACCCAAACTGCATTTCGTTGCCTTGTACTTGTCATGTGTAATGACAATAAAGTTCTAATCTAATCTAATCCTTAACTTTTATTACTCTTACCATCCTTTTATATATATATAGTCTGTGTTCCACTGGGATCGATTGCTTACTTTCAAATCGAACTGATCCTGAGCTTGTGTTACTTGTCTGTATTAAGTTCCTGTAGGTGGGTTTCCTCAGGGTACTCTAGTTTCCCCCCTGCCTCCTGATAATAAGGTCAATATAGAGATGCACAACGTCTCCCGGAACCTGACCCGGATAAATCGCTCACCTGAAGATGAAAAAAAATATAATAAGATAATATTATATGTTCAAAGATAATATTATATGTACCCCAAAAAAATCATCCACATACTGTATTTAGATGTAAGGGATAACGCAGATCAAATCTAATTTGATCCGACGTACGTTTTGTAATCAGACGCCACCTATTGTTCTTTGACAACTGTTTTTTTTTTTTTCTTCCCTGTGTGTCATCCTGTTTAGCAGGACAGCACAATAAAAGTAATAATACACCATCACCTGCTGTGCGTCTGGTCCGAATCTGAAGGGAAGTGAAAGGAACTCCCCCAAGTCTTTTGATTAATGTGCGGCGTTCGTGATGTTTGCTCCTTCTCGCCGTCCTCGTCAGGCTCCACACCAGAGCTGTCACGCTTAAGCTCCTCTCTCTGGCAGGTCTGTTTAGGCTATCACCGACACGTTTTTTTCTTTTTTTTTTCGTCCGATCCTGAAAAAAGGGCTCTGAAGTTCATCTTTGCAGCTTATGAAAACAATGTGGTGGATTTTTACTTTCTGGATACTGATGCTACTACCAGGAAAAACCCTTAGTGTCATTAAAGGATCATTAATGCTTTGAGAAAAAAAAAAACAAAAAAAAAAAGTTTTACTAAAAGTATAAAAGAGCAATCCGTCACTGTCTGCTCATTTACTCGGAGCACCTCGGGTTACCATTGTGCAATGAGTGATAACTAATAACGTCCTGGCTTTCGATTGCTTTTTGTTTCTTTTTTAAGGTTCTGGGGACACCCAAGGGTCCTCGAAGCGTACTTAGTAGAAATCGTAGCCCAGCATTACAAAAGCCGTTAGACTCGATTCTTCCAGTTCTTAGCCTCATGGACTGCTCATCAACATTCGAATCCAAACCTCAATAGCTTAAACTAAATACAATAGCTTAGACCTAATGTGTTCTCTCGGTCCTATATACTTGTATACCTAATGAGCAAGCCAGAGGAGTCTTTCTGAGACGATGTGAGAAATGCTCAGTGTTTTTTTTTCGACGAAATAGTGCAGATATTTGCGTTTGAATTGAAATAATGAGTCTAATATTTGAAAACTTCATGAACCAAGAGGTTCTTTCAGCTCTACGGATGCTCAGTGTTCAAAAGTTGGCATGACTTTGCTAAATGTATAGTGCTCAAACACATTCTCTCTCGTGTATAAATAGTGAGCAACTAGAAGTGAGTTTATGTCTTTCTATATTCACTACGTGTTCAGGTTTGACCCACTGACTCTCTCTATCTTGTTCTTTGTAATGCATCCGAGCACCTTCTTGGTCTCCAGTGTTCTCGAGGGAGTGCATGCACTGAAATGACCAACGTCCCCCTTCGTATCTTTCATCAGGGTCAGAGTGTTGGGAACGGGGGGGGTACGCCGTGAATCGTCCACCCGTGCATGCGTGCGAGCGTATGGCCAGAGCAGCACTGGGACTCCTGAGAGATCGTAGGGGGGTGACTGTGGTGCGTTCAGGATTGGGGGAAGGAACACTGGACGGAGGGGAGGGGATATGGGAGGAGCCTGCGAGCTGCTATTTGTAGATCTTTGTGATGGATGACTGCTGTGTGTGTATATGTGTGTGTAAGAGAGAGAGAGAGTGAGAGAGAGAGTGCTTTATTTTCTCTTTGGTGTTCCTCTGTTCCCCTCTGTGTAGGCAGCCAGAGGAGTGCTGGAGTGGGAGGGAAGCAGACGTAGAAGCTGAGCACAGAGAGACTGGAGACAGAAAGAGAAAGAGAGAGAGAGTTTTCTTTAGGAAGTCAAGCACGACAGAAGAGGACAAGCTGCTTGTTTTTTTTTTTGTTTTTTTTCTTTCTTTCTTTTTTTTTTTTTGTTTTTTTTGCATGTGTTCCCCCCCACCACAAAACAATCAAAACAGGACTAGACTGATCTAAGTCGCATTTCTTGGGCTTGTGAAGACAAAAAAAAAAGAAGAAAGAAACACTGTTACCTTTTCTACCTTTTTTTTTTTTTTTTTTCTTCCCATCCTCTACACGTAGTCTTTCTACCACACGTTGTGTGAGCTTTGCTTTCAGCAGAAGGACTTCTGCAGCAGTAGTAGCAGCTTTGTAAACAGGGGAGAAAAAGAACATCTCACAAAAGGCAGTAAAAGGAGTTTACGGAGCTGTGGATCAGTCATGCCCATGAGAGGCTATAGGGCATGGAAGTGGGCGCTGCTCCTGTGTGGCACCCTGTTCGCCCACAGTGCCACCGCGTGCCCGGCTCTGTGCACCTGCAGCGGCACCACCGTGGACTGCCACAACCTGGGGCTCAAGAGCATTCCCAGGAACATCCCGAGGAACACGGAGCGACTGTGAGTAGCCTCTCAAGCACATCCTTTCCTTCTGTAGTCTAAGTTGAACAGCAAACCAGATCCTGTTTGGTAGTTCTTACTTCAGGTGTAAAAAAGGTTGCAGGTACAAAGAAGGAGAAAAAAAAATGTATGCACACAAATGCGTCTGGAATTTGCATACTGACTTGTGTGTGCTTGTGTAGATGCGCCACAGTGAGTTCTGTCATTACCATGTGACGTCTTGGAAATAGTTTATTACCCTTTTTTTTTTTTTTTTTTACGGTATAATTTTGTTTCGAATTTGAACAATAATCCTTTCATTCATGTCATTCCTCTAATTATGTCAAGTATAGCTCATAGTTTTAAAGCTTTATAAGACTTTTTCATAAAAAGTAAATATGTGCACATTTCAAGCCTCACATGCACAGTATAACAGTATATTCAAAAGAAAAAGAAAACTCTTCTCAGGAAAGAATATGGATTGCGGTCTAAATGTGAAATCGTGTTGAAAAATCAGTAAATCAGCAAAAAAAATGGTGTTTAATTATGTGGCGAGTCTCTCATCAGCAGCTGGCTTGCAGAAGAATGGAAGTAATAAGTGGCTCGTTCTGCACATCAGCTCATCTCTCTCTGCTCATGATCTTGTGTAACACTTTGAAATATTCATTCTGTAATTAATTTTCCGACGACTGGAAAATTGATTGTGCTCGTTTCGAGGTTTAGAATCTCTCTGATGAATTATACATGCCAGGAAAATTGTGTATGTATGTAAGTATGTGTCAGTTCAGTCTTTACTTAGAGGGTCATAAGATTGTGACAAAATATCTCGCTTAAAGTATCTGCAGTTGATTTCTTTTTTATTATTATTATTATTAGAATTTTTTTTAGATCCGTTCTATGTCATGGGAAAACGATTGTTTAACATAGAAAATGTGTTCCTTCCTAATGACCCCATTGTATAGTCGTAATTTTTCAAGGTGATTGCTCGAGTCAAATAAACCACACACGAGTCCCAAGTGATTTTCCCCAGAGTCTTATGACAAATTGACGATATCCCTTTGTGCTGTCCTAATTACTTGTTGGGTTTTTTTGGTGGTGGGGGGGTTCCCCCGTTTCACTTTTCTTGTAAGTCCAAATCTCAGATAATAGGATTTGAACCAATAAAGGTTGTGGTGCTTTTAAGTAAAAATGTAAATAAATCATGTTACATGTGCTGGAAATAATAAAACACAAATACAAATCATAAATACAGAATCACTGAGTAAATCTGTAGCCGAAATTTCTCATAGTCATTAATGGAAACCTTCCTGTGGCAACTCAAAGAACTAAAAGAAGGAAGTTTGACATTTTTAAGATGAAATCTGTCGTTGCTTAATCGTTCAGGTCACATTGTAACCTGGGGGGTGGTTTTGGGGGGTTTCACAGTCAGGACAGAGTGACTCCACAAGACTCAATTGTCTCAGTGGACATCCATTCAAAAAACATCTTTGCATGCAGAAGCCGGGTTATTCATGCTGACAAGATTTTGCAAATATGCGTGTGTGTATGTGTGTGTGGTGGTGTTGGTGGTGGGGGGTATAATTTGTGCAAGGATGTAGAATCCCATCTGCACTCGTCAGAAAGCATTTCGATCGTCCTGACCTTTCCGGCTTGTGTTTTTTTAACAACTGCAACCACATGTGCCAAACTGACACCCCCATACTAGAGTTCCCCTTAACCAGCTCCTGCTAAATATACTAGACAATGAGCCCACCAAACCACACACCCACCAAACACTGAAGTAAAAGACGAAAGATTGCACATTCTACATCAAAACTGCTTTAAAATCGGGGAATGCCTTCCGAGCAGCTTATACGGCTTTGTGAAACATTCTTCTTTCTCTTTAGCCCGACGAAACACACCCATGTTTTTCGCTGTATTGTAAAGAAAAAGACCCAGAGTATCTTGTTTTATACGGGCTAATGCATCTATTTATGTATATTCGCAACGCCGCACTACCATGCTCAAGGGTGGTTGATGGTGGCGAGCGCGGGCCGTCTGATTTGGGATTCTCTTTGTAGTGAGATGGCGCGAGCCTTTTTCCGATTGTTTATTGATTCAACCATAGTGAGGGATTTGAGCGCGGAATACAAATACTGCATGAAGAAGCAATCTAAGCTGCATGGGATGAGAGTGAAACCTTTGTTTAGAGAACTTCAGCTCTAGTCTAGGAAGAGGTACAGCGAGGGGTTTCGGAATCAAACGAAGGCTGTTTGCACAACCTTTCAAAATTGTAAAGGCGTTTTTTTTTTTTTATTAAGATTTGCATTTTATAGAACCAATGGCAGCATGAGTCCACTTGCGGAGGAGGTATCTTTGAAGCCTAGACTTTTAGGCTTTTAATGGAGAAGGCATGGTGGCACAGCTGGAAAGGCTGCTGCCTCACATCTCCCCGATCCCTGGTTTGAGCCTGACCTTGAGGGAACTGTCAATGTGGAGTTTTACTTGTTCTTCTGTTCCCATTACCCATCCATCCGAGGTGTTTTCTGTCACTCCAGTGTTGGAATAGAAACGGATTACTAAAGCTGATGAATTAATTGCTTTTATTGGATTTTCCCTCTAATTTAGTCAGGCAAGTTATCACCCATTAGGCAGCTCTCCCTTGTCACACAACAGCTATGAATCTGGGTGGACTGAGGCTACCGGGTGCTTCCTTTGAGGCATAACAAGCCATCCGTCCTCATCTTTTTTACCCGCCGCTCATGCAACCTCGGGGGGCTGCATAACATACTAAGAAGAAAGCACTAACCGCCCCCAACTGCATGCTTGATTGGCTAGTGTCACTGTGATTGATAGGGGAGAGCCTGGCCAATTTTGCTCCCTTAGACTCACAGCCACGGATGGCTTTGGCATTACCAGAATTCAAATTAGCGTGGGGGGACACACGTTTTTTTTTTGTTGTTGTTGTTGCACCACTTGGAATTGTTGCTCAGCAGCCTAGAAAACCTTTATTGCATAATTGAAACATGCCTCACGTCTTGTCGTTTTGCAGAAAAGTTTCTCTTCTAAAACCTTGTTGTTGTAGAAACAAACCAGCATACTGAAGTAAGTGTGGCCACCTCTCTCTAGTCAATGTTTGTTTAGAGGGATCAAACAGAAAAGGCATCGATTACAAAGCTTCTTAAACCCCAGACCCTTTACCATCCAAAGAACCCAGAGTGAACCCTATTTCTAAAAGTGCAAAAGTGTCAGATGATGAGACATATCAAATCAGTGGCTAGATCAGGAAAGATAACCATATCCACGCCATCATTTCAATCTACGAAGACAGTGCAAATCCAGACATAAATTCTGAAGGGTTTCACACATTTTGGGATATCAGACTTGAGAATCCTGTGTGCCTTTGGAGCTTTTTTCCCCACATGACATGCAAACCTTCTTATTTCTCGCACAGGCATGGTTTAGCTTTAGGAATGAGGATTATTTGAGGAATGCCAATGTTGTTGAGTATGGCGCTAAATTAAAGGTTGTGTAGATCAGACACATTCCCTTTCCAAACATTCGCAGGATCGCATACGCCTCGCATACTGCTCGCATACTGCTCATGCACTTCTGCATGCGAAATCCTAGTGGCAAGATGGAACTGTTACATTTCTATTAAGGTATATATATAATAATGGGGGACATTGACAGATTAAAATATATATATATATAATAATGGGGGACATTGACAGGACTGCTTTAAAGCATAAACAGTGAGCAGGAATGGTGTCAGCTTAATTTCTTTATGTTACTGTGGTTGGTTAATCTGCAAGATCTGCAATTAGACAAGCCAAAAGAACTAGGTCATCTTAGTGTGCAATTCACGGAGATGTTATGAAGAGTGCAGCGAAAGTGATATGGGAAGTGACTGTGACCAGTCAGCCACGGGCTTCTCTAGTGTTTACTGTGCATGAGTTACTTTCTTGATGGAATAAGTAGCAGCTATTTAGTCTACTACAAACTGTTGTGAGGCAAAACATCCATATTGCACAAGCACAAACCCTGTAGTTGCTCCCTGGGAATGAAAGCCTGTGTGTTCTCCGTGTGCTCAAATGCCACTCGTCCCAAAAGCACAAACTTGTTCCCAGTTTCTAGTTGAACACTTTGGCATATTCAATTACATGCACAGATGCTTGGTTTACTGACAACTCCTGTTTTTGTGCTCTTATGTGGACCTTGTAAGTGAAGTTTACTTTCAGGTTTACACATAGGTACTCTCAGCTCCACTATTATTGGCACCCTTCATTAAAATCCATTCATAAAATGGTAAAACAAATAGCACGATTAATATTTGTTAAGTTCACAGAACAACTCAAGCACTGAAAAGCTATCTAGAAGGTTCTACATTTTAGTCCTCCATTGAGAACCTTTGCATTTGTAGATCGTTTATACAGTATTATATTACATGGATGTATGTTTGAACTTATTAACTCATTGCTGGATAATGTATCTATAGCCGAATCGAAACCTACTGGTAAAAGCAACCAAGTAATTGGTTAAAACGGTGTTGCTCAAGGGTCATGTACAAGCTGTGTTCCTTTTTTCATTCAGTGTTGACAGACTTGGTAACTTGGTACTTGGTAAGGAATATGAGTGATAAATATCCACATCATCTCAGAAAGACACCAATATTCTGAGAATATCCCGGTGCGCAAGGCGTGAGGCCGAGATCACGAGGACAGGAGCATGGGGCATCATGAGCACATTTCACAGTATATTTATCCTTTAGTATACCAATCCTCTAGCTTCATGTTTTTGGTAATGGAAAAGGAACTATGTCAGAATAACTCCACACAGATAGTAGCCAGAACTTTTTGGGGTGTGAAAGGTACGTTGTGGGGTTTCTTGCAAATTTCAATCGTGGCACATTCCAGTCTTTTTTTCTTTACCTCCATCGTTTGCAGTGATCCTGTGACTGTGAATGTCAGGTTCATTTCACACGTGGCTGAGTGTGCTTCTGATGGCCTAGCTATGAGCAGGGTGTGTGTATGTGTGTGTGTGTGTGTGTTGGGGTCCAGGTCAATAGCTTGCAACATGACTCTAGCAATTCTGATGTCTAGACCAATTTGGCCATAGACTCAATTCCCCCCCTGGCTGTATTGGTACAGCCTTGGTTTGCAATCCATTGACTCCTGGGGTAATTTAAACATGCAATTTGCAGGTCAGTGTTGACGTGACCGTTTACCTTACCAGGTTACCATGTTCTCCTACTCCAGGGACTTGTCATGGCTCGTGTTAAATGGTAAGATCATTTGAATTAAAAAAAATAGTTCTCGTCTCAACCATATTTTATCATACTTTGAATTGAACTTTTCTTTAAAGGAAAAAAATGAGTTGCATATTAATCATTATATTAACTATTAAATGCTCTTCAGCTTTTCTCTCATTGACGTGCTGAACGATTTTCAATAAGGCCAATTTCTTTGTACATTTTGTACATAGAACACCATTCAACTACCGGCCGATAGTGCCACTATTATTTGCGTCATCTCTACCTAAAGGGCACAATGCAGTAGCGCTAGAGTCTTTCAGCCTGTCCAACTCTGTCACCTCCATACCTCTACACTCTGCTCAGACAGATCCGGTTCCAGAGCTTCAGCTTAGATAGTAACACGGCCGTCAACACCACTGCATCACAGATTGTTCAATAACCAAGTGGAGTGTATTAATAGGAAGAATCGGATAATTTTAATGACTTGGTTCTTTGAATTTTGTTTTTTAGGTCATTTAGTTTATTTTATTCCTTTAACCAGAGATCAAATAAAATGTTACATGTTCAATAAGCAGATCCCCAACATGTCTACATACACAAACTTTAGATCTAATTATTTATATATGTATATATTACTGCATAGTGTCTATGGGAGTCACAAGATAAAAGAACGAACGGCTCGGACTTGAGAGTTGAACTACTCAGGAAACGACTTAGGAAATGAACGAATCACTCTTTTAGACGACTCGTTCTTCTGAGTCACATGAAAGACTCCTTCAAGATGAGCGAATCATTCACGAACGACCATCATTTTCTAAGTGTTTGTTGCAACTTGCAACTTTGTTAGAAAACTACACTGTATTATGCATTGAGTCCAATATTAGCATAAATATTTCAATATAACGATATTGGAGTTGAATGCGTAATTTAGCATCGCTGTATGTGATTCTTTTCATCGCTGTATGTGATTTCTTTTTGAAAATCCAGTGATGTGCAATCACTCCAAATATTCAAACTCATTTATTTTATGTAAACAGATAGTATTAGACAGGACAAGCTGTACTTCTGTTGATTCAGCACTCTACCTGCAAAACAAAGGTATTGTATGAGGCAGAAAAAAAAAAAAACATTATCGAGCATTTCAAGCTATTTCATGTCTTTGCTCTGAAAGCTAATGATGAAAGTTAATGAAAGCATTGAGCATGACTAAACGTATGAAACCTTTCCAGTAATGCCAAAAGATACAAACAGGATACAAATGAAGGGTCTGGGTTTCAACTACACAGTACACACACTATCTCTTGGTAGTTATTCTAGTTCTGGTCTGTTTTTTCTCTCTCTGTATGTGCAGACAGGCATCTACCGGTTTGCTATGTAGGTCAAATATTCTCAATGTCATTGAGTTTTAGTCCCTAGTCTGTTCTGGCTCACTGGGTCTTGTCTCCTCATTTCTTGCTCTACTCTTCTGTCCTCTATAGTATATGCAAAAAAAAAGTTCAAAAAGATGCTACAGTCTTCTTCGGTTTACTTTAGAGTTCCTGGCTCAAGACCTCAAGGCTGGCACCTCCATCTGCCATGGGAGCAGGGCATGCTAGAACATAAGCGCACTGTATTAACTTCTCAGTGCTAGCAAACAAATTAAATGAGTGCTATACGGTCACAGCATGAGCGGACATTTGGCTACATTCAAGAAAAAGAACAAAAAAAGATGTTTGGGGTAAAATTCGGTGCTCTATTAGCATAGAGTATTTTGAAACCCGAAGCATGTCGCTGTGGGAGGCGCAGAAGTGGAGCAGAACGCTGGAGCGCATTTCGCAAGAGATCTGTGAATTTTGAGTAACAGCGCCAACCGTAACAGCATAAAGCAGTCTGCTAGAGTGTGATGTGATGGTCAGCAGCTTGTTGGCCCAGCAAGGTGCACTGTCTACCCAGTTGCGCTGACCCAAGATCTTCCTGGGTTTCCTCCGCTTCTGCCAACAAACGGCTCTGGAATCAGGCTCCTATTTCCTTTGGACAATTTCCAAGCAAACTGTGTTTCTCCACCTTGAATCGCATATGTATGTTTTAGAGTGCTGTGTGTGTGTGTGTGTGTGTGTGTGTGTGTGTGTGTGTTTCAGAGAGACAGAAAGACGTTTACTGCGTATGAGCATCGCATGTGCATTTCCTCCTCTCTGCCTCAGATTCGATTTCATGTTATACAGATCTCGTTGTCGCAGCAGGCCTATTTTTTTTTAAAAGAGATGGCAGAAATAAACATACTGCCTTTTTCATTGGACTTCTTCATAGTCCTTTGAATTATTGAGAAATCAGGCCTCTTGGGAGACATGAAACATCTAGGTCCCAAGCTCTCTGTTGAGTTGTGATGAGATGACAGGAAATGGGCAATGGCACTCTTTTGGCTCCCACACCAACTACAGTGGGAGCTCCCCTATGAAGTAGGGGGAAATGGCAGAATCATTTTCTTCAGAAGAGTCTGGTAGAGCTAGTCAATAAGATCCTATTTGAATGCTTTTTCAGTGACATGGAAATGGCAATAAACTGTCTCAGTTGGAGGAAGTACATTTTCTCTTTATCTGATGTATTCACAGAACTACTATTCCTCATGGAACTCTAGATTCAAGATTCAAGATTTTTTTATCTGTCAAAAACAAAAATTATACAACTTGCAGTGAAATGTAAACCTATTAGGCTTGTCAGGGGCTATGAATATAAAATAAGAGAAAATATTAAATATTTGAGAAAATATATTTTATAATGCTAATTTATAATAATAAAGTGGTAGTTAAAAATAGTGCAAATAAATTAAACCAAAGGTAGTAACAGGAGATCCTCTAATCAACATGGACATGGACAAATATGTACCCTTCTTGTAAATGTAAAAGTAATTATGGTGTTTTAAATTATGCAAATCATCAAGACACCAAACGGATCTTTGGCTATGTTTCCACACGGATGGTTTTAATTGCCGGGTGTGTGCATCATGGCCGATTCTGGTGCTTGATTTGAGACTTGGCTCATCAGGGTGTATACCTGAGATAGCTGTAAGTCACCCTAGATGAGGACATCTGCCAAATACCATAAATATAAATGTAAATGCAATCTTGAGGTGACCTGACCTCTACCCTATTGAACACCTTTGAGATGAACTGGAACACTGATTGCAACTCAGGCCTCCTCAGCTTACTCTAAATCATTACCTAAATGATTGCTAAATGAGCACAAATTTCCACATGCACCCTCCAAAAACCTTGTGTCTATATGGTGCAAAGCATTAGAATATTTAGCATAATAAGACAGTGGGAACTAGCATGAGATGTAAACATGTATGAATACAATGTATGACAGATAACAATAACAGATTTTCGCATCAGGACTGGGAAAGTCACAGTGGGAGGTTTTTATGTTAATGCAGACTATATTTTTGTTAAACACAACCAAATAATTAGATCAAAATAATGTAAGGCAGCTACTAACAAAATGAATAATGTGTACAAGTGGGAACTGTGTACAAGTGGGATTAGAAAAAACATTCCTATTGACATTGCTGCTATTTCTACCTCGCTGTTTTTTTTCTAGTGTGTACCAACCAGGCAATTTAAAGTTTAGATCCAAATACAGACAGGGATATTTAGACTAAACAAATGCATACAGTGGCATCGGGCTCCACCCTTAGTTAAAACATGACCATTTCTGCTTCCCTGAACAAGTCATTAGCTCCCTAAAATTCTTATTGTAAATGTCCTGTGCACTGATGAATGGGGGAAAAAACCCAGCTGTTTTACAGATTCAGTAGATTCAGACTACCAGATCATTACAAATCTACAGAGTCTACACTCAATTTGGTCCTCTTTTGGATTTAAATGAGGACGTTTGTGTGTGTAGGTTTGCGCTAGTCTTTTGTCACTTTGCTAGTCGACAAGTAACACAATTTGCAGGCAGATGGTGAATGCAGTTAGCATGATTAAGGGTGATTGGTTGTGTTTTGCTAAGTCTCCATTCTCTCGCACAAGGCCCTCAGTCTCCAAGGTTCCGGTACAGGGGGCCACCCAGTAGATTTATATTTGAGAATCCATGAGAAAAGTTGGATTAAGTGCCCAGCAATAAACAGCACATGTGTATATCAGGCTGCAGCTAATGAGTCCCACTCCATTATTTATTTCCCTATATCCATGCACCTGTGTACACAGACCATCTGTCTGCAATGACCTCTTGCTCTCTGGTTTGCTCTCTCTAGCGATGTCCCAAGAGTGGTCATTATAATGGACGAAGAGAAGTCAATTTTGGATCCACAAATAAAGAAGACTTTTTTTGTATGTCTGCATGCATGTGAGTTGCCCATTTATAGAGTGGGCCCTGGTTGCTACAGAATTAACTCAAACCTCCCCAGGTCTCATCATGGCACAATAACAGAGCAATGTGTGTTTATACCTGGCATCCAGAGCGCAGCGGCTCAGAGCCAAGTCCCACAGCTGCTTTAACGTTTAGGAGTGTCGACAGTTGAAAGGTCACCGATGCACAATAGCGGCGCAAATTTTTCTTTCTTTTGTCATGAATTGGGACGAAATAATAGGTTGGGTCCAATGGAATTTCCCCAGAGGGAGCATTAGTTAAAAAAAACTTTGACTTAAGCAAACAATTTGTATGAACCATTTTTAGTCAGAACACAGCTTATAATATTTTAGAATATAAAAATCATATGAGTGACAGGCTGGTCAGCAATAAAAAGACACTCTCCTATAGAGTGCTTTAAGCTGATATTAAGCGGATAGTTGATAGCTTATTGTCTTAATGCTTTCAACAAAATTGCTACTGTTAGCAGTGATGTCTGGCTAGGCTCTTAGATTTTGTCCAATAAACCTCTCGGACAAAAGGGTTGAGACACCAGGCAGCCATTTGTGGTTCTTCCCCAAATTGTTATCACAAAATTGGAGGGACACAAGTGTATCAGATGTCTTTGGATGCTGAAGCATTAAATGTTCCCTACACATGAACCAGGAGACCTAAACATGTGCACTAGAGCAGATTCATGAAGATACAGTTTGCATGATTTTAAATCAAAATCGAGTCAAAAGTTGATTTATCTACAGTAAGGCGTTTCATAACGAGCTGTTAAAACAAATAGAGCATTCACGACCAAGTATCAGTCAAGAAATTAAAAAAAAGAAAATAACTGAAAATCATTCTTTAGGATTTATAAGCCAAATAAAAAAAAATGAGTTTTTAACAAAAATGTAAAAGTAGCCAGATATGAGGCTGAACTTACATTAAAAGGCTAATTGTTCCACATCTTAGGAGAAGCCACAGCCAAAGTTCGATCACCTCTGTTATTGTACTTAGTCCTTAGTAGATGTAAAAGCTGATGGGAGGATCTAAGTGAAAGGATTTGAAGTGGAGTTGCTATAGAGCTCTGACCTCAACCTTAGTGAACACATTTGGGATGAATTGAAAACGCTGACTTCACCGCAGGTCTCCTCACCTCACCTACATCAGTACCTGACTTTACTAACACCCTTGTAGTTAAATGAGCACAAATCTCCACATGTACACCCCAAACTCTAGTGGAACATCTTTTTAAAAAAGTGGAGGTTATTATAAGAACAAATGGGGACTAAATGTTAAATAGGATGTTTAAAAAACACAAACAGATCTTTTGGTCAGTCGTCCACAAGCTTCTGTCCGTATAATGTGTGAGTGGCACGCAGTGTGGACCAAAAGCCCAGATTGAAAAAATGAATTTTTGTCTGTGATAATGTCGTTGTTTGATATTGAATTTCAGTTCAGTGTAAAATATGCTTGCTAAAAAAATTACACACAACCCAATGCAGAAGCAATAAAAAAAACAGATGCTCTGATTTGTATGCGAAGACAGGGGCCTCATTTGTTGTTGCGGTTTTGCATGATCAGTGAAGAAACAGAGCCTATAGATCCTATAATCCTTAACACTGTCAAATATGAATCCTTGACATTCTAAAGTTATATTTTCATCCTATTTTTCCTGTTTTCACAGTAGCAAGTGTAGGATTGATGAAAGTATGTTATAGAGACACATAAAAACTCAATGGTGCATTATCACATCATTAATCAGTTAGGCTACGTACCTAGTTTATGGCGATGATGTTGGGTGAACTCACAGTTTTGCTTTTCTTTTTTTTTTTAAATACACTTATAGATGGACATATTTTTTCTAAATAGAAAATATTCTTTATACTGTAAATTCCTGAATCTGCCACATGAGACAGACACAGGGACAAATACATGTTAATAAGGTTTGAATATTTACTCTAGGTTTTCCTTATCATCAATTTTGACTAAATGTTCTACTGCAGGCAGAACTATTTTAAGCATATGCAGGCTCGTGTCACTGCGAATGCGCTTCATTGCCTTGAGAAATGTTTGTTTCTCATGTAACATGATCTTGGTCACAAGTGGCATATCTCAGTTTACTGATTCCATCATGTACCGCAACTTCAATGGAAATGTCCCAGTGGAGGGCGAATTCATTAATATTTTATTTTCCTTTCTTTTGCAGGGAACTGAATGGGAATAACTTCACCCGCGTCAACAAAAATGATTTTAGTGGACTCAAATACCTTCGTGTCCTGTAAGTAAGAGATCAACCTGAGGTGTTTTTTTTTTTTTTTTTTTAATGGCTTTTTAATTCATTTTGACATCAGACATTGTTGTATTTCTGTATTTCAAAGTCTATACCCAATACATATATGCTCTCTTAGTAGGAGAAGCGTGCAAGATGGAAACAACTTTCTACAAGTATCCCTGTTAACGTCTCCAAACACCACCACCCCCACCCAATGAAACACACACCAGTATCCCCAAGGAGCTTGAAGGCCTCCCTATGGCTCCCGTAGTTCCAGGCGGGTTGTTAACATGATTAACGTAGAGGCAGAAGCATGGGGGTGTACGCGCCCATTTCTTACCCTTGGGACTTGGCTGCCTCAATGTGAAAACGGGGGCATGAACCTTTGCCCTTGGTGAAGACGGTGCTTACAGGAAAAATCGGTTTATGCTTACAGTCACGAGTCTCACACACTTTAAAGAAAACAAAGAATCCTTGCCTACGTCTTAAAACCATGTCCGGCAATGGTTAGTGTCTGGGGAGAGATTCATTCCTCCTGATTTTTGAGGTTAAAGTCGAGTCATTCTGGCGTTGTTTGTAGTACACTCGCATACACAGAAACCGCCACAACATGTTTTTCTTGTAGTTTGATTTATTTGTCGCAAAGCAACACCCACCACTTTTGGAGAACAAGATGTGATCGCCTGTGTATTCGTTTACTCTTTTGTTTTTTATGTCTCAATTATGTTTCAACCTAGGCAACTGGTAAATCAAATTGGTTCGATCTTGTTCCATGTTCTCAGGGGGAACTGGCAGTTCCAGTAAAGCTCATTTTAATGAACAAGTCTTTTGGTTCCTCAAAGCCAGTCTGCATCTCTCCTAAGGTTTTAGACTGAGCCACTTCCAAAGGAATCGATGTTTAAATAAATAAATAAATGAATAAATAATCAAACATTTTACATGCGAGTGTTTCTTTGCAGTCCCTGTGGCGAGTCTGTTTATGCACATCGTTGAGGTCTGTGGTTCTGAGGGCTTACCCAACCTATTTTGAATAAGTAGCTTCAGTTTAGGAGGGCACAGCCACAGAGTTTGCCGGTGGCCTACACATCCTAGAGCTTCAAGCCTACATGGTTCATGCCCCACCGCCATCTCAGACCACACCAGCCAGTGTCTGCTGACCAGACACTGCCACCACAGTCTCCCAGCATTTCCTTGCATCTTTTCCTACCCTGCTGTTCTGGATCGACTCCCTCAAATTCCCCCTTATTTGCCAAGATTCCACCACCTCTAATTTCCTTCCACAAACAGGTCTACCACCCCCAAAATATACCTGAAGAGCACTCTGTCCCCATCCACTGAACCTATGCCAAATATCTCCATCACCAACTGTAACTTCTCTCCACAGGCAGCTCATGGAGAACCAGATTGGAGCCATTGAGCGGGGAGCATTTGATGATATGAAAGAACTGGAAAGACTGTAAGTGTTCTGAAATTCCGAAATAATTACCGAATAACTAATAGCCTAATAAATATTAAGCTTAATACCGAGAACAGCTTTAAGCTAAGTATTGTTAATAGAATCCCTTCCAAGAGAGAAAAAAAAGAAGCTAAGCAAAACCAAACAAGTGTACTGAGGTTGCTGGCTAGATTTACTAGCCAACCAGGAACCTGACCAAGAATGTGTGGAGAAAAAAAAAGGCTTAGGCTTACATGATACTAAACACATTTGCCAGTCTCTCTTATTTGAAAAGCTACAAAAAGCCCCCTCCCATTTAGAAAAAGGGGGAATAGTGGGTTCAGCATGTAGTCAGCGTCAAAACGAAGGAGCCACATCACAACTGCACTGCTGTTCTGTGCATGTCATGTGGTATGCCATTGGAACTGCAGCTGGACAGCTGTTCCTTTTAATGTGCAACATGTGAAGTGTAAAAAAAAAAAAAAAAAACCTCCATCATCTGATCTTTATAATAGTCCACAAAAATGATTGGCTTTCAGTCACATGTGTTGTTGCCTTATCCTTCAACTGTAAGCACTTAAACTCTGTGGTCTCATTTGGTAATTAGTTTCAATCGGTCTCTTTTGGTTTCATTAATTACGCTGGTCAGTTGACGCTGATGTTTGTTTTTCACTTATCCAAACTTTAAGGATGTTTGCCTAATTTTAACCAGTTGCCTTGTACATCAGATAATCCCTACTCCAATTGTGTTCTTGTTTACTGTAGTAATGTTGTTGTTTTTTTTTTTTGTCTCCGTTAGACGTCTAAATAGGAACCAACTCTACCAGCTGCCAGAGCTACTGTTCCAGAAGAATGCTGCATTGTCACGACTGTGAGTCTTCTGACATTTCCATTTCTATTGTCTATAATGTTCTTCAGCCTGGCTATGGTTTTATTTACGTCTTTTAAACATATTTACACAATAGCTTGACATTTTTTAGCAGCGTCGGTTAAGCCGACATGTGATTTGTGAAGGCGAAGGCCTTTAGTAATGTTAGATAGTTGCATTTATGAGAGAAATTCGAGGCAGATATGATTCTTGAAAATCCGTTGCATGTGCGCCTGTGAGTTCTGTCCTGTGAAAAATGTTGAATCAGCCGAGAAGGTTGAAAAGGTTGAGCGCATTTTAATCTTCATTCTTATGAATGTTGTC
Source organism: Silurus glanis (assembly GCA_014706435.1). NCBI lineage: Eukaryota > Metazoa > Chordata > Actinopteri > Siluriformes > Siluridae > Silurus > Silurus glanis. Next base: position 2,887,229 of record JAAIIK010000059.1, on the reverse strand, counting down.
TTTGATAGGAAATATTTGGGGTTTGCAGGGGGAAGCAAAACTTTGCTGAGAATAAACCTTTGCTTCTGGTAGCTTGGACAGGCAGTTTCTCTGTTTTTTTTCGGCAAGGAAAACTCGCAATCAAAAAAAATGCCCCCTACTACCCAAACCCACCCACCCCCACCTTTTTCTCAGGGTAGAAAACCACAAGTTTTTTAAGTCTTTATTGAAGTCTGAATGCCTGTACTGTTTCTGCACGTAATTGGTCTAAACTGTCCTTTCTGCTGATCATTTGAGTTCATGTTACCTGTAACCAGTGGTGGGAATGATCTCCTATTGAGACCAGGTAAAACCATTTCCCTTCCCGGACCTCTGTTCCCCCAAAGACACGTACGCACAGTCGGACTGTCTAAAGCCAAAACCTTAAATACTCTGTTCACATCATTCCAACATTTATGTTTTAAGGCAAGTATTAAACTTCAGCCTCTGGCAATAGAAACAGCTGTTTGAACAATTTACCCCAACCTCAACCTTGATTTATTGACTTCTTCCTTGGGGGAAACTACTTCATGGGCAAATTACACTGAATCATTTATTGTCTCATCCTCTGTTTTTTAACAGGAATGATTTCTATTTCAGGCATTACAAATAGAGAGGGATTTGAAGAACAATGATGGCAGATTTAATTGTTTTTGAGTGGCAGTATGGCAGAAATCGGGCATCAAGGCTCAAAGGTTCCCTTAGTGCCTCTAAACCTTAAAGTCATTTGACATCTGTAACGTGGTCTTCTCTCCTCCAAAGGGCAGCAAGAGTAAAATTACAGAACTGCCTTTCTTAATTTAAATACAGGTAAAATGTTTCTTTGTTCCCCGAGGAACATTTGCTCTTGCACTTGCTTGGAGCTCTCACTGGGACTTGTTAGGTTTATTTTCTTTTAATGCCATTAACAAGTGGGTTTAATATAAAATTGTTAGCCTTAGGTGGTATGTTAACCCAGATATTTTCTTGTAGCATTAATTGGCCCCATTCGTTCTCTTGGATGCATGCTCAATTTTGTACTGGCACAAACAGTGGCTCCAAGTCATTGATGCTGGCCAGAGGTCAGCCGTAGCCAATTTGCTTTCTGCGCTCATTGAAAAGGTGGCTAGCTAATGCCTTAATCTTTCTAAAAGCTGTGTAATTCTTTTTTGGAGGGAAAAGTCATCTTTAATTCTTGAGCACTAATATGTCATTTTGGAAGCGAATGAAATGATTTTGCACAGGTCTAAACTGGTTTAGTGAGAACACTGATCAAGTTGATTTTACTTTACAAAGATGAATTCAGGAGCTAACCTAATAAGCAAGATGACTATTTGGTCGCCTTTCGCTACAACAAAAAAACCAAAAAAAACAACAACAACCGTTGACCATTGGAACAAGGCTTAGAGACAAATTGGATGATCTATTTCTTTTGGAGGTTGCACAGGCGTACTTAACAAGACCTTGGGAAAATGACGAGGACTGACTTAGTGGAACAATAACAAGCAAGAATGGGTGGCATCCATTATGGTTAACAACCTGCTGCTGCCCTATTCTCCTCTCACTCACTACCCCCCATGCTAGGAAAGAAAGACTGTGGTCCCTGTAATCTACCTGTGCTGTGCCTGTAATTAGTGCATTCATACTGTGAGTACAGCAAAACCAAGGGCCTGAGAGAGTTTAAGGAGGAGGGGTCAAAGCAAACTTGGTGGGTGCCTTCTGGCAACGGCATCTGGTTTGGAGAAAGCTGGTGTGTGTGTGAAGGTGGCAAGCAGGGTCAGCTCGCTTTATGACTCTTACTGGGATGCTTCAATATGCATAGGCTTTTCACAAAGCATCAACTTTCCAGATGCTTATAGGAACAAAGTTGCTGAAACCTGTTGCTTTCCGTCCATAACTTTATAACTGGGTTGAACAATGGGACTTGTCGCTATGTTTCTTTGGATGTAGATTTCTAACATTTTTAGTGTGGTGAATTCGAAACATTATTGCTTAATTTTTTTTAAATACTTTATTATCTACGTTTGCACACTATCACCTTTAAAATTCACGCTGAATCTTTGCAGTGGTATTTAAACGGCGAACTTTGAGCTGGATCTTCATCTTCGGGAAGAGGGCGAAGTCCGCACGAGCCGAATCTGGCGAGTAGGGTGGGTGCCGAAGTGAGATCGTGTTGTTTCCGGCGAGAAACTTACGTGTGAGGAGAGCTCGGAGGGCACTCGGCCGGCCAGGGCACTCATGTGGTCAAGATTAGCACCAGTTGCACAGCTCTTAATAAACTGAGTATGATATTGTTTGGCACACTGACTTATGAGGGACAGCACATGTAGGACGTTTTGGAAACAAGGTGAGGGAGGTGAGATTGAGATGGTTTGGACATGTGCAGAGGAGGGACATGGGGTATATCAGTAGGAGAATGCTGAGGATGGAGCCACCAGGAAGGAGGAAAAAAGGAAGAACAAGGAGGAGGTTTATGGATGTGGTGAGGGAAGACATGCAGGTAGTTGGATTGAAAGAGGCAAATGTAGAGGACAGGGTGGTATGGAGACAGATGATCCGCTGTGGCGACCCCTAATGGGAGAAGCCGAAAGAAGAAGAATACATTGACTTATGAAGTTTGGTGCTCCCTGTGACTGTGCATGCAGCCTTGTGCTGCCATCTGTTACCGTGTTGCAAAACTAACCTCCAAACTTTTTTAGACCACCTCGTAAATGCTACAATAATAATTTTGGTTGCCCTTTTGTAGAATTTAATAATAGTGATGGTGACTGATTGGACCAAAATGAAGGCATTCTCTCTGAGGCAAAACTTTTTTTGCATGGTAATGGACATTCGAGACAGTTGGGAGAATTGAATATTTTGAATTCAAATGTTAAAAATGCTGAATCATTTTGTACCATGTCTCAAATTTAGATTCTTCCTGATGTTAAATATATGCCATGTGTCTGAATTTTATCTGGTGAAGTGATACACAGTAATCCGCCATTAGGTCATTTATAACTGCCTGTTTGCTTTCAGCAACCGATCAGCACTCTGTCCCTTTGCCTTTCTCTGGTGGTAAAAGTGGATTTTACGAGTTGTCAGTGTTTTTATGGGCTGTGCGGTGTGTGCAAGAAACAGAAACACCATAAAACCATCTGAAGTAAGCGGAAACCAAACAGGTAATTTAGAAACCACACGGTCCTCTGAAGTATTTAAATAAAGTGAAAAGTGGAACGGAGGATTGGGTCTGTTTCTCTATACGAGCAGTTCTGTATTTCTCGCTCATTGATAATTCAGAGGATGGATAGGGCATGTTAAATATTCATGATTAATGCCTTGAACATCAAGCCTTTCAATCAGCGGGTATCAAGAACTGTGCTTCATTGCCTGTTCCCAGAGGACTTCAGCATACTTTATCAGTCTAGAGGCTAGGAAGCTTTGGAATATCTTTAAAGCATAGCTCACCCTCTTCTTCTGCTCACCATAAGTGTTTTATTGAACACATATTTTAGGACTTGGGGTGGATATTATGATTTGGTAGATTATGCATAGATACGCATAGAACTCTGAAATCGGACTATAAACGAATCATTTTTTGAAGGCGACTGTACGATGCTGTAGCAGTATCCGGATTTGAAAAAGTCGGATGCAGCACTGTTTAATGGTGCTAAGCCCCTCAGTTCCTGTCTAAACCCACCAGCCTTTGGTGCTGGCTGGAATTATGAGGCAGCAGCCAGCAATAACATGTTTTATAGTGACTGACTTGTTCTCAGTCGATTGGTTTACACTTCTAGTATCCTGCATTTTCACAAGCTGTTTGCTGTTCCTTCACTTTAGATGAATGGGAGCTTGGATTTTGCAGGTCCTCTGTAAAAATTTTTTTACAGGAAGTCAACAAAAGCCTCATCCTCCTGCCTGCCTTAAACTATATACCATATGGTATGCCCATTCATTTATATGGTGGGTAGCATGTGGCTTCGTGTTGTTTGAACTGGAGAGGAGAGATGCTCAAAGGAGTACGACTAGTCGACTGAAAAAGCAATATGTCTAAGCGATTTGTGCAAAGAAGTCACTTCTCCCGCTCCCTGTTTTGTTCCTCACCGTCAGTCGTTTATATATAAGCAAACCGTAAGGGGAAAATAAAGCCCACACACACACAGAGTGCCAGCGTCAAGCAGGCTAGTGTTAGCCTACACTAATCTGTGCTACTGAGTTCTGTCAACACCTCCTCCCTTCATTCCCAGGCGACTGGTGTACACAAGCCTAAACACCAAAGAGGAGAGCAGGAGATGAGTAAAGACTTGTAGATAGAAAGAGCAATAGACCAAGAAAAGTGCTACGTCGGCTTATGCCGTCATGTTTTGTGATTAAGTTGGACTGTTTCAAAGCTTCTTGGGAACTTGAATCGAACTTCTTTTTCTTGTTTATTCTCCGGCTGCTGTTTTGGCTTCAAGCTTCTCTGTGAGTTGTTAAACTTTTCTTGACTTTGAAAGCCTCAGCTCTTCAAGAGTCCTATAGCAGGAAACTGTTCAAATGTCCCACCTATGCAATAACTCAAGCCCTTATTTTTTTGGCCCTGTTCCCAACTTATTCCCTAGGTCTACCACCCTTCATCTTGTCATTGCAATTACAGCATGTGGAACACAGCTTTATCCCAAATGGTTTACTCAAATGTGTTTAATCTCTATTAAGCACATACAATTTTCATCCTTCAAGTCAAACAGGGATTTTTGAGTTAATAAAGGAGTGGAAACGGCAATTCTTTTTCGACATACTCCCCTGCTACATTAATAAACTTATCCCTGCATTTAAATAATGCCTTGAAACATTCAGCATAGAAAGTTTAGTCAGTACGTCTGAACCATCTTAGGATAGCCTGCTTCACTTCATCATCAGGGAACCACCACGAGCGGGATCGTCACCGACAGACGTACGGCCATCTTGAAACGTTTACACCATTCAAATGACTTATTGCAGCTTAGCGTCTCATAACTGTACAGTGCCCAAAGTCGGGTTTTCCTCCTCTGTTTACAAGAAACCGCAACACCACACACTGTTTAAATTCACTAACACTGTTGTCTGCCATCTTGATTAACAGTCTCTGGACTGGCCAGTGACAGGTGCCACCTATCAGTAATAGTACACACTAGCCACTTACTACTGCATGTAGAACCGCCACGCTATTCATTTTTACCTGTAAAATTAAAAGTCCTGGTTTGACCTGAATGCCCCTCGTACTACAAACAGGTCAGGGTCGAAGTAGTGAAGAAACTGGTCTTCAGCCTTTGATCACAAGTGACTTAGTTGTTCAGACAGCCAGGGGAAGTTAATTCTACCACCTGGGTGCTTCCTTTTAGGATTGGTGAGTCAATAGCATGTGGTGGAGAGAAGGATTTGATAAGTGTTCCAACATTTCACCGCCTATCTGTACTTAAATGTTGGTCCATGATAATGATTTTACTTTTTTATTCAATCAGCTATTGGCTAAATGAGATATTGTAATTGGAATCTCAGTTAACAGCCCCATAGCACTAATTAAAGAACTATTTGGGAGGCTATCATGGAGTGCAGGTGAATCCTATAGCAGTCAAAACAGATTTTGCGGTCCAGTGTGAATAACTGGAGCCTTGTTCTGGTTCCAATCAGCCAAGACTGTGGTGCCTTTTACGTTATGGTCGGTTTACAGCGTACTGGCAAATAAATATAAGCATCTATGATGAATTATTGAAAATGTTTCTAGAAGCCTTTTGTGCTCTTACAGTAGCTTTGACAAGGAGCTTTTTGTGCTCTCACAGTACAGTTTCTATTTGATATTGTTTGTCCATTGGGATTCCTATGTTTTAAGAAAACCACTGTTATGGGAGATATGCCAATAAGATTCAAAGTTATTTTCTCAGTCCAGTACATTCGTTATGTCTGGCAGGTCTGCTTGAAATGCAATTTTTTTTTTAATGATATTTAGGCTGAATTATATTAAATATACACCGAAACATTTCCCATGTTTACTGTATATTTGATCTTGTCATAACAGCAGGGATTAAATAGAATGGAAACACATGGGAGCCAAAGTAACTTGATGAATGTGCCATTTTTAGAACAAACTTCTTAAAATAAATTAATATATTCTGTGCAATAAATCACGCTGACAGACAATCCACAGAAAGCTTCTATAACCTCCATGATCATTCCAGACATTTTGGCATGTATGTATGCATCTATAACTCTGCTGGTCTTGCTATTGTTCATTTTAGCTAAAGTAATACAAAGGCGTTTAGTTTGTTTCGCTAGTTTGTGTAGCTACTAATTGCAAACCAAGACGTTAAAGCTGACAGTATATCTGTCAACTTGCAAGGATGAGGTGTAAGTCTCTGATCCCATTTTCCTCCCAGTAGGGGAAGGAGAGGGACGACACAGGCAGGCTTCAACATGCTGCTACGTAGGCTGGGAAGTCCTGACCCTCCCAATACCCTTTTTTTGAGGGAAAAAATAACATTAATAGGGGAAGAATAGATTTCCTTGCCCTTTTTACTGTTTACCCAGACAACATGGGGAGGAACCTTTTTGGGTTCCATTCAATACATAAAGTATGCTTACACTTTTGTGCCTTGGTCCTTTATGGTATAGTCAGTTAATCCTATCATAGAAACTCCCCTATGGGTCAGATTGTAAAGACAGGAAGCAGTAGCCGTGTGCAGGCACAGCCCCCTATATACAGACTGAGAGAGGTTTCAGAGTAATTTTTTTTTTCATTTGTTCATGTTTAAACTGAATTTGACAAAAAAAATCAATAAATAAAAATAGACCAGTTACATTGTACTCATATTGGTTTTGGTTGGTCAATCGAATTTCGAAAATCAAGAAAATTCATCCATTTTGATAAAAATAATTACCCACTATTGTTTCTGGGTCTCACCCTTAAAGAGGTTGGATAATCACATGAACAGAATATAACTAGAGGAACGCCAGTTGAATCAAAAGAGCTAGGTGTTAATGCTGCTTTGAATTTAACCATTGTTATTTTCTATCCTGTAACACAGAGGTCACCAACATGGTGCCCGTGGGCACCAGGTAGCCCTAAAGGACCACATGAATAGCCCGCGGGCCTTTTCTAAAAATAGCTGTTTCCTACTTTGTTAAATCATTGTTGATCATTATTATGAGAAATCATTAACATGATCAGTGTCTTCACATAGATGAATATCATTAATTATTAATAATAACATATAATAAAAGGTAAATTGAGCAAATTTGTTATTTCAGATCAAACTGAAAAAACTGTGTGTATCAAACTGGTAGCCCTTCACATTAATCAGTATCCAAGAAATAGCTCTCAGTTTCAAAAAGGTTGGTGACCCCTGCTCTAACATCTGGATTATACTTGAAAATGCTAAGGGCTGAATGGCATAATATACTGAAGAATGACATAATTTGTAACCTCCATACATTCAAGCTACAAAATGGGAGAAAAAAATCCTGGTGAGTTTCCGAGTAGGAATTCCTTTTTGAGGAAGTGTTGGCTGGAGGCTTATAATGATGACTTCGAACCGCTAGTTGACTGCAGAATAGGCTTTAAGAATGAAATATACCTCACTTATTATTGATAGGCTGTAAAGTAGCTGCTTTTAATAACTACCACTGAACTGTGTGTAAGAATATGTAGGGTCATGAATAAGTATTGTTCAAAATTTCAATAAGGTGACAGAATCACACTGAAAAGTAGGATGCTTGGATAATAGTCTTTTAGATTCGTTTTCAAGTCTCATTTGATCTTTGATTTTCATCCTGCTGCGAAAGAAGTGTTTGTTGCTTAGGACCATTCAGGTCGCTTAGGCTGTCACTTGGCTGCTTACTTAGTTTTTTTTTTAGAATGATGGAGGGAACAGGGCACAAGAAACAGGCAGACACTCTCTTAAGATTGCACTTTCCGAGAGGGGAAAGTTAAATGATTTGGCAAGGATGTCGCTATGTGTGAGACGTCCACTGAAAGAGTTGTCATTCACTTCCCTTGGCGTTTACTGAATGTGTCAATAAACCGTAAAGCCGATGTCTAAACAAACACGGCTCGGGCTGTTCATCTGAGCAGGACTTAGCATCGAGGGAGAGGCACATTAATTGGCCCCCTACAATCGACTTTTCTCACCATCTAGCTGATGCTAAGTATGTATTATTATTTTTTTTTTTTTACAATGGACAGACATTACAAATGCATAGGGAAATATTTCGACATAAAAATGCTATTAGACACCTTGTTTAAGGCAACTCCTATGGTGTCTACTATCTTATCTATTTTATTGTGTCTTCCATCGCTTTCTCACTTTGAATCCCAGGTATCCAGTGTATTTTGATTAGCTGGAAACTTCCCAAATGCCAAGGGTCTCAATTACGTAATCATTAAAGTCATTTTTTTGTTATTTATCATGCTTGAGTCATTTTTACCTATCAGCTAGTGTATTTTCCTGTTTCTAAACATTCACTGCATTTTGATGCTCTGGGATCGAGCTGACAAACCCCAAGCAACTCTGTCGGAAATAAATGGACTGTATTCGCACGCAGCTTGGCGCATTGGTATTAATAAGGACTTGTGGCATTTGGAGGCCCTTGCTGCTTTAGTTTGTCTCTAAATCCAAACTCAAGCAGAACTTGTTGATGTTTTCATTTGTGCAATAGGACTTGTTGAAAGGTCTTTAGCAAAACAAATTGAATCAAAATTAACAAGAGACAGCAACAAGTAATGATCCACCTCACTTTTGAAGGAATAATACAAAATAAAACAGAAATATGAAGCTAAAAATGGGATTTATATCTTTGAAATCAACATCAAAGTCTAATAAATCTTTTCAGACTGCCTATATATATATATATATATATATATATATATACACATGCAGATGATATATCAGAGTATATGGCCTGGAAATCTTCCCATTAGCCTGCTCTTGTTCTTCTGTCTCCCTCTCCTACTTACTCTCTTAGTGCCCCTTGCCACCTCTCTGCTGAGCAGAGTGAAAAGACTGCCCTTTTGCATAAGCAGTGTGCTTTCCCAGGGACTCATTGTTCTTGGTTGCTAGGCAACGGCGCAGCCCCGCTTACGTCGCCAAAGAGATGGGGGGGGGCCCTGGGTATTTGGTTTTGGGTCAGGCGTGATAAAGATGACACAATGGGTTGAGGCGTGTCCAGAACCTCCTTGCTCGTTTATGGGGCTATTTGGCGTCCGCTCATCTCTTTGCAGGAAACCCGCAGCCATGCCTGGCAAAGGTCGGTCAATCTTGGCCGAGTCAGACCTCTGCAGGCGACACAGAAATATGTGACAGAGCCCTTTGGCTGGTAGAAAGCAGCTGTGGAGCCACCATCGGAGATGTCACAGAAAGCTCGCTCCAAATCTGATTTGAGCCGAGCAGACTAGTCGCTGGAGGGTCAGTCAAATTCCGATTTGCAGTTTGAGAATGTGTTTCAAGAGTGTTTCAAGGACCATCGAGCACTCAGGGACGCAGAGTCCGCAAGTGAATACTGAAAAGAGATGAAAATGCTGAAAAGAAATGGAGATAGTAAAGTTTGGGGGAGTAAACCAAGCTTTTATTTAAGCTTATGCTTTATTAAACTGCTTTTCCAGAATTCCTTTTCCCTTTTACTCTCTATATACTTCTCTCTCTCTCTCTCTCTCTCTCTCTCTCTCTCTCTCTCTCTCTCT
>JAAIIK010000059.1:2856619-2877552 GCA_014706435.1 Silurus glanis | reverse complement strand
TCTCTCTCTCTCTCTCTCTCTCTCTCTCTCTCTCTCTCTCTCTCTCTCACTCGCTCGCTCGATCTCACCAATCATCAGTATTTTTGCATTGTAACAAATAAAGCTTGTCTGTTAATTATGCACTTAATAAAACAGGCCACAAAAAGTGAAAATCACAATTAATATTTTGGAGTCTATAATTGCTTTCATTGTACAATAATTCATTGACATTTTTTTTAGAATTTTAATTTAAACAGGATTAAAACTAGGAACTATTTTGTTTTGCCAAAAGGCAGTTCATAAAATCTCTAATAATAAAAATAATAACAATTCTCTAATAATAAAAAGAAAATCTCATAACTTCCTCAATAAGACCTCATAAAAGTCTTACTTGTGTTTAGTTAATCATGCAGCTGTAACAATAAAAAATAATAGATAAAGTCAGTTTTAAAATTGTTCTTAATTAAGATGTAATTATTCCCTAATTGTAGATGTTATGTTTTGCTCCTAGAGAGTTTGTGGTTGTGAATCAATACCTAATCTTTTTCATGATGTTCTCTCAAATAGATGTTTGCCTACAGGACACATTCTTGAATTGTGGCTCAAGCTCTGGTCTGTTCAGATTTTCAAACTCTTTTTTTTTTTTTTTTTTTTTTTTTTTTTTTTATCCATAATGACCGTGTGTGTGTGTGTGTGTGTGTGTGTGTGTGTGTGTGTGTGCCGAGTGATGAAATATGTGATCAGATGCCATTTGAATACCACATGCTGGACTGTCACTGCAAATGCTATTCCTTTCCTGGAAACGTGAAGCAGTCTTTATAACAGTTCAAATGTTTTTGCACTGCAGATTGTTAGCGTGTATAAAGATGTATACGCTATATAGACAATATTTATTGTGATACCTGACTTTTTTTTCACATGAGAGACACACAATTGTAAAGGATTGTCTTTGGATGTTGTAGCATGAAATCTTCCCTCCACTTGAACTGGAAGACCCGAACCTGTTCCAACATGACAATGCTTCAGTGCACAAAGCCAGCGGCATTAACATACGCTTTCCATGGTTTGGAGTGTAAGATCTTGAGTGGTCTGCTATAGAGCGCTGACTTTAACCCTATTGAACACCTGTGGGATGAATTAGAACACTGACTGCATCCCAGACCTTCTCACCTTATCTTCACTTTCACTTTGCTGTGTCTAAATGAGCACAAATATCCATAGGCACACTCCAAAATCAAGTGGAACATCTTCCCAGAAGAGTGGAGGGAATAATTATAGCCTCAAAAATATATACTCCATATAAGTCCATTTGTAAGCTGCTTATCAACAGACTGGAACTCCTGACCAGATATGTTCTTAGATCATCAGAAATCATCGAGATCTTTTCAAAATCTACATCTAGATTGCTTTACATTTTATGCTTTCATTCTGACTATTTTAAATTTGAAGCATACTAATCAAACCGTGCATCAAATATCCAATACACACACACGCACACACACACACACATATATATATATATATATATAAACTGCACTTATATAGCAAAGCACATCATCAATGCTGCAAAGATTATGCATTGGAATGTAGAGATAGGAATGAGGATTGCTGGGGCATAGCGAAATAAACTCTAGGTTTTTCCGTCACTCAGAAGCTTATCTGCACAGAGAATTGGATGGCAGCTTCCGAAGCTTCTTTGTGCATAAATAAACGTCTTAAATCAGAGCAGGTCCCAGTAGGTTTGCATTGCGGTGTCGAGAGGGTTTTTTTCTTTTGAGGATCTGCACTTGTAGGTGTCTATGATTTTTTTATTGAGACTTCCTTTGACTTTTTTCTTCTCGGGACCCAGACCCATGTGTGAGGATTCCCTTCCATGCCATGGCTCGTCTCAACACGGATTTGCATACATAAAAGAGTTTATCCCTTTGAGTCACAGTTGACATATTTACTTCATGAGTTAGCAAACGTATTATTAACAACCTCATGGAGTGTGTAACAATTGTGAATCATCAGGATAAATCCCTGCTTTCCCCCCCCTTTCCTCTGCTCAAACATTTCATCTGGGAGTCAAAGAGAGGGCAAAGACTTAGAGAGAGAGAGCGATCGAAAGAGAGAGAACAAGTTCCGACGGCCCTTTGTTCCCATGATCCCGTTTCCCCGTGCTGCTTTGAGGCTTCGGGCGCAGAAAAGCGAGACGACATGCCACAGCATTTTTTAATTACAGCCAGAGGAACAGTGTCCTTAAATATTTGGAGTCGGGATCTACCTTGTGTTTGGAGTAACTAGGCCAAGGAATTTTGGTCTAGCCGGAAAGTGAGAGAGAGAAAGACAGCAAAGAAAGGAAATCTACTGTATTGCATTACTCTTGGCAGGCGCTGGCACCTTGCTCTGAAAACAAGACACTTTGAGACACTGAGTCTACTCCTTGCCCTTGTCCACGTTCCCTGAGCTGGCACAATATCGCAGGCCAGGGAAGAGCCGCTAAGATGTAGCGAAACAAAGACAAAGATGGTAGAGATCCCTTTTGGGTGTAACACACGGACCAGCCTTCGATCCCCACGTGCATCAGTGAGCCTCGGCCACCAACGACCCTGTCGCCGGTTCACCACTGTTCCTTCCTTGGAGCACTTTTGATAGATGCTGACCACTGCAGACCAGGAACATCCCACTAGAGCTGCAGTTTTGGAGATGCTCTGACCCTAGACGTCACAATTTGTCAAACTCGCTCAAATCTTACGCTCGCCCATTTTTCCTGCTTCTAACACATCAACTTTGAAGACAAAATGTTCACGTGCTGCCTAATATATATGCCCACTAACAGGTGCCATGTTGAAGAGATAATCAGGCATTCATATGTCATAATGTTATGCCTGGTCAGTGTATGTACATATTTGCCTGTATCCAACCAGACTTTGTGCTGTGTGATGCTAGGGAGATTATTAAGCTATAAGGAAAATGCTTCATATTTTAAAAAGAAAACATTAAGAGGTTTAAAAACAGAAAATAATTATATCATGCCACACATTTGGCTCATAAGTTTTATTGGAATTATACGCACGAGTGGCATTTGGCTTTTAATGCATGATGAAAGTGATTATAACTTGGCTAATTTATGGCAGCTGGAAGACAGCTGTATGGAGGTTGCTGCTGGTTTTCCTGATGCGAAAATGAAATGAAGCATGAGCTGAGATTTAGATTACGCTTTGTCTACTGATTAGAATAGAATTAAATAGTATTAAAATAGTCTATTATAAAAAAATATATAAAAAAAATTTTAAAAAAAGTTTCTGTATTTGCTGTAATGATTTATCACATGAACATCAAGACCGTATTGCCATTGACCGTGTTGTGGAAATAAGCATTGTGTTTATTGTTGTGTTGTAAGGAACATCAGCCACAACAGCCCTGTTTGCCTCATTAAAAGAAACATGACACTGTGGGGGAAATAAAAAGCCTTTGTGGGTGATTTTAATGACTGGGACTGCAGTTCAGAGCCCAGGAATGGCCTTGGATGTTCAGGCAATTGGCTTTAAAATACAGGCTCGCTCCTGCTTTGTCTGTTAGCATGTTAGTGCTATGTGCCAGGGTCTGGATTTTAGCTGTTGGTGAGATGTTGTAATTGTTTCTCAGCACATTTAGCAGTGACAGATCTGGCAATGGACCCTAGAATTCTTTAAGCCCCCTTTACACTATAAAGGCAAGAGTTTCGACGCACACACCAATATGTGGACTTTCACCATACTTGGCCACAAACGATTGTATAGGATATATTTGTATGTTGTAACATCACAGTTTTCCTTGACTAAAACTAAAAAGCCCAAAATTGCTCCATTAGACGGTATAAGCAAAGGCATGGTTTTCCCAAGCTGACATTGAGGAACTCAAGTGAAATGTATAGAGCCCTGCCCCCATCTCCACTGAACACCTAAGAATGAACTGGAACACTGATTACATCCAGCATCAGTTCCTGACTTAAAAAAGGGGCTGAATGTGGAACGTTTACCCACCAAAATCCAGTGTAAGATCTGCCCAGAAGAGTGGAGGTCATTCTAGCAGCCAAAAATTGGGTTAACTCGGAAGTAGGACATTAAAAAAATGCGCATATAAGTGACATCCACATACTTTTGGTCATATAGTTTATCAAAGTCTTAGAGAAAAGCTTATTGTATGACTCTCTCTTTCTCTCGCTTTCTCTCGGGTGACTTCAGTGAGCCTTGAACCCCCCCCCTTGAACGCCCTCCACCCTTTATGAATGGTAGGGTCTCATATTTAACATAATATGCATATTACTCTAAATAATACATATTTGTCTATAAGAACTTCTACTCTTTCTCTCCCTCATCCTCTTATCCCAATGGCCCCATGCTGCTAGGTAACTCAGCAATGTGTCTTTTCATTCCTTTTTTTTTTTACAAAAAGCAAGTGCAGAAAGGAAAGAAAAAAAGCTAAATCCATGCACAAATATTAGCACAGAGTAACAAAGGCATTCCTGAATTGTCGTTCCCTGACTCGCCCCCCCCCCCCCCCCCCCCGTCCCATACACAAGCCTCCAACCCAACCCATTTTGAGACCCATTTCCTTTTAAATGTTTTTTTTTATTTTTACTTTGACAGAATGGCCCATTTTCTTAGTGCTCTTTTTTTCAACATGTCATGCTGGGGCTTGCAAGCTACCGTGTTACCATTTTTGGATTATGAAATAAGACCGGGTAATTCTTCATGCACAGAATTCAGTGGAGCTTTCTATTGTGTCACAGAGTACGCAGGCAGGATTCCCACTAAGGAATGGGGGCGGAACCATACAAACAGCCGAAGCGAAAGGAAAGCGGTAATCTCCATTCTGATCTGTCACCTTTTGGCCCCTGGTTGAAATGTCATTCTCATTCGTGTCAGTGGCCTCTAGATGAAATGGCCAACCTTGTGTCTGCCTGGAGCTCTGTTTGCATGGAGATGCTTAGAGGTGGAGTGGTTAATGTGTGTTTGAAGCCCAAACAAGACGTCCACCAGGAAGCCTTAATGGAAGTCTTGCCAACTCCTAGGCATTGCTATTTTCTCAGTAAACACCTATGTCTACACAGCAATGTCAACTGTCCTGAAGGGTAAAATTGCCTTTCTCACTGAGCCATGGTGATGGGGCTAGAAAAAGATGTCCTCAAGGCCCGAGAACCTTTTAGTGTGTCTAGTAGTTTTCTATCCTTTTTATTTATTTGTTTGTTTGTTTGTTTGTTTGAATTCCTAACTTTTTGGTTGACCTGCTTCATAGAAACGTCCTAAAAACCTCGAGTTAAGTGATGTTTCTTCTGCATCTCAAATATATATCAATAGGTTTTCAATGAAGTTCAAGTAATCCCTGCAATGACCATTCAGTTTGACCTCTTTCTAACCTGTAAGGTTTAATAAATTAAAAAAAAGCAGTGTTAGCACACAATTTAGAAACCTAAAAGTGGTCACATGGACATGATGTACAGAAGTCCTGAAGAAATCAACCGGATTTTGGCATGCAATAAAACAGCCCAGACACTAGAGACAAAACAGATGCTGGGCATCCATAGATTCAAAGTCCAAGACCCTCTCAAATAGAATCCATATCATGTTTTTTTGACTTGACCATCTGTAGGAAAAGCCTTGTACATGACACTCATTTCTCTGTTAAAACCTATATTTTGCTTATTATCCCAAACTTTCTCGGAAACAATGATATCTACGTTAAAGTGTAGTCAATAAGAAGTGATGTTCCAGGCATGGTGTATTTCATGTATCTCATTTTACAGCCCTATGCCTCTATGATGTCCTATAGTCTCTAACTTTATTAGTCTTTGTCCCAACACCACCACTTACCCCCCCACCCACAATTTAGTGGTTGTGGGCTTTAATTTCATGCACCCTTGCTCTGGCAGTTACTTCCTCTTGGAAAGCCTTCTGAGATGACACACAACCCGAGAGGGTCCCTGTGCTGCCCAGGCCGCACGGTGTTGGCATCCAGTTAAGCTGTCAGGCCATAAAATGAGCTGTTTTACCTTTGCTCAGCCCACACACACTTATACACATAAATATGTGCCTTCACCCACACACACAGAAATGGACAGAATCTTCACACAGGGCTTTTACTGTAAAATCAAACACTAGGGTTTATGAGGTTCGCCATTCTAAACTCAGTGGATGGCCACTTGCAAATAAGGTAAACTGGCATTAGAAAGGTCTTCAAGAAGTCAGTTGTGGTAAAACTCTCGAATTGAAACTTGTTGATTGATTTGATTTGCTTTATTTATTAATAAAGTAATACATTTGGGAAATCACTGCGGTATAAAGGGAATATTATATTCAATATTTAAATGTGAAACCTTCTGAAAATCATTTGGATCAGTTGCAGCAGCAGTTAAAGGAACCCTGAAAGTCTGGGGTGCTGTAGTACATCAGCACTTCTACTTTGTGTATCCTTGGTTACAAATGAACCCTCAAGAAAACCATGACGTTGTATACATTAGCCAAGGTCGTTTTGCTTGAAGCGTCAGATATGTTATTGTGCCTGCAATTACAAACAAAAAGGCATAAAGTATTAGAGCAGTTATCGGTCAGTTGTTTCTAACACAGTCCTTATATGAGCAGACTGCCATTTATTATTTATTGCAATTCAAATATATTAGAACCAATATAGATATTTTTTGTTCTTTAAGCAATCTGTGATAAATATAAAAAAAAAAAAAATAATTGGCCTCTTTAGATAATAGCCTGGGTTTGTTTTAGCATGGGATTTGGGATTTTTAATCCCGAATAAGCAAAACAAATGTTTTTAAAGCCATAAATAAAAAATAATGATAAAAAAAAAAACAAAAAAAAAAAAACATAGACTTCCATCCCCATGCCTGGATAGAGCACTGCAAATAAGTGCATTTCTGACACCAAGCTTCATTACCTCTTTTTTGAGCTAAATGTTGCTAGAGTTCAGGAACTGCTTTTCGGCCTTAGGGCTTGAAATTACCCTCCCAATCGTTGCTGCTCCGGGAGTTCATTAACCGTGACAACCCTTATTCCCATTCAACTGTCATTTCCAACCCCCTGCCAAAAATAAGAAACCTGCCTAATGGTCTTCAAAATGAGAAAAAGGGGGTCTGCGATCAGAAAGGAAGTCAGTTACGAAAAGAGGGCACGTCTGTCTTCATTTCTGCAGCACCACTAAGAGATGCCCGGCTTCTTGTACGTATTAAAATAGTGGTGGCCAAAAAAATCTTAGTTAAGACCATGTAAAAACCTAGCAAACATAATGAGCCTTGTACGCAATCCAACGCTGCCCTCGAAAGTGGTTTCCCCGCCGCAACTTTTCATCCCTCGCTTTTTTTTTTATAGAGTGCTTGATTGTGAAATTCCTAGCCAGAAGGAGAGGAGGAGAATGTGTAATTATTATATTGATGTACTGAGAAGGTGTGTGTGTATAAGACAAGGTTCACATAGCGGTTAGGCTTTATTACTGCAAAGACATCTATAGCTTGCGTATACCACAAGTTTGACCTGTTTTTTATTGTGCTAATATACTCACAGCATTACTGCTAATCTGTTCTACAGTGGGAACAGAGCTTTTAGAAGGAAAATAAAGCTTTTTATAGGTTTGCTTATACTAATGATTCATTTGAACTGGCAAGAAATGACAGTTGTGTAATCAGAAGCAGGTGATATTTTTTGTTCAATTTACATTCTCTGTTGCCTAAGTTTACAATACGATAGTGATTTGACTACCGAGTGGTCTGCTTAGTCTAATGAAAAATTCCTCTTCACTTTTTGCTGCCCTCCTGAAGTTCTTTTTAAACACGGCATTGCACAAACGCAAACACGCCATATATGTGGGAGAGTGGCTGAGTTTGACCTTCTTGCTTTCTCTTTTCGCTGAAAGAGACAGAGGTTTTGTTTGTCTGGAGGGGAAGTTTGCCTTTCTCGCCCTTACCCGTCTTTTCGAGATGTGATGATGGAGAGCGCTGGAGCAAAGCGAGTGAGAGAGGGATTTATGACCTCTGGAGAACAAAGTAAATATGAGAGACCAGCTATTGTTGCCCCGCGCCCCCCGTTGTTGCCCTGCAGCTCTCTTCCCACTGCTGCACAGCTGGGACCGAATCCTATTGTTCCTACACCCCCAATATACACACAGACACACATACACACTCCCCCAATGGCTTAGTCACAGCTCCAGCTGGGTACCTTTGGTCTCCTAGCAACCTCCACCTCAGCAATTTGACTTGAGGCACCTCTGGCTAGGAATCTTTATTGATTCAGAGAGCCTCCAGACATTGTGTATTATAGCACTCTGTGATGGGGCCTGTCTGTATTGCTAGGAAGCGCCTTTAAGACCTTTTCTGTTTCCCTGACACAGACTCGAATATGTCACTTTTATATTCCGCCCTTGTTGGTTTAACGTGAGTGAGCCGGGCTGCAGTGTACTTTGTTGAGATGATTCCCAGGATCCTTTGCACCCAGGGCCAATGCTGCTTAAATCTAAGGAAGAAAGTTTACAACATCCTATAACCATATCAGGTCCAGTCCTGCGAGCCAAGAACAAGATTCTGAGGCTCGACCAACCTGGACCAGCTGAAGCTTGGAAAAATGTCACCTGGTTTAAATCTTGATGTTTGCTGGTAAGGTCAGAATTTGCAATCCAAAGCATGAATTGATGGACACAACCTGTCTTTATGAGTGAGGCTATTGGTGGTGGGGAATGTTTCCTTGACACCTAATACCAATCAAACACCGTTTAAATGCCTTAGTATTTGAATGACTATTGCTGCTGAGCACACGCATCCCATTATGGATTCGATTTACCCTTTAAATGGCAAACTTACAGCATGATAATGCAACATTTCATGACAGTGGGTTCAGTGTACTGCAGTCTTCTTTGTTGTTATTATACTTCATTTTTTGTTTTACCTCCCGCTTTCTTTTTTCCTCTTCACCCCAGTTCACCCCACTTCTTAATACAGAGAATATACTATACCACTATGTAAAATCATAATCCTCGATTTGCACCTGCAGGGACTGACACAGCACAGACATCTAGCAGACACCTTAAGCATCAAAGGCTCGGTGTCGAAAGCTGACAACAGGCCAGTACAATGACAATCAAGTCTTAGAAAATGAGCTGAGCAGATTGTGTAATTATAAGTAGACCACACTGCAAAATCTAACAGTCTAAATAAAATAAAAAAAAACATCTAGGTTTTAGAGAAGAAGAAAAATGTCTTAAATAAGCATTATTTAAGGAATAAACACATTCCTATTATTCCTATTATTCATAATCCTACTATCTATCCTAAATCAAGATCATGCATACATGCGTATTGCCAATGATTATTTATGCAAATGAAGACTGTCTTGTAACACACAGTAGTTACGATGCAAAAACTAAGCAAAATCATTACTTTTAAAAATACTTAAACCTATTGCAACATAAAACATTACTGTATTAACACTGAAAAATATTCAACATGATGAACAGAAATCAAACTTCAGAATATCTTAGTAAAAAGCTATAAGTACTTTGTATACAAATTTCCAATGTTTGGAAAGAGTTTGGTGACTTAATACTGCAACATCTTATAATATGTTAATTATTATTATTATTATTATTATTATTATTATTATTATTATTATTATTATTATTAAATGTGTTGGTGTTGACATAAAACAAGCATTGGGAATAAATATTACTAATGAACAAGTGTGATTATTGAGCTTTTTTTTTTTTTTTTACTGGGCAACATTAAAATCAGTTATTACAGTCTTTAAAGATACAAGGCTGAATGATGTCTCTGATGGTATATAAGCTAAAAATGCAAGTAAAACAACTAACTTTTAGCATTACTAACTAAGTAAGAAAAAAAGATCTTTTAGTCACCTATTTTATCCTTAAAATAACATGAATAAGATTTTTATGGCTAGAAATAAGATTGTAAGTCTTGACTAGATGAGTTAAAAAAAATTCACAGGAAATTGATAAATTATAAATCTGTTTGTCTACATCCCAATGATTCTTCCTCA
This sequence comes from Silurus glanis, assembly GCA_014706435.1. Taxonomy (NCBI): domain Eukaryota; kingdom Metazoa; phylum Chordata; class Actinopteri; order Siluriformes; family Siluridae; genus Silurus; species Silurus glanis. The sequence continues at coordinate 2,867,554 of JAAIIK010000059.1, read as the reverse complement.
CTTAATCCATTCCACCATGACGGCTTTTTTTTATCGATATTGTAATCTATTTGACTGCAGTTTTTTTTTTTTAATTGTGATCTATTTGAAATTTTGAGGTTTGTGTTGGTTCTTCAGCAAGCTTTGTATATCCTGGCACTGAAACGTAAGAATACAGGAACCTGTGCCAGCAGTCGCATTAGCTGTCAAAGAACAGTGAGTGAGTGATGAGTCAGTGCATAAAAGGCCTACACTCGGCTCTAAGTAGGTACCAGGCAGATATTCCTGACCCTGATATGCTTGGTGAATAAATAGAGATTGATCATTCTAACTGAGCCCAACACAGATAGTGTTATGTGTAGGTTTGGGTAGTGTGTGCAGTCCAGAGATAAGGAGGCTATGGTTTATTGAAGCTGGCTGTACATGTGACTGTGTGATTTACAGCCACTGCAGTATACCTCAATCTGCATATACCTAGAAGTTGGTAAGTGAAGAAAAAGTGAAAAATGTGAATTTAGGCTACATTTTGAATAGATAATGAAAAACAAGGAGAATTTCTGGGGTTAATATGACTAATGTCTTTTAAACTGCAGAGATATATATAGTTGAATTTCAATAAAACATTGTCATTCCCCACACCAGTGACAGCAAGAATGTGTACTTCAGCAGGAAACTCCATTAAAGTGAAGATGTGAAGATCTGACCAAAAGAAAGAATACACAAGCCAGGTATTGAAAGGAAGTGTTCAGAACTGAGAGAAAAAGAGTTACAAAGAGATGAGTGAGTCCTATGATTGCGTTCCAGCTCCTTTTGTTTAGTCAGAGCCTATTCTTAACATAGCCATTGATCAGAAGTGAGCACAAAAGCCGAACATTGGTTCACCTAGAAGAATGAGACTCACCAGAGCACTCGGACTGTTGACTTTGCTGTTATTGTTCTGTCCAGAGCTGCGAAATTGATTGTAAGTTGCAACCTGGATCTTAATTATACCAAAATCAATAGGGATTTAGGGGTTTGTCTTTATAGTGGCACACACTATTGGTATTAGCAGAGTAGAGTGTGTTGAAGGTGATTTAGAGGAAAGCGTATAGGATGGTTTTATGGATATTCAATGTATGGTTGCTTTAACATGTTTAGTTTTGTATTCTCCCATTCATCAACTAAAATAGGCTAGATATAACAGAATATATTACATTTGTAATATAGAATTAACTTCATATTAATTGTGCTTTATGTTTCCTTTTATTTTATATTAACAGTGCAAATATAATGATCTTTTGTTCAGTGTAATTTAGATCATTTTACTAAATAACTACCCGCATTAGCCTTACGTACTTACCTTTCGTACCGACCTTGATTTAGTATGAAATGAGCTGATCATTATAAATAGATTTATGGAAATTCTGCTTGTTTTGTAATTAAAAGGTGTGGCATAGTTTTCATTGGTGTGGCACATATCAGGAGTTTGTGTGTGTGTGTGTGTGTGTGTGTGTGTGTGTGTAGACATGGATGGACTGAAACTATTTATTTCCTGGATAGTGTTGAGTACTTCTTCCAATCTCTTAGCATCTCGTTTAAGTGGAATTAGCCTTTGCAAAATATGTAAAGTATGTCTTTTTTTTTTTATACCTGGCTATTCTTAGAGTTTAACAAGTTATTGTAGAAATGATATCTTTCTCTAGTGGTTCTGTAATGGACGTACTGATGCCATTTAGTTTCAGACAAACTGATGGAAATGTTTCTCAGCTGCACTATGTGGCCACAAATAGGAGCTAAACCTGGCCAAGCACTAAAGTGCTCTAATGGGGTAATGGGCTATTAGTCTGCACTACAGTTACACCTCTCCGTTTGGCCATTTCACTTGCTCGCTCTGCTTGTTTCTCTTTCTTTTTTTTTTTGCGTTTGCTCTCGCTTGGTTTCTGGCAGGTATCCATTGCATCTCGTCTGCATAATCACACAACCACACACATTTGCATCCTGAGACATATCAATCAAGCAAATCGAGCTTAGTCAATTCTATTTGTCAACTTTTGCCTCCTGTCTGCCAATCTCAGTTTTTCTGCTAGAAGTCCATAGGGTGTATTTAAAGACTTTTGCGCCACGGAGATTCGCTAATTGAGCCAACACCTCCAGTCAAGTGGGATATTTTTAGCAGTGTAACAGTAATTAAGGTAGTAGCGATGACATGAGAGAACAATGGTAGACTTGGAATATGTCATATTGCACAGATGTTATAGCATGAACCTCTCTCCAGTTTCTTTTAGATGGCAGAGGTAAATGGTGCATACTGAAGTGCTTCCAGACATCTTCCTTTGTGTTCACGTGACAAGCGAAATCGTACAAAATATCATGTATCATGTTGAACATCAGCACCAAAACGTTGGCTAAAAGTGAATCTGAGGGACACGCTAGCTCAGTGCTCCTTTTCTCCAGACTCTGGCCCTAAACAAGATAATTCAGTTTAATGGGTCCTTTCCTGCAGCCTGCTCACAAACTCAAATAAATAAAAAACTATGATGGCTTGGAAGACGACGGAATCCAAATGCTTTACTGTAACCGAATGCCCCAACCTTGAGTTAGTTTTAAAATATGTTATGTACATTGACATAACACATTCTTCTGAGCTATAGAGTTTTTTTTCTTGCTTTTTTATGGCCTCCTAAAAGATACATAAAAAAACTACTGTTTAGACTGAGGAAACAATCTCACACAACTTCACAGTGTTCAGATTTTTTAAGGATACATAAGGATTTTTAGCTCACTGAATGTGATCTTCTGCATATAAATTCCCTTTGATAGGGAAACAATGTTGTAGTGTTCGCCCCTTAGAGACGAGGTTCAACATTCTGTATAAGAGGGTCTTTTTCTGCTTGAAGGTTTCGAGTTATAGAGTTTTTGATACTTGAGGTTATTCGTCATTCCTGAGTGTGCCATGGAAAAACCACCTTATAGTATATCTATACAGTCCACAATATGTATTTGTGCTTTCTATAACAAAAAAAGGTTTCTTCAAGGAAATGAGTAACAGATGTAACTTTTGAAAGCAGCTCAACTTGTAACCTTTTGTGTAATATAAACTGTCAAGTTCCCTCATTTTTGGCCCCCAGAGTGCAAGTTGGTATGAGGGTGAATCCCTTGTAAAGTGAAAAGAGGTTTCACACACAATATTTTTTTTTTCTAGAGTAATTTGGATACTCATTAGGCACTAAAACACTTGGGTTGAATGAAATGGACATGTGTCAAAATCTTATACACCTTCATGACACCAATTTGAAAATAAAAACTGCTTAAAAACATTTAAAAGACTTTTACTAGGTCCATATACTTCAAATAGGGTCTAAATACTTAGTAAAGCCTAAATTGGGCAAGAAATTAATCATACCAATCGTGAATAAACCAATGAATAAAATAAAATAAATACAATTTTTATAATAACTTTTAATTTATTAAGAATATTGGTGTGGGACACAAAGACAAATATTGGTGTGGGACACAAAGACAAAGACGGTTTGTAAGATGGGAAAGCGAAAGCATATGGACTTTCTTTAATATGTAATGCCATATTTTAACAGCTTTCCCCAGATATTCCGTGTATGTGTGGGTTTAAGTGATAGAAGGATGGCTTGAATGAATTGAGACCATCTGCAGTGCTTCTTCCAATGGCAGTAAAAGACTAGTTGCTGAGATAGAAGTACTCGCTGGTTGAAATAATGGAATAATGATAGACAATAAAAGGGCCTTATAGTGGATAGAATTATGACCCACACACATATATATATATAGATATATATATTTATATATATATATATATATCTTATGAAAGCAGGGATAGGGGTGTCGCTTCGAGGTTCTTCAGACCACACACATCTCAAACTTGAGACCTCAAGCGATCGCAGAAACCCATTCTCCTGTTCGGTTTCCTTTGAGGTCTTCCTCCTGACTCTTTTCTTTTAATGCTAACAGCAATCCATCATTTGCTTCTCAACTTCTGCCTGTCACACCTAAAACTCTGCACTCGTTCCCCCCCACACAGTTCCTAAGCACTTTCTCCATAGAGAAGAAGAGAGAAGGCAGCAAAAAAAAAAAAAAAAAGTAATTTGTCATGCCCTAGCATTCGCTCTTCAGGCAGGCTGATTTTATAGGAGTGACGGATGTGGATGTGCCGTTGCACAGGAAGATGGATGGCGTGCGGTGCTCTGAGCATTCCTTATTGGCTCATTATTAGGGAGTTAGAGTGCATTAGAAAGCTTGCTGTCAAAACGCTGAGGTATTTATTGATTCTCGGAGCGATTTGCAGCCAGGGCTGATGTTTCTCCCGTTAACAACCTCTTATTCTTGGGGTTTTATCTCTTTCCAAATGATTCTAGCTCTCTTTTTATGTGATTTTCTTTTCACCTTTCTCATCTTTATTCTGTAGACTTTCTAACACTGGGGGATTTCGCACTCACATCCTGGAGTTTATACAGTCTAAGGTTGCATTGTGCAATATAGTTATTTATACAGTCTAAGGATATAGTGCTTACTGTCATCCTGAGAGAATTTTAACTGAAGTCCTATACTTTTATTTGCTTAATTAAAATGCTAATATCTTTACCATTTGGTCCAAATCAAACAACTCATGGCTCTGGAAGTGCTGGAATTTCTTCGACGTTTGAGCGATTCAAGTGACTAAAAAGTATAATCAATGTCAATCCTTACCAACATGTTCCAGCTGATAGTTTTCCATCGAATTAGTTGAACAAAACCTGAACAATGTCTCACTGTCCTTATTCATTTACTATATAGTGTCTGTGTCTGCCTTGCTAATTGTTTCTATGCAATTTTGGTGTTTGACGAAGCAGATTAAAAGCGGAGAGTCGGGGCGTCGGTAAGTGTTTGTTGGACCCTGTCGTTCTATTAACAGCTTTCCACACCTCATTTGGGCAAGTAATGACTAACTAATTACAAGCCACTGTTCAAACAGCAGCCATGCATCATCAGCACTCTTTATCTTGCGTTCTATCCTTATTTGTATCTTCTACAGTTCTTCATTTCCGATCTGATTTTGAGGACGTCGAACGATTTAACGTTTATTAATGTTTTTTTTTCCAGTAGACAATTGGAAATTCGATTTTCGCAGCAGGTAGTTTGGGAGGACGTGTGGAGAGCAATTGTTTTATTCCTCTAACACCCCTATATATAAGACACTCAGGTTTTTAAAAGCAATGGATGCTTTTATATCGGCTTAAAGCACTGCAAATTGCACCCCAGAACAAAGTCAGAGTAGAGCTAAATTGCGCAGCGTTTCCTGAGATAATTGGGTTATTTGCTTTCCTTTGTGGAATGAGAAAGAGAGAGGCAGGTATGCGGAGAGCGAACGATAAAGAGGTGAGTAGCAGATAGATAGAAGAAAAGTAGCCTAATGGAGAATGATGAAAGACGGTCTGTATAACTGGGAGACGATTACTGGTAAACCAGACGGAATGTAGTATTTGCGGTAACGGCTTAAAAAAACAGGAAGTGGATTACTCACTTTTTTCTCTCTCTGTATTTGATATTCCTATTTTTAACCACAGAATTAATTTTACTAAATGTGCACACCCCTATTACATCCACACACATCCCAAGGACCAGGGTGTGCTATTCATCCCTCTTGTACTTCTACCAAATATTGTGTGTAGATTATACAAAATTCAATACCATACTATTTTGTTATACTATACAACTAATCTGACTTACATAGTTGATGTCTTATAAATCTCAGAATTACGATGCCTGTATGTAGCATGTGAGATCTATGGCAGCAGTGACTCGAGAATGAATCCTTTCCATTGTGTTAACTAAATTTCCCACCTACAGTGTGTTTGCAAGAGGAGCTTAACAGCAGTTTCACAGGCTTCGATGCTTTCACATCGTCCCTGAGTGCTGCAGACAGCATAAGCTATATTGTGGATAATTAGCCAATAGATACCGAATCACTACTGATCCCTAAAGTAGACTATGGGGTCTGGGCGAAGAAGAAATGAAAACACGTTTTTAAACTTGCAATATAAGTTTTGATCTGCACTTAATGATGTGGATCAACCAGAAGTCCTCCACCGAAGCGAAAGACCCAAGTGTGCGAAACGTGCTATAATTATGATGTCGCGTGTCATTAAAAGAGAGTCGGTAAAGCTCGCTTTGTTAGGAGTGTTCTTTTCTATAAGCGTGCTGGTTCCGAATTTCCTTCCCTTCCTATATACATTTCCTGAGTGGGATTAAGTAGAATTAGTGTGTGTATGAATATACACTATATGGACTAAAGTACTGGGACACCTGCCTTTTCCCAGCCATAGGTGGTTCTTCCACAAACTGTTACGGTGAAATCTTTCTTTCACTTTAACTAGCAGACCCAAGGCTGTTCCTGCATGACAATGTACCTGTGCACAAAGCTAGCTTCATGAAGATATGCTTTTCCTGGGATGGAGTGGAAGATCTTGGCCTGCTATAGAGCTCTGACCTCAACTCCTTCCTTCATCTACATGAGTAGCCGACTTTACTAAAACCCTTGTGGCTGAATGAGCACAAATCTCCAAAAGCACACTCTAAAATCTAGTAGAACATCTTCCCAGAAGATTGGAGGTTATCGTAACAGCAAATGGGGACTAAGTGTGGAATGCAATGATCAAAAAGTACATTGAAATCTTATTAGGCATAATAGCATTCCACAATTCCTATCTATGCTCCAATGGAATGGACTACAAAGACTATAACAGTTAATACTGCATAAAAAGCTACTTTATTCCATGCAGTGATATACAGATCGCTGGGCCACTGATAAAATTCAGAAAAAATCAGTACACGAGCTCTTGTTCAAGCTTTTCTAGTCGTTTTGTAAGTGGAAGGGGTTGCATTTATGAATCACTTCAGATAATTATGTTTACAGAGATCTTGTATGTGCTCGTATGTGTTTGTTTTCAGACAGTTCCACATGGAATCTCCTGCTAATATCACTGTAACTGTAACTTAACGCTGTCTGTTTCCACCCTCCATAACTGGAGGATCTGATAACCAATAAGGCCCTGAGTCTGGCGGACAAAATGTGGCTCCCTGCTCCAATTAGTTCTGCTTGGTTTGTGGCCAAAGTCCACCTCTTCAACCTTTGGGCATGCCAGCTGGACTGTTAATACAGAAATCCAGGCACCAATTGAAAAAAAAAAAAAAGAAAGTGAACTGTAAAGGACAAGCAAAAAATGGGAAAATCATTAAGCAAACATTATTTAAAAAATGAATCCAGGTGTTTTGTGCAGTTATATGCATCCATACAGTTTAGCTACAAATCTCAATAGAGATTTAAAAGAAAGAAATAAAAAAGGTGCTCTATATTTGTCACATGGACTTTACAGCATAGTGAAATTCTTTCTTCTTATATCCCATGCAATGTTCGGAAGCTGAGGTCAGAGCACAGGGTGAGCCATGATACAGTTAAGGGCCTTGCTCAGGGGCCCCAAGAGTGGCAGCTTGGCGATACCAGGGATGAACCCCCGACCGGTATCTTGGATCCTTAACCAAAGAGTTCCCAAATCTCCTAAGAATATGAAAACAATGTCTACAATGTTTAGATTGTTTACAATGAATATTTAGAGGAAATGCTATCCAGGTTCCCTGGTGGTCTAGTGGGCTCTCCCGCTTGTCTTGTCCTTTCGAATTCTCGGTAATGAAAAGTGGAAGAAATAAAGAAAGACCTCGGGCCTCGCTTTATTCTTGTGAGATCATTACGTTTTTGCTGAAAGCATATCGGTCATTGAAAGGTCGACTAAAAAGGAAAAGAAAAACAGGAGCCATTTAAAGTAGTTTTAATTCCACTGTATTCCACTGAACTCAGCACCTCATTCAAATAATCCTGTAAATAAATCATACTAATATAGATTTACCAAAAAGGGAAGAATGCTTTCGTTTTCAGCCATTTCCCCGATAGGTATCTGCAACCCTGCCATTCCTGAAGCGTAATGATTCAGATTCGTATTTAGATCCTGCATTTGACACTTTATGGGAACATATTTAGTCATATACTCATCATAATGACACAGGGAGGTATAGCAATGATCCTTCGGTTTGAGTGACGCTTGTGGCTTTACACTTAATCACTGCAGACAAATCTTTGCCAAATCATGCGTAGCACTGCCTCTTTTGTCCTTTTAAAGCTACTTAATTTTCAATCTTCTTCATGCAATGCCAGCATATCTTGCGAACATTTTCCGAACCCAGCATCCCGTTTTCAATCGCACATTCTCCATCACACAAACTCCTCTCCAAAGTCTTTCCCTGAACTTCAACCAAGTTCAAAAATGGTTCTATTACACATTCTCAGAGACAATGTGCGAGTGTGTGAGTGTGAAGCCATGTTTGTCATCCTCAGCTTTCTCATTATCTTGTTCCAAGGCTTACAATTAGCCCCCTGCCTAACACCAGTTCATAATCCAGTCAAACGAACACGATCGTAGCTCTCTCAAGCCTTGGAGGAGTTCACCAATCGCGTTAGTGCGTACTAACAGGATTTACGATGCTGATTTGCAGCTTGTCAGTCTTTGTTTTTCATTTAGCAAGTTTCTCTTTTTCACAATTGACACATCGCTGTATCCTCTCATACAGACTTTGCGTAATCGTTTAACAATTTAAATGATAATACTTAAAAACACACTGAACTAAAAAACATCAGTAACAAATTGCAATTGGCTTTTTTGTAAAGCTTTGCCTTAATGCCGTGCTGAACATTAGGTTGCTTTTGTTCTCCGTTTTTTTTTTCCCAGACACATAAGAAAGGGCAATTAACAGTCAAACATCAGTGATGTAAAAAAAAAAAAAAAAAAAAAAAAAAAAAGAAGTGTAGTCCATTAAAAAAACATGTCAAGCCAATTATCAGCACAACAGGACATCAAATACCAGGCTGAACTCCACTGGTGGGATCGCAGTCTGCTTTTGTATTAAGGCTCATGTACAAGCTGTAAATTATGCATTTCCCTTAGCAGCATATCAAAACCATATTCCCCTCTCCTATTGTCTCGAATGTATATGGAGGATGTATATTCCATCACATATCAACACATATTTCCAAAAATTTGTGAAATCTATGAAAAAGAAAGAATGTGCGATGGTTTAGATAATTAGGTGTCTCCTCGTTTGTTTCTCCAAAGCCACCCTTTTGTACAGCATCACCTTTTGAACTCTTTTTCCTCGTTATAATGCAATTTCGACACGGTGTATTTTAATAACCTACACCTACAGGAATATGAACAGTTATTAATAACTCGTTCAAAAACATATTGACGGTATTGCAGTGTCACATAATTAACCATTTAAAGGTGGTTAAAGAAAAGCTTTTTTTTTTTTTTTAATAACAATTTTTATTACATTTTTTTTAAATGACCACGTATTACCAATTATTTGTATTATTTATAATCCTTTTTGGAGAAGCACAGTTAGCAAAAAAAAAAAAAAAAAAAAAAAGAAAGACAAGATGGCGCTTAATTAGGCAAAAAAAAAAAAGATGCAATTTATTCTGTATTTTTTTTTAAATCCAACAATGATTTAACAGTTCACTATTTGCAACATAACTATGAAAACAGTGTCAATCTTAGTGGTAATATCCATTAAAGCCTCTTAATAGTATACATATTGTTAATTGTTGGGTGATAACTTGAAAAACATCTGAAAAATGACAATCACAGCACTTATTTACTAAGTTGTCAGTTGTCATTGGTTTAATGGCAGAAAAAAGGCTATTTGTTCTGCTAGTTTAAGCAGGTACCTTGTAATATTTTTACATGTGGTGAGATAAATGGAATTACAAATGTAACTGTTTTTGATGGTTTTATTCTTTATGAATTATGGCATGGCTGATAATTAAAAAAAAGTCAATTCTGTGGGAAAGCATGTACTTTTTTTTTTTTTTTGTAGAAAACGCTGGACATGGTAACTACCCGTACTCCGAGCTCCCCATTGAACCCCGGAACAAAAGCTCACACTAATTAGCCTCATTGGGTTTGTTCCTTCGCTGCAACCGTCCTTCTTGCTCCACCTTGCCATCCGCACTCTCTAACACTGTTCACAAATAGTGCCATCAATGGCTTTTAGAAACAGCTAAATGGTGCAACCCTTCACAGTGAAAGGCACATCACATTGGTTCAGTCAGGACTGGCGCTTTGTAGATGTTTGTGATGGAAATGAGATTAAAAACCACTTAAAAGCATTGTGCCTGCACTTGTATAGTGTCAGCTTTGAGGCTGCATACAGGTTTTTTTTTGAGCATTGGATTAAATAAGGGCTCAGGGATCTGTTTCTTACAATTATTCTGTTCACAGGTCTGCAGGGTTTTTCTCATTTTCTACATCAATTGAATAACATATCAACTTGTTTTCACAGAGACCTAAGTGAGAACTTCATCCAGGCCATTCCCCGCAAGGCCTTCCGCGGAGCTACGGACATCAAGAACCTGTAAGCTGAACAACTCATGCATCCGATTTGATATTAAATGTGAACATGTCTATCTTTAAAGTTCATAGTGCATTCAGTTTGGTAAAGGTGCAGCATTTTTGAACAACCTTTGACCTTCAGTCTCAAGTGCATGCTAGCAATGATATAATTAATGACCTTTTACGCCGACTCTATCAGTATGAGATAATTCATAATTGAGCCATCACGGAGACCCACTGGGAACTGATTTCGGTCTAAAGCGGTTCTGCTATTCAGCATGACTACACTAATATTGATTTCACCAGGCAGTGAGCGAAGTTCCCGCATATAATAAGCTCTTGCTTATGGGAATGACTGTTATTAAAAGGCACATGAATAAAGACTGGCTGGTGTTAGATGATTGGACATTCTGCATTGCTCATCGCTTTCACTGTTAAGTTCAAAACAGTTTAGGTCTATCGATCCTGTAAAGCTCTGTGTGTGTGTGTGTGTGTGTGTGTGTGTGTGTGTGTGTGTGTGTGTGTG
>JAAIIK010000059.1:2852278-2856609 GCA_014706435.1 Silurus glanis | reverse complement strand
GTGTGTGTGTGTGTGTGTGTGTGTGTGTGTGTGTGTGTGTGTGTGTGGTCAAGACATCTGTCCTTTTCATTTAAATCTTTTTTTTTTTTTACTTCGCAGTCAATTAGACAAAAATCACATCAGTTGTATTGAGGATGGAGCATTCCGAGCACTTCGAGGACTGGAGGTTTTGTAAGTAACATACACACCTACACATCTGTCTTACTATCTATATAATGACCTTCCACTGACAAAATCATTCATTCATTTATTTCAGTGAAATGCAGCAGTTATAACAATTTATCACTTGTATTAGAATAAGAAAATACAACATTTTCTGTTTTTTTTTTGTTTTGTTTTTTTTTGCAAAAAGAACAAATTACAGTTTAGACTTTAAGGGGATATTTGTATAACCTATTGGAGGCAAGTGCAGGCTTTTGAGAATGACATGGTTATACGCTATATGGACAAAGGTTTGTTGATACCTGACTATACGATTCATATTCGACCAGCCAATTCCACATTTGCTGTTATGGGAAAGTGTTCCACTAGATTTGGACTTTGGTTGTGGAGATTTGTGATCATTCAGGTGTTAGTAAAGTCAGGTACTGATGTTGGTGATGTGAGGAGGCCTGGGGTGCAGTCAGCGTTCCAATTCATCCACAAGGTGTTAAGCAGGATTGAAGTCAGAGCTCTAAAGAGGCCACTCAAGATCTTCCACTCTACCCTATGTACAGTACATCATATCTTCAAGGAGCTGGATTTGTGCATATGGGCATTGTCATGTTCGAAAGGATTTCGTAGGTCAAATGAAGGGAAAATGGAACTCTACCTCATCCAAAGACATTCTGTACAAATGTATGATTCCAATTTTGTGGTAATAATTTAGGGAAGAACCACATATGGCTGGATAATTCAGGTTTCCCAATATTTTTGTCCATATAGTGTATAGTATTGAAGTATATAAGGGTTGAGTATTTGGCTGATGAGTAAATTTGATTCCTGTCAAAGTATAAAACTATATTCCTTCGACATGACATCATTTTTAAATCATATCTCAGAGACCACTGACTCTGCTAAATTTAGATAAAACTTGCCCCAAAGACGAGGTAGGTCCACCATTCATTCATGAATGTTGATTAGAAGAAGTAGGTGTATTTTAAAATCAGTATTGGCAAATAATTTTGCAATGAAATCATTTAGATGATTTATAATCTGAATTATTATTGCACACTAGTATTAATAATTTTAGTGTTCAAATTAGTTTTATTGCACCAGTTAACTCCAGTTAGTTGGGCTACAAAAGGTTTACCCCCTAGAAACACATTCTGTGTCCATGATCAGGCTAAAAATATTGTACTTTTACTGCTTATTATTAATAGATAATAGCCTGCAGCAAAAATGTATTTACTGACTGTACCTATAACTGCCACTGCATTATTATGGAGTTTTTGACCTAACTAAGAATTCATTCTTTTTTTGCGAGTACAGACAAACATTTCGAAGTAATCCCACATATGTTACAGATGTAGTAAAAACACTCTTTCCTTTAGCCAAGAGATCTTTATCATCGATCATTCATCTGACAGGAGCTGAGGTAGTGATTGGATTTTAGCCATATTGCTCTACAGTATGTTTGTAAGTTGTTTGTGGGGGTGTTTTCTTTTTTTTTTTCCTTGCGTGTGTGTTTATGTGTGGACACAGTATGGCAGAGACACAGTGGATAAAAATGACCTCCAGCAGAGGGCTATGGAAACAAAAGCGATCTTTGCTTCCTATTAGGAAATCATCACACCCTGCCAGACACGGACGAGACTTCATAAACCTACATAAGCTCCCTAGGGCCTGTGAACAGACATTCTCCAAAAAAAGCAATTTCAACATTTCGCACCTTCTAACGTTCCTGATTGGGTTGAATTTGCCATGGCGGTGCTCACAGTGGTTGGTTCTTGCTCTGTGTTACTCTCCATCTGCAAGTAATGGTGTGTTACTTGCCCTCCAGGAGGGTGAATGAGAGGCAGGTAATAGAAGAGTTGCAGGCAAGAACACTGATACCTTTAGGGGAAAAAATGCTGAATATAAACTTTAAAAGAGAAAGAAGAACTGATACCATGATTCGCAGTAAAAACAGGCTTAGGTTTAGAGTAAATCTCATGAAGTAAGTAGCGGTAATTAAAGTGAATAAGCTTTTTTTGCCAGGATTGACTTTTAATCGCACGTCATTTTTCTTGTTGTTTTATAGGACACTCAACAACAACAACATCAGTGCCATACCGGTGTCGAGTTTTAACCACATGCCAAAGCTGAGGACGTTGTGAGTAAAAACACACACACACAAAATCATTTAGTTTTTTGCTGTTGTTGTCAAAGTGAGATCTTTTTATATGTGTACTTCTATACTTTTAGTATTTTTAACGCTTCACAGAAAATTCTAATGAATGATAACAATAAAACCAGTGGTGGAGGAAGTACACAATCCATGTACTTGAGTAAAAGTAGAGATACAATCTGTAAAATATTACCAGTAAAAGTGCTCTATTTAGTAAAAGTACAAAAGTAGTTGCCTTCAAATGTACTTACTATAAAAAGTACTTTGATTTATCACTGCTATAATGTTCCTATTATTATTTTTGCCTAATCAACTCAGTTTAAAGACGTTTATGTAGAACACCGATCTATTAATAGTGTGATATTTGTGATTCAAACACTGATTGATATCTATTACAATTATTATGAGCCCCAAAAACTTATTTTCCAATAAGACCACCGGTGTTGTAGCAAGTAAGAGCCTAAACTAGTTTAAAACGGAGCACGCGCTCTACACTGATTGGTGAATTGCTGCGTGTTTGAACAGTTAATGTTTTATCCACTCATAAATAAAAAGGAACGACTGATTTCACAAAATGTAATTCAGTAAAAAGTACGATTTTAGATTTAGAAATTTAGTGAAGTTGAAGTAAAAGTCTCCCCAAATGGAAATACTTAAAGTACAGATAAGTGAAAAAGTACAGGAATTAATTACAAACTACCCTTTTTCATCTGCCTAATAAGACCAATACCGTAATCCCAATATACAGTCAGGTTACGCAGACAGACTTAAAAAAAGTCAGTTATTTTCCAGTTTATAGCCATTCCTTGCTCAACATGTTGGTCCTTTATATCCGATCAGAAAAACAGTTTTTACTGTGTCATATTGCAGCCATGTCGGACCACCCTCTCATTGACAGGCCACAAAAGCAAATTTGAAATAATAATTTAGAACCTTTAAACAGCATAAGGGTCTCTCTGTGGACCTCAATCCACAAACTTTATGACATTTTTATTTATTTAGAGTCCATTTTTTTTGGCCAGCTCAGCAGGCAACTCAGCAGCTAGTGAAACCATTGTCCCACACTGCTTTGGGCCAGAAGACACACACTGTATCATTCCATGGAGTCTTGGTGGGCAGCCATAGGCCACACTAGGGTTTGTAGCCATGCCAAAAACCATTTCCTCAGTTGATCCTGACGATTCTGCACGAACAGCCCTAGAAATGAATACCCCCGCTGTCCCCATTGTGTATGTATAATTAGAAAATGTGAATGCATGCTGAAATAAAGATGACTGCTCTCCCAAAAGAAAAAGTAAAAAAAAAATAAAAAATTTAAAAAATATTACCACCCACAATTTAAACTACAGCTCAGTTCCAGATTACATGACATTAGAGCTTTGAGTTTCTGTCACGAGATAATCTTGAGAAAAAATAAATAAATAATAGTTTTTAATTTCATTCAGTCAGGACCATTTAGTTTCACACCAAGGACACACCTTTTGAGAATACAAATGTGGCAGTACCTTTAAGAATATGTCAATACTAGACCAAATGGTAAATGATGAATGTATCTATAGTATATAACAATATATTGCTTGCATTTTTTTTTTAAATGTAGCTCTAATGAAAGCTTTTGTAACCTGCTTATTATAACTGCACTTTCCCCTCTTTAGCCGATTGCACTCAAATAATCTGAATTGCGACTGCCACCTGTCTTGGTTGTCCCAATGGCTGCGACAGAGACCTACACTTGGTCTATTCACCCAATGCTCGTCTCCACCACAGCTTCGTGGGATCAACGTGGCCGAGATCCAGAAACACGAGTTCAGTTGTTCAGGTAACTCACTTTTATTTCTCCCAGCTGTAGTTGCTAGGTTAATTCTCCTTTCCTATCATGCCATTTTTCCATAGTACCACAATATCAAGCACTGTCACATGGATAACAGTTGGCAAACTCAGCATCCCTCTATCTTGGTTGGATAGATTAAAAGGGAAAATAACAAAAAAAAGAAATGCACAGGTGTTTTTTTCAAGTCCAAGA
>JAAIIK010000059.1:2829778-2847278 GCA_014706435.1 Silurus glanis | reverse complement strand
TTATGTTGCATTCGTGTGTATCAGGACGAAAGGGAATTGTAGGATTTGGATCTCACTCACTTATCAAGCTGTGAACATATCCATAGAGCAGGGTGGCCATGTTAGCAGCTCATTCATCCATCCACAGCCCAACTTGCACAAAGGAAACCGTCAGGCTGTTCTCACAGTGAGGAGATGCTATCGGCAGGTTAATGTGGCCTTGGCTCGCTCTCCGTAGTTTTTTTGGCCACTAAGCCCCGCTGGACCTTTCGCTTTTATTGACGTAGCACTAAAAAATGCAGAGTTGATTAAAATTTGGTTTGACTGTGAATGTTATTAGCTGTGTGGGGTCAGACTGTGAACATTGTAGCACATCTCGTAATGACACTCAGCTCCACTGTGAACTAATAGAACGCATTAGATAATAATGTAAATCTCATAACGTATTTTAATGTGCGAGGTGCAGTGGTGGATGAAGTACACAAACCATGCAGTTGAGTTCAAGTTGTGGTGATATGTGACTGTGAGCTCACCGAGTGTTTGTTCCAGGTATCATGACTAAAGTAGAGATACACATGGTAAAATTACTCCAGTAAAAGTAAAAGTGCTCTTTCACTTGAGTAAAAGTACAAAAGTATTTGCCTTCAAATGTACTTAACTATCCAAAATACTATGATTTATTATGGCTATAATGTACCTATTATCATTTTTGTCACATGACTCCTACTTAATCAACTCAGATTGACTCTAATGTTACTCTTAGCACATCAATCTATTACTAGAATGATATTCGTGAGCAAAACACTGATTGATATCTATTCAAATGGTCGTCCTTCTTTTCAATGACTTAAAACAAATCTGCAAATAAGGCCACAGGCGTTGTGGCAAGTTCGAGTCAGTATTTATTGCTGTTGAACTGATGCTGAACTGTATGTTGGTGATAAGTAGATACCGCCAAGCGGCAATCAAAACAAGTTTAAAACGGAGCGTGCGCTCGACCCTGATTGGTGGATTGCCGCGTGTTTGACCGGTTAAGTTTTTATCCGCTTGTAAATAAAAAGGAACGACTGATTTCACAAAATGTAAAGTAAAAAGTAGGATATTTGACTTTGAAATGTAGTGAAGTAAAAGTCTCTTCAAATGTAAATACTTCAGTAAAGTACAGATACATGGAAAAGCTGCTTAAATACAGTAATGAGTTACATCTACTTCATTACTGTCCACCACTGGTGAGTCGTAAACCCTGAAACGAAGGGAAGTCATACAGGAAGTAGATACCTGTTTGAACAGCTTTATCACTGTGTCTCTATTATTTTAGAATTTTATATACACTTTTTAATATTTCGTATGAATCACACATTTTTAGTCGAATGAAAGAAACTCTTCTCATTCCATATCATGGAGGCTGAGAGCAGGGAGGGCAGTGAACTGATTTTTGCATTTTGGTTTAATGAAAGGGAAAGTTTATAGGACTGTGGTGAGACCTGAGATGTTGTATGGATTAGAGACAGTGGCATTGAGTAAAAGACAGGAGGTGGAGCTGGAGGTAGCAGAGCTGAAGATGTTGAGGAGTGACGAGGATGGACAAGATTAGAAATGAGTTTATTAGAGGGACAGCGCATGTAGGACGTTTTGGTGATGTGTTTGGCGGGTGTTTGTATTTGAAATAGCGTTGGTTTTGTCTGTAAAGTCCTGTGGCCATCTTGACACAGGTCGTACCGTGATAATACACACTTCTAAAGACAGAGTTAATTTTTATACTTTTATGTTGCTGTATTTATGCTGTATGTACAAAGAAACTGTGCCTTTGTGCCAATATTTGTGCATTTAGGTTGCATTCAGTCAGGTGTATCTACTCGTACTCCCAAAGTAGCATATCTCCGTCTCAGCACTAGTGCTCTAGTGAATTTTCTTTCCCTCAATGACCTTGAAACATTTTCCCTCTTTCAAAATAAGTTATGAAAGCATGTCCTATGATATATGAGGCTGATACAGTATTTCTTTCCAACTTTACAGGCTTGTCAGTTTGTTTCCTTTTTATATATCGACCTCCAGCCTACCATCATCATCATGGTTTCTTCAGGACTGCACCATCTATACACTCTGCTCCCCAATCTTTATCCATTTTTTTTTTACATGATTCTCTTCCTCTTTTGTTATACAATCATTTTCAATTACAGCCGGACAGCCACGCTTGCTCATGGCCTCGAAACAAATCACAGAAGCCCAACAGTCATTATATTTCTGTTTCCTGGTCTGGGCCTATGTGGGAGTGTGTTTGTAATGTCTATGATTACTGCAGATTGGGGGTTTCAAAAGCATGCTTTTTTTTTTTTTCAGCCAGACTTGTTTTTGACAGTCTGCTGTTATGCTGTTTTTTTTTTTGTTTTTTCCCCAGAAAAACTAGCCTTTACTTTTTGCCTTTTGGATACCTCAGCATGGAGCCAATGGATCATTATCAAGTTTTGTATTATTTCTGACAAAGTCCTATCTTTATTTTTTTTTTTTAAGTTTTCTTGTGTATTAGCAGAACACGATCACATCAAGACAAATCAGGGTAATACAAGTAGCTATCAAACTCCGAGCTGATGAATGGTATGGCATGCATTGATTGTGCTCCCTTGATTACTTTATTCATTCTTATGGATTATTTTCGATGAGTGTCTCTCTTTTTGTCTGCTTTTGATTGGAGGCTTTGGGCAGCTTGTCTGTGGATAATCAATCCTGTCTTTGTGGAAGCTTTGCTCTGACCCGTAATCAATTCCAATCTGCCATTGTATAAGCTTCTTTATTCATCACCTGATCTCCACATCGTGACAGAACTTAGTCACAAAGTATTGATTTGGGGGAAGGGTTGGAAGCTCATGTGCGCAATAGTTATATTCAGGCCAGAGACTCCTAGACAGTGAACCATCTCGATAGAATGCGGTCCTATTAAAACGGGTGTAACATGTCAAGTAAATTAGTATGGATGTGCACTTAGGCCGAAGAAGCAAATAAAAATAATGCGTCAGTCTTCGCTGCCACCACTGTTATTCCATTGGCACTATCAATGAGATCTGATCTTTGCTAAGGACCCACATTTAAACCATTTCTTATTTTAATATAAACAAAGACATGCCTCTGTGGTGGAAGCATTTCACAATTGGGCTTCTGTATGCAAGCGGAGGCACTTTTGTCTGCTCTGATGGTCTAGGTCACTTCACAGCTTTTAAAATTGCCCTTTTTAATAAGGCTTAGGGGGATCAAGGCTTATGCCTTATGGCAGAGGTGAAATGTCTGGTCATTATGCAACGGCTTCTTAAAAAAATAATAAAAGAAAATCAGGCCAGCATGCACAGCCACTAATGGGACTCTCGAAATGTGAGAGATATAAACCTTTATTGCGTTCCCGGACTTTTTCCAGCGCAGCTGATGCTGATTAGAGGCGTCCGATTCATAAAGATTTCGCTTAGGGATCACCGCACATGCATTTAATAACAGTTAAACAGTCTGAATTTGAGCCTCTGGTGCACTCTGATTTGCCATTACACACACTGCACTTAGGCATAGTCAGCCGGTGACATAAATACACTCAGTTAAGTTAAAGAGGATATCAGTAAATCAGTACAACAACCAGATACATACATGTGGGCATTTCGGTCATAGAGAGACATATATGAAACGTGTGTAATCGCAGTAAATACATATTGCAGCACAATGTATCTGACAGTGTGTAATGACACAAGTGCAGGTGCACAGAGCGAAAGCCGTAGGGACAGATTCTGGACTTGAAACTCGGCAAGATTGATGGCGAGGACTGATTGTGTGTGGCTTAATTCAAACTCTCCTAATGGTTGCCTGTGATGTAAAAAGAGGACAGAACAACTCGTGGTTTCTAATGATGCCAGCAGTGTAGAGGGTTAAGTAATCTCAGATGTCTGAGATTTTAAAATGCTCAGGGTCCTCGTTTTGGCAAAACTAAAACGTTCACTATATAAGTCACGTGGTATTTTCTGTTCCTCAGCTAGAGCAGGGCCTACCTTTGCATATTCATTTCCCTTTTAGCTTTTCATTCTGAATTGAACTGGACGGACAAGAGGTAACATTGGCAGGTCTTATAGGTGGGGTGAACAACCATCTGGGGCTTATTTTGGCAAGTTTGTACAAGTGAGATGTTTGGATTGTTAAGCTTAGGTTTAGTTCTTTTACTTGTTTAACCCTTGTACCTCACAATGCATAGCCATAATGCCATTACTACCTCTTGGCTTCTTTGTAGGACAAAGCTGTCAGGAGTTAGCTACAAAAGAATTGTTCATTAAAGAAGTCGCTGGACCTCTTTGCTAACTGGTCTCTCTAATTTAAATTGACATACATACAATTCAAAGACATTTTTGTGGATCTTGAGATTCAAATTAAACTCAGGAAGTGTGTAAGCTTACCAAAGGAGTGAGAGACACGGGACCAACAATTTCAGTTAATAATGCAAATGCCCTTTTCTTATTTCAAGCATTTCTATGATTTTCATTGTCATTATCACTGGCTCAATCACTGGTTATTATGTAAATATGATCCAGTCGAGGTCGGGATAACAAGAAGCACCTGACCATTATGCAATCGGGCCGAGCGGCTGCATGTTAATGAGCTTTGTTGCCATGGTGTTCTTTGTTGTCTGGTTTTTCCGACTTCCACCAATGCCCCTGTCTTCTTCCCTCCCTTTTTTCCTCCTTCTGCAGACGACTGGAACAGAACGGCATCAAGTCCATCCCACCAGGAGCATTTTCACCTTACAAGAAGCTGCGCCGAATGTGAGTTTATTGATCCAAAAGCCCTGAAAATGACGTAAAAATTACTAACTTTTTTTTGGACTTAAAAGTAATTAAGTGTATATAGAAGATTTTTTTTTTTATGTTTGCTCACCACTGTCACTGCCCAGTAAAAAATGTTACTCTCTCGGAAGGCATATAGTACTTTAACAGCAAAAATGTCAGCAAGATGAGACAATTCTAGTTTTGCATCACCAGTGTTAATTTTACACCATTTATCCTACAGATGTCAATGTTACAGGATTTCAGATTATTGTCTGTTTTACAGAAACCCTCACACTCATTGATATAGGGATATTTAATTGACACTGTTGATAAAGAAAGTTATAGGCATTAGCATTCTGCATAAAATTTGAATTATATTGTGCCTTTTTATACCCAATTCACTTTTGGAAATCGACACAAAACTTACCAAGAGACAAAACTGTGTTAAAACAAACAACGGAACAAAATTCTTCTAAAGCAGTTGCTATAATCAAACATCAATACATCACAGCACTGACGCCTGAGTAGCCCTGAACACTACAAGCATTTATTCAGAGCAAACTTCCATGCCATCATCCATAGCAACAGTCATGTCAAATGTGATCCAGCCACTGTCAGAGAGACCTGTTCTTGAAAAGCACTTGGAAACCTAAAGGAGGCCAGGGGAAATCCGCCATGCTTGGGGCTGGAGCTCCACCACAACCAGCAACCAGTGGACAGTAATAAAACAAAAGACAGAAGTAAAAACATTAAAAAGAAAGAAAGAAAGAAAGAAAGAAAGAAAGAAAGAAAGAAAGAAAGAAAGAAAACACACTCATGTTAGCACAATTATGCATAAATAAAGCGCTTTGGGGATTTGGGATATCACCTGTATTCCATTAAATCCTGCCTACTTCTTTTAATTGCCTAAAAGTGGCTACAAATTGGACACTTGAGAAATCAGAGTCCAGAGTAAACAAGTGGAAATTGAGAGCCATAAATTTCCACAATGCTTCCACAATCTGCCTTTTGTGAAGTGGACTTTTGGATAGTAAGAGCTTTATCAAGCATCTGAGATTTCATCGTTGCCAATTTATTAGACTTTTGGCAGTAAAAACCCACCCTTGAGTTTATTGGTAGATTGCTGCCTCAGTTTCTGTACCACCGCCTACTGTATAGAAGACCCAAGCACAGTTCACCAATAATAAGTCAGTCAATCAATTAGGGAACATGACATTTCTCTAATTACTGTAAACACGTTACAACAGTTCATGCTTAACTCACTGTAACACTGCCGAGAAGGATTACTGTCCATGGGAGGACACTCATTCCATCTCAGATGGAATTCTCTAGACTCAATGGCCTGAATGACCTAAAGCAGCAGCCACATCCACAAAAACCTTGGCTTTTGCCTAGTTTTGGCTCTCAAATAGCAGCCGTGGGAAGAAGGAGAATTTCTTTTTTTCTATTTCAGAAACCGCTCACTTGTCCTTCAGTGATTCATTGGCCAAGTAACCAAGCAAGTCATGGCACTGCTTAATCTGTGTAAAAATAACACTCACACATTTTCCCGCCTTTACCCTGTCTGCTTTTTCAGCTGTCCCACTTGCCATCACAACTTTTCACCAAGTTCAAAGAGTCCAAGTGATCCACTAATGGAAGGGTGGTAAAGAAAAGGTTTGTTCCTCAACATTCCTGTTGATACAAACCACAATCCAGTTTTAGACTTCATGCACATCAGAGTTATGGTCATCTTGTTCTCTCAGTTGTAAAAGCCTACACTATATCGACAAAAATACTGGAACACCTGACTTAGCCGACCAGCCATATGTGGTTCTTCCCCAAACTGTTACCACAACGCTGAAGGCACACAGCTGAACAGGACGTCATTGGATACTGTAGCATTCAATTTTCCCATCACTTGAACAAACCCGTTCCAGCATGACAATGCCCCTGTGCACAAAACAATCTCAATGAAGATATGGTTTACATGGGTTTGAGTGGCCTGCAATAGATCTCTGACTTCAACCCTATTGACCACCTTCTGGATAAATTAGAATACTGACTGCACCCCAGATGTCCTCACCTCACCTACATCATTCGCTGACTTTACTAACACCCATCTACAAACATCTACAATTGCACTCCAAAATGTAGTGGAACATCTTCCCAGAGGAAGGGAGGTTATTATAAAAGCAAGTTATAGGAGGAACAAAAAGCACAAATAAATCTTGGTAAAAAAAATGGTGAGGTGTCTACAAACATCTGTCCATTTAGTTTATTTGTGTCTTAGATTTAGACAATCTCTGGCTAAGATGCGGGTGGTTGGCCAGATCAAGGACATATCATTCACCCTCCACAATGCTCAGGAACTCAGACTGCAGACTTCTGCCTGGAGATAAACTCCCAATGTACTTCAGATCATATCAATTTAAGTGCCTGGGAGGAACCACAATACATCATCTAAGTGAAAAGCACACATTTGGCTGCAGGACTCAATACCACACGTCTGTAGTTGATTTGAACACATTCAGCTGACTTGTGTTTTGCGATTGTTACATAGATGGTCATTGGGAAAGAGTCGGAGCATTGTACATGCTTTTCTTTTCTTCTGAGACATATTTGAAGCGCAGTTAGAAAATCCTCGGCAGCCCTGTCTCGTCTAGGAAGCTCACAGTACAAAAGAATGCCCACTGTGGTTTTGACAGAGGGCCATGAACCTGTGGAGTTTGTTTAACTGTGTTCCAGTATGAAGGAAAAACCCTTTGCCTTTGAAATATCCCACCTCATCACTCTACCACTGGGCAGACAGGCTGAACCAGCCAGAAACCATGCCCTGGACAACTGCATCCTCAGCCAATCCACACAGCTCACTGTGGGTAGTCACGTAAACGGGCGCAGACAGAGTGACCCAAAAATTCCCCTTGCCTGTCAACAGGAAACTGATCAGATGGAGTGGAGACTTATGTTTTAGGGGTGAATGGTGGTTCTAGGGAATGGGGGTACAAGGTCAGAGCACTTGTGTCTGAGTCTGTTACTCTTTCTTTTGAATTATTTTGCTTTCTTATTCTCCGCAGTTCTTCCTGTCTCATTTGCTTATCCCCCCCATGTTCACAGTGACCTCAGCAACAACCAGATCTCCGAGATTGCTCCTGATGCCTTCCAAGGCCTGCGTTCCCTCAATTCTCTGTAAGTGTGTGTTGCTTGTCAAAATGTTTGTGTTGAATTTAACCAAACGACTTCGAATCATGTGGAGCCTAGATCATCTTTTCGAGAATACACATTTGAAGCCATCAAGAGCCTCTCCAAGAATCTCAGCCTGACAGTTGAAAACAGTTACACTTGCTTGATATATCAGTACCATATGCCTCAGTCTGTTCGATTCAGACTTCCATTATTGCAAATACTGCTTTCTGCTTTTCCTACAGGGTGCTGTATGGGAATAAGATCACTGAGTTACCCAAAGGAGTTTTCGATGGGCTTTATGCCCTCCAGCTGCTGTAAGTTTGACAAACTCTTGGTGTCTTCATACATGTATAAATGCCATTAACCTTAAGGTAATAAGCGTGAATAGCTTGCAAGCTTACTCAATTAAACCAATTCAACACTTTGCGCTTGAATGTGCCTTGTTTTTTTCCTGCTCTTATCAGTCAGTTTTTTTTTTTCTCTGTGTCTCTTGTTTTTTCTTTCCCGTCCCCAGACTACTGAATGCCAATAAGATACACTGTGTCCGTGCTAATGCATTCCAAGACTTGCAGAATCTTTCCCTGCTGTCTCTCTATGACAATAAGATCCAGACCCTGGCCAAGGGCACCTTTGCCTCACTGCGTGCCATTCAGACGCTGTAAGTTCCTCCGTACCTTACATTCTTCCCGGTTGTCTTTCCTTCATTTGATGTATCTTTTTTTTAGGTTTCAGAAACCACAAACATTTCTATGTTTTGGCAGTCCTAACTCCGACAAGCGAAGGCATATACTGTTGCATTTTTGCCCAAATGAAGCTGAAAAGTGCCCCTTTTAAATATTTTTGTTCTAATAAGGTGGCCACCTTAATACATGTATTGGCACATTTTGTTTACACCTGAAATCTTATCTCTTAATATTCTATGGTAACGGGATGTAAAGAGGAAATCATAAATCATTTCTACTGGTAATTATATCATATGGAGACTCAAACAATAGTCTGTGTTCCTCCTCGAATCCCGAACTGCTCCATAAACCAAAAAATATGAAAAACAATACCCTGAGGCCCACACATTTTGAAATATTCACATTGTCTGACATGCTCCTTGGCTTTCTTTGATAGATACACTTCCACACTACTGCTAGCTGAGCAACCAGTTGAAGATGTGTATCTGAACTGCAGGCAAACCCAAACATGACATGCAGGACCAATATTTTTATTTTTTTTTCCGAAACGTTTTTTTGTCTCCATACCAACATGCATCTGTACAGTCAGTAAAGCATTCTTGGTGACATTTAGAAAGAAACGCCTCAATGGCTGTTATATTTGGACTGAATTGTGAGGACCCACTATAAGATAACCTCTGGCCCCCCCGTTGTCCACTGGTTTCATTGTTCTAGATTTAGACACAGAGCTCATATGACCGTGGCTGCATGGTTTCGGCATGTCTAGCACTCCCGGCTACCGTGTACCCTCTCATTCAACTCTTAGGCAGCATGCTGGGAACAAAAAAAATTATTTAACAGTTACTGGAACAGTGTTATCGGATTACCTTAAAGCTGAAACGGTCCCTAGTCACCACATTCTTGGAGTTATCTGGCCATAGTAAATACAGATTTAGGATAGTTTAATCGTTGTAGAGAATTATTGTAATGTTTGCTACTGCTAGATGCAATTAAATTGCTTTGATATGGAAAAAACAACCACGAATGACGTTTTCTCTAAAATCCTCCTCAGTAACGCCGGCATTTTAATAACAGTCCTTGTGTAAACATACAGTTCTTGTATTGATTGCTTTGAAATATTGGGGGAAAAGATCTATAAAGATTTCCAGTCTTGTTCAGGCAAAGTGCTTGTCTGACCATTAATGTTTTCTTTTTTTTCCACACTTGGCCAATACAGTCACCTGGCCCAGAACCCATTTATCTGCGATTGTAACCTCAAATGGCTAGCTGACTATCTCCGTGCCAACCCGATCGAGACGAGTGGAGCAAGGTGTGCTAGCCCACGTCGCCTTGCTAACAAGCGCATCGGCCAGATCAAGAGCAAGAAGTTCCGCTGTTCTGGTGAGCTTTTGCTTTCTTTGTCCCATTCTGGTCAATCATGGAGCTTTTCATACACATTTCTATCATCTTTCTGGTCACTTTATCATGCATTCCAAGTCGTGCTGGAACCTCTAAGCTAAAAACCAAGTACTAAACTAAACTGTTAATCAACTAATAATCATTGCACTTTTTCCCATGAAATGTAATCTACTCAGTCGGTGGAAGACGGTGTGCGGATGGGGATCCACACAAAGGAGATTTGTGCTTGTGCTTCTCTTCCAATCATCCCTGGATTTATTTGCACATGAACATAAAGTGTCCCAGGTTTTAGAAACTGATATTCCCAGACACTGAGATTGAGGCGTTAACTTTCTCATCGAACGTGCACGTAAACACAAGTTCCTTCTGCCTTCCTTTCGGCTTGAGCATCTTGGAAACGCACGAGTGTCAGAGCTTAGCAGCCTGGCACATATTTCCCCAGTGGTTTTTTTCTAACAGTTGTCTAATCCTGTCTGAATGGGCCCATCCCTGTAAACGCGGTCTCCGAGTGGAACAGCTGCCAAACATGCTCTTATTTAGGGAACAGACATCCTCAGACCTGCCCTTGCTATTCACAGAAGCCTGAAAATGACACAATTAGCTTTTCCTGGATTTACTTTGTCGACTTTTAATGTCATTAAATTCTTAACTACAGGGTTAGAACAAAACAAAACAAAACAAAACGCTTCGTGCTAGATGAGAGCAGTAATGATTTTGTTTTTAGTTTGTTAATAGTAATCCTATTCGAAAAGAATTGTTCAACAGGTAAAAACGGAAGAAAATGACAAGATGAATTCAAACTCCTGCACCCACCCTTTGCCTGGGTCTAATACATCCATTTAACTGTACCTTACTTATGTCATTGCTTTTTTTTCCTTCTGTCTCCATCACAGCTAAAGAGCAGTACTCCATCCCAGGTGAGTGGGCTTCAACATTGCTTCCTCTTCTCTTTCGCGTTGTCATTCTGTTTCATTTTCTTTTGCATCGCATTTCTTCGGATGCATTAGTTTCAGTGATGAATGTAATTTTTTAAATCCCTTTTAGAAAAGAAACATTTATGTATGTCGCAATAAAGGGAAAGGGGGATTTAAAAAAAACAAAAGGGTGGAGGTTGTTCTTGAGATTCATATCTAGATATGTTTCCGGTTCCTTTCACCTAAACACACTTTTATGAGGAGCAGTCATGCAAATAAAATGAAAAACTGACTTTGGCAGAAGGCTTTAATGGAAATTTAAGGAGTGGAAAGATCAAAGTGATTCATGCAGTATCTGTCTTCTTCTGAAAAATAATTAAAAAAAAAAAGAAAAGAGGTCCAACCCTGTCCTGAAGAACATTCTTTTATTAGATGAATAATAGGAAAAATTATGTCATAAGACAAAGTACCTGAGGCTTGATACTTCCAAAGCAAAAGCCATAAAAATACCTACACGGGTTGCACCACAACTGGCTGTTTTCTTTCCTCTCTCACTTTCTTTTGCTCTGATTCTTTGCCCCGCTAAAAGTTCTAAAAGTTAAACAGCCCCAGGAAACCTGAAATGATCTGCGTTGTAGATGCTTGTCTCTGTGAGTCACTAGGAATCTTCTATGAGCATGCGGTCTTAATTGCAGCACAAAACACCAGTGATGAACACAGGAATTTGCCACCCATCTGGAAAAAAATAGGAAAAAAAAAATTTTTCAAAGAGCTCTGCCGACTTTATTGTTTCCTGTTTAACTCATTTGTCATTATCCTAACAGGAAACGCTGCTTCCACCAGTCTCATCCGAAAGCAGTCACTAATGCAGATCATTAGTGTGCCTAAACTTCCTGATTCCGAGCGTGCTCTCAGGGTAAAGTCTTTGAATGGAATTTAGAGCAAAATGTGACTGAGCATCTGATTTCGGTCGATGTACCCAAATAAAGCGAACTATTTTATATGTTAAATGTCAAAACAGACTGTTTTGGGGGCAGGAATGCCATGAATTTGGAACTGGATTTTTATTTGCTGGTTTTGTGTTCCTCAAAGAATTATTCCTTTATTTCTACATTTGTTCCAGTTCTGCACTGTTCCCCGTTAAAAGAAAATGTCTTCGAACAGAATTTGTGGGTTGCTCCTTTTTTTCTTGCTTTCTGGATTTTGGTTCCGCAACAAATTAGCGTTGAACTTTTCAGCAGATGGATTTGTATGTGGTGAGTGAGAACGGGCTTTTTTTCTCCCACACGCTGTAGCCAGAAGCACTTCGGCTCGTTAACAGCTACCCACAGCCACAGCGAGACCAATAATAGTGCGCCATCCAACCAAAGCCCACGAAGCTTTCGCTGTAAGTGGCTTCAAGTGGAATCTGTGTGCTTAATTATTTAAGGTTTATTATATAACTAAGTTCAAGCACCTTGGCGCATTACGTCCATTATTGGTGAGTCACAAAGTGTTAGAGAATGGACCAGTCTGCTGGTGGTCCTGTGAACTTTTAGGCTTGCATGTATTGGAGGTGCATCATTTTTATTTAATTTTTTTACCTCACCCCCCACACTTCTGAAAGACCTCTGACCAACTCCTACTAAGGTCTGACCAATTCAGCTTATTCCCCCAGTAATCTCACTATATTCTCTACAAAACTTGGTTCTCTTGCTCAAAATATAGTTAAGTTAGCAGCAGCAACACTGATTTAAAGAAAGCGAGAGTGCATCATGGGTGGGAATCCATGAAAGCAAAATTGGCCCACTCTCCACTGTCATTCAAAAAAATGTGCTCATCATGTACTTTACAGCAGTGAAATTCTTTCTTCTCATATCCAAGTAATGTTAGGAAGTTGGGGTCAAAGCACACGGTCTGCCATGATGCAGCACCCCTGGAGTACAGAGGGTTAAGGGCCTTGCTCAAGGACCCAAGAGTGGCAGCTTGGCGATACTGGGGCTTGAACCCCAGACTTTCCATTAAATAAATGAATGCATCTGTACACTCGTGTGCGTAAGAAAGCACATAATGTTTTCTGTCTGGTTTGTTCATCTGTCCTGTGACACAGCAGTAAATGCATTAGCTGGCTTCAGTTGTCCCCCCAGGCTCATAGCTGTCATGTGGGGACTAGCAAGTGAGCAGGAATTGGCAAATGACCAAATTGGGGAAAAAAGCCAGTATTGTGTTTCTTTGTCATATATTTAACAATTAAAATCTAATTTTAGGTGCTCCTACAATTGTATTTTTGTTGGGTTCCTGCAGGTCCTGTTTGAATGCAGTCACAATCGCACCTACATTCTCTAGCGAGAAAAATGATACTCTGAAAGAAAGAAAAAATCTCAGCCCTCTAAACTTCCGTTGAAGTGCTTTGATTGCTCAGTCGCTAGATTTCTGGCAGAACTATTCCCGCATAGACATGCAACATGCAAGAGCCAAACTGCTGCCGTTTCACACCACAAAGGACAGCAGGAAACCTTGACTGGGAAAACACATCGCCTGACACTGAGCTAGGATCTGATAGATGATTCACTGCAGGCAACCGAAGACGAGATGAGCTGAGAAGAAAACTTTAGAATGAATTCGCCGCTAGGGTGATTTAACATGCGAAGACTACGGCTTGTCCGGAGAGACCGTAAATTTCATAAAATGTAAGGGAGGTGAAGAGAATCGTGTTCGCAAGCTGCTTTGATATGAGAACGTTTCTCATCTGTGTTCCTTCAGGCACAGAGGATTCCAGGTTAAACAACGAATGCAACAATGAACCTGTCTGCCCAGCCAAATGCCGTTGCGAATCCAACGTGGTGGACTGCTCCAATCTGCGCCTAATCAAGATCCCTGAACACATCCCAGCCTCCACTTCTGAACTGTAAGCATTTCTTCAAGGCCGGAAGTCCTAAATCAGGGCTATTCATCTTCCCTAACAACTGGCCAAATGGGAAAATCATGTGGATTATACAGACAGAGTTAGACTGCCCTTAACAAAAGACTATTGCACATAAAAAATTCCAAACTCTATTATAATAGATGTTATTTTTTATGCAGTAGTTCAGTTCACTGCACGTTTTAGCAGTGTTAGCTTAATTCATTTCAACTTGAACTCTATCATGGCTATTGTTTTTGATAAGCAGAGGTTTAAGATACTGTAGATATTGCTTCACCATAACCACAGGGAGTGTGGTATAGCTATTATGGTATTGCATACTACGTTTCTACATTTACCTCATGGAAAAAAGGTTGAGTAAACTTGCCTGGGGGCACGTGCACAACAATTACCGTTTCATGTATTTAATCCCCCGCATCACTACAAAGTCTTGGTCTCGTTCCTGTAGATGATAAATCTCCAATGGCAAAACCCACTGCCTTAGTTTTAGGATGTGGTTTTCTACAGTCATTAATGCTGAAAGGTTTACCCGCTCATCTTTATTCAGATGGGACTCCGATTTGCATGAAATGTTTGTCTCGCCAGCATACCAACAGGCCTGATCGTTTTACCAGGGCTAGCAGGTCTTCTGGCCTTTAACCACCATTTTCTTTTTCTTCACCTTGGTGTCCTTGAAGTCGTCTGAACAACAACGAAATCACTTCTCTGGAAGCTAACGGCGCGTTCAAGTCTCTGACGCAGCTGAAGAAAATGTAAGACGAGCCCCCCCGAAGCCGCATTCAAACACGTGTTTCAAACTAGCTATTTCGAAGTTTTCTTTGATATTGCCATTTGTCTTGCAGAAATCTCAGCAACAATAAGATCGCTGAAATTGAAGACGGTGCGTTTGAGGGCGCATCATCCGTCGCGGAGCTTCACCTGACCGCCAATCAGCTGGATTCCGTGCGCAGTGGCATGTTCCAGGGGCTGGAGGGGCTTCGGATGCTGTGAGTTATGAGCTTTTGTGGAAGAGGGGAAATCATAAAGTGTAAAGTATAGCCCTGAGATATTATACCTGTTCGGTTATTACATAAATGAAAACGAAATAAAAACTCATCGAACTGAAAAACCCTGCGGATAGACCTCTCGTAGGTCTTAGAGCTTTGACGTTGTATAAACGCTACTACATCGCCTAACTGTCGTACTCTTTTATTTTTTCCCAGGATGCTGCGCAACAACCGTATTAGCTGCATCCACAACAACAGCTTCACTGGCTTGCACAATGTTCGTCTTCTGTCCCTCTATGACAACCAGCTGACTACCATTTCACCTGGAGCTTTTGACACCCTTCAGACCCTCTCAACTCTGTACGTTTTAACCCAATTTCCACTTTTGACTACTTGTTCTTTAGCCTTGAGGAACTTTTTTTTGCCCCAGTCATCATTTAATGTATATTTGGGCAATTCTAGCAATTTAGACTTAATATTAAATTTCTTGAGCAGCAGTTTAGGAGCAACAGAGCTGGTTTTGATTAGGAAAGAGCTGGCTTTGATTTGATTAAGGAAACAGCCTTCAAGGTCCCCCCCCTAACTCTGACTTTAACTTTTGCTTGATTTGATTTGATATTTTCTGTTCCTGTGGCAGGAACTTGCTGGCCAACTCATTTAGCTGTGACTGCCGGCTGGCCTGGATGGGCGACTGGTTGAGGACTCGCAAGATTGTCACCGGCAACCCGCGCTGTCAGCGCCCTGCTTTCCTGAAGGAGATTCCACTGCAGGATGTTGCTCTGCCGGATTTCCGCTGTGAAGACGGTAGAAACATTAACTCACTTTCGTCCCCGGACCTCCGAAAAAGCTGAATGCAACACATTAGTGTAGAGCAAATATATATATATATGTATATATACCGCATGTATACACATTATTCTATTTATACATTATACTGCATAAATAGAATAATGTGTATACATGCGGTATATATACACGCTATATATACATGCACATACAGTGTATATACACATATTTATATAACCCGGATTATTTAAAAAGTTGTGCATGTAAATAAAAACATAATCGAATGATATTTCTAATCGTATAGATCCACATACTAGTCACAATAAAACAAAAAAACATATTTAATTTTTTAACTGAGAATATATGCAATTTTAAGAAAAGAAAAAAAAAAAAAACAAGGTCATTTTGAATGTGATGGCTGCAACAGGTGTCAAAATAAAGTTGGGAAAAAGTTATCATTTTAATAACGCTTACATTTTCCAGACTTTTGTTGCCCTGTCTCAGATTTGTTTCAGATGTTTTACAGCCATAAAATTAGAAATTACCTTATTTCTTTCCTTAAAATGGTACATTTCTTCAGTTGAAACATTTGATATGTTTTCTGTGTTCTATTGTAAATAAAATATGGGTTTAGGAGACTTGCAAATCACTGCATTCTGCTTTTATTTACATTTGACACAAAAAACTTCTTGAAATTGGAGTTTTGTGTGTATGTATGTATATATGCAAAATATGCACATTAAAGTTAATGGTTTCAATCATGTTACAACCTAAACTGAACACCTTATTGTGTGTGTACATTTTTACACCTCCATGTCTGCAATTCTTTGTATTTACTGACCGCTCCATGTCTCCTAACGCAGGCCAAGATGATGCCAGCTGTTTGCCACGCCCACAGTGCCCAAGCGAGTGTACTTGCCTGGAGACAGTGGTCCGCTGTAGCAACAAGCACCTTCATTCCCTCCCTAAGGGCATCCCTCGTAATGTTACTGAACTGTAAGTCAAAGAGAAGCACAATATTCGTTTTTCTGCATTATTTTTTTAACAAGAAACTTCATTGCAAACATATGGTCATCTTTTTCTGTGCTTTACTAAGCCAGCTAAATCTCATATAGGACTGAAATGTAGCTAGAAAGACATTTTTGCACATGAATGGCTAAATATGACGATATCTGATACGACCGCTTTCATTGTGAATTTTTCAACGTGCATGTTTCTTTTCTGCATTTCCTCTACTTCTGAGGCCTGAGGCAACTGGTTTTGCTATAAACACGAGGCCAAGAGAAAATAAATAGCCGCATTCCTCAGAGTGTGGGTCCCAGGAGCTTGTGGAACTCGGGCTGATGTCATTCAGGTGCTCAGGGCCAAAGAACTGCAGGCAAATTGGGAAAGCAATATGCAACTCCAGGGCAAAAAAAAAAAATGATACAAAGGCAAAATTGACATGATGATAAGTAGGAATTATGGAAACTTGGAGACTTGTACTTGTCAGTCTGCTTTCCCCCTAGTTTGGCCCAAACACTGTGTAGCACTCTTTTCCAAACCATCCTGTCATTTCCAAATGCAGGTGCTTTGACAGTAAGTGCGTACGTTCCAGGTGTGTCCTGTTTTCATCTTTCTACACCTTAACCACAGTCATTAGCCAAAACAGAAAACTCTACACTCCGTCCTGCTCATTTTTCAAATGCTTTTTGTCATAGACAATAGTATGTGACCGGTTCCATTGATTTCACTGAACCCCGCCTCTGCACCAAGTGACACACCCCAGTAACCTCTATTGTGTTCTGGAGTATAAAATACATACAGGGCAGCAGGAGGTCACAATGGGGCACAGGATCCTAAATGCCTTTTGTGTGTGTGTGTGTGTGTGTGTGTGTGTGTGTGTGTGTGTGTGTGT
>JAAIIK010000059.1:2795311-2821718 GCA_014706435.1 Silurus glanis | reverse complement strand
TATCTATCTATCTATCTATCTATCTATCTATCTATCTATCTATCTATCTATCTATCTATCTATCTGAGATAGTGAGTTGTAGACATGACTAGGTCATATCAAGCCAGTCCATACATCTTTTTCTTTTAATCTTTTTTTAGTTTTATTACATTATACCTTTTCATTTCATTTCATTTTTTTAACGCAGTAGTTGACAATAGACAAAGGAATGTCATTTTTAATGTGCGTCACAAGACTAAATGCTGAGTTGATTCGGCATCAAGAACAGTCTTACAGCGCCATCTACTGAAACCTATAAAAGTGCATGCATTTAATTTGTATTTAACTTTGTATTTGTAGTTATCTACAAGTATTTAACTCTTGATGGATGGAATATGTGATAATAAAAAATAAAAATCACACACAGGCCTTGGTTGAGTACGTCTTGGGAGAATGTCTTTGTGTTAGATCCATCTGGAAGTCATTTTAAGTAAAAGATGTCTTTATGCCTTTTTTTTTTATAGGGCCATTGGTGCAAACCCGCTGTACTGCGACTGCCGCTTGCGTTGGCTCTCAGACTGGGTGAAGACGGGCTATAAGGAGCCGGGCATTGCTCGCTGCACCGGGCCACCGGAGATGGAGGGAAAACTCCTCCTCACCACACCAGCCAAGAAGTTTGAGTGCCTTGGTATGCATAAACCAAACCTTAATCTATGAGATAATGTTTTATCTTAACTTTAGCTTACTTTTAATCATTATTTTTGATAAACTATTTGATAAACGTATGGACTGATTTATAAATGTAAAATGTATATTCTTTGTGTGTTTACTTCTGTAAAGCTGCTTCGGGACAATGGCCATTGTTAAAAGCACTATACGAATTAAATCGAATCGAAGACAACCTGGAGACAGATTTGTTTTAAGGTTTTAACCTTGGGATTGAGTTCATCCTGATAACTAATCAGTAGTCAGGTGACCTCTGGTGTTGGTGATGTGGAATGTTATATAGAAAACCTTTGGATATCCCTGATCCACCGTATTTTAACGATAAAGGCAACAAAACTGGATTTAGAATCTTAGGTTATCTCAAAAGTTACTGCTACTAATCAAGAGTGTGTTTACGTGTTTGTGTTTCGCAGGTGAAGCTGATCCGTCTATCGTGGCTAAGTGTAACCCGTGCCTGTCGAATCCCTGCATGAACCATGGCACATGCCAGGCGGATTCTACAGAACTCTATAAGTGCACGTGTGTAGAAGGCTTCAAGGTGAGAAGCACAAATAATGTGGCTGTAGTTTTTTTTCTGCGTTTATTCCAAAAAACGTCTTTACTTATAGCGAGAAAAAAATTATATAATTACAGTGGTACCCTGACATACGAGTGCCTTGACCTAAGAGTTTTCCAAGATACGAGCGGTCACTCGGTCGATTTTTTGCTTTGATACGCGAGCAAAAACTTGAGTTACGAGCTCGAGACGCCGCTGCTAGATGGCGAATCGAAGCCGGAAAGCGAAGACTGTGACGAAAATTAAGATAAGCAAAGAAGAAAAAGTACAAATTTTAAAGTTTAGGGATACGTAGTGTACAGGAGTTATAGTAAAAAACGAGTTTTCCCTCCGCCTCCGCTTATCGCCTCTAACGGAACGAATTAAACTCGTATGTCGAGGTACCACTGTACATGAAAAATACCTCTATTGGAGTTCAGTTTTTAGCCACTTAATTTAAAACCTTTTGCCCCCCAAAACGCTCATTTATGTATTTACACAGGGAAAGAACTGCGAGACGGCTATCAACGCATGCATCAGTAACCCGTGTGCCAATGGTGGAACGTGCCAATTGACTGAAGATGAAGACAGTTTCATGTATGTGTGTTTGTGTTATCTACATAAAAAAACAACAACAAAAGAAAACAAGAGGGTCGTGTGATGCCTTACATAATTCCATAAATTCCACATAGATCCATAAATTCTTTGAGTTTATATTGATTTTTGTCCAATAACATTAAATCCAATATCACAGTCATTTGCAACACAATTTCTCTATTATTATTTGTGTTAATTTATTTTATATTTGGCATCAATTTAGGGTTAAATATATTGTTGTGGAACATCCAGAAAATGAATTATCTTGATAATAGCTTGACTATATAGACAATTTTTTGTGGACACCTGCTCACAACATCCCATTCCATGTTTAGTTTCCCCAAACTAGCAGCTTCTCGTCATGCTTGTCATGTTACTAAGCATTTGCAAAACCTTTTCCTCTGAAAACTTACCTTACAAAGTGACGGTGGAGAGACCTTCCCAAAATGCAGTATAAACGCATCCTTACAGAATATTTCACCATGAACAATATGAAAATTGTCGTAACGTAAAGTACATGCGTTTAAAGAAAATGAATCACAGCCAAAATCTCTCTTTGACCATCTTCTGAGAATCAAGAATTGAACAGCGCTGTGGTATAAAACACTGTGTTGTGTTTAGTATTTAAACTGGATTAAAAAAAAAAAATGTTTTAACTTGGATCCTATTCATCAACAAACGTAAAAGTGCAAAACGAAATCTGCGATGGCAAAGAAAAATGACTCGTATCATGTCTAGCAGCTCATATTGTTTCCAAAAAAAAGTATATTAAACAACCTAAATGTAGCTGAAATCACCAATCAGCTGTTTTCCCTCCTCAGTTGTTCATGTCCCCTGGGATTCGAAGGCCAAAGATGTGAAATCAACACTGATGACTGTGAGGACAACGACTGCGAGAACGGAGCAACCTGCAAAGACGGCGTGAACAACTACACATGCTTGTGTGCACCTTTTTATACAGGTACCCAATTTACATCCCTAAATTCTTTGATCTAGATCAGATGCCTTCAAGGGCTACTAAATATATATAGTAGTCCCTTTGCAACAACACCTGATCAGTTGCTCCACATTTCTCTCGATTGTTGCTTAAAAAGTTTATTGGTTCAACATGATTTGAAAGGGCACACACTTCTCTATAGAAGGCCTCACATCTGGCAATACATATCAGAGCAAAATCAAGTCATGAGGTCAAAGTAACTGCCTGCAGAGCTCAGAGACAGAGGACAAGGATTGTTGAAATACACAGATCTGGGGGAAGGCTACAAAAATTGCTGCTCCACTGAAGATTCCCAAGAGCATAGTGGCTTCCATAATTCCATAAGAAGTGTGGCACAACCAGGACTCTTTCAAGAGCTGGTCGCCGGGCCAAACTGAGCAAACAGCGGAAAAAGAGGCTTTAGTAAGAAATGGGACCAAGAACCCAATGGTCACTCTGACTGAGCTCTGGAGATCCTTATGGAGATAGAACAAATTTCTAGAAGGACAATCATCACTGCAACTGAATGGAGCAAAGTAGAAGGATATCCTCAATATAACCTGTGCCACAGTGATCAGGACATCAGTGTGCGTTGAAGGTGAACCTTTCTACAGTACA
Source organism: Silurus glanis (assembly GCA_014706435.1). NCBI lineage: Eukaryota > Metazoa > Chordata > Actinopteri > Siluriformes > Siluridae > Silurus > Silurus glanis. The sequence goes on along the minus strand of JAAIIK010000059.1, from coordinate 2,818,287 downwards.
TGACAATGACCAAAGCCAAGACAACACAGGACTGACCTAGAGTGGCCCAGCCAGAGCCCTCACTTGAACCCTATTAAACATTATTTAAGAGACCAGAAAGTGCAGTTTGAGAGGATTTGCCATGAAGAATGGCAGAAAATCCCCCAATCCAGGTGTGCAAACTTGTTGCATTGTGCCTAAAAAGATCCAGATCAATCAGAAGTAGATTTATACATAGATTTAGATTTAATACATTTTGCTGGTCTGACAAAACTTGGAATAGAACCAAAAAAAATTTTAAAAGGCTTTGTGTCATGGCAGATGTGGAAATGTTGGCTTATGAATAAAGAAGTGATGCAATAAAAAATATTAGAAACAGACTGTTGGACCAGATTGAGGGCCTGTGTAAATGTGTGGTCTCTCCATAACTTTTCTATATTTGTGTGTGTAGGAGAGATGTGTGAAGAGCTGGAAGACGTGTGTGCTCCTGAACGCAGCCCCTGCAAGCACCAATCGACCTGCCTGATCACAGCAGCTGGCCCTAAGTAATAACCCTGAATATCAAAGCAGACTCCTATTAAAGTTATATTATACTACATATTGTGAATGTGACATAGCATGCAGTACAACTATTTATCTGCACTCTTTCTCCACGGATATATTCTGGTTTTCTTTTATTTCCCGCATTTGCAATTCAGTAGAAATGTGAATTTCTATCAGGACCATCTTCCGTGTGAAAGATTTTTTTTTTTTGCATTGCTTTTTAATTTGAGAGCCATTTTTTTGTGTGTTTTTGGTAGGTGTGTGTGTGCTCCTGGGTACGTGGGAGATGACTGCGGGGTGAACTATGACGACTGTCAGGATCACAAGTGCCAGAACAACGCAGAGTGCGTGGATGAGATCAACGGTTACTCCTGTGCTTGCATTCGAGGTTACAGGTCAGTTTTTATATTATATAAACCCTTTACTCAAACACATATGAGTCAATGTTCACTTAGTAGGTGCCCAAATTATGTATTCATTATTTCTCTCTGTTCGAGCAATGGAATAATGAATGTGTATATTCAGTCCATGCTGCTGGTTGTGTATTGTGGGCACACACGGTGCATTAAATACACTACAAATGTTATTTGCAATGAACTCTAGCAAGTCCAAATGCATGAACTTGCAAGTGTTCTATGCCATTTAAATTCTGAAATGATGTTTTCTTTGATTTCTATCATTTCAGTATAAGCAATGCTGTCCTCTTTCTAAAACAAATGCAATCAGTGCATTCCTACTCCACACTATAATGTTACAAATAGTTTATCTGGGTATTCTGTACTATGTTTGGATGGGAATTTTAGCTTTCAAAATATACTATAAATAATATCGTAAAAATCTTTTTTGTGTTTTTTTCAGTGGGCAGCTGTGCGAGGTGCCACCTGCACCACTTTCCCCATGCCAGCTGGCTGACTGCCAAAACGATGCACCATGCATGGAGCGAGCAGGCCGGGCACTGTGTCAGTGTCTGCCCGGCTTCGGTGGCCCACGCTGTGAGAAGTTGGTCAGTGTCAATTTTGTAGACCGGGACTCATATCTGCTGCTGAGCGACTTGAAGAACTGGCCTCAGGCCAACATTACCCTTCAGGTAGATGTTTGTAATGGATTCCACCTAGCACTTTGTTTCACAGCATTTTGTAATAAACACTGATTCATGGTGACCACAAAATGCAATAAGGATTATATGGATAGATCAAATAAACAATCTCAAAGGTTTCTCACCAGACTCGGTGTGCCAAAGTAGTTAATAATTGTGTTTAAAGAGGAATGGTTTACTACTGACTAGCATTAGCAGCAAAGCCTATGACACTTGTGACTTATTTCCTCTCAGAATTGCTGCTAGTTAATACTAACTAATTGTTAGACAGCTAGATAGTAATAGCAATAGGCTTATAAACATCTGGGAATATGACTAAAATCCTAGCTACAATGTATTAGCCGTCTATTTGAATATGAGTTACAATCCATACAAAAATCACTTCAGGATTATAATCATATACGGATAAGACTTCTAGTCCGCTAACATTTTGTGAGATTATCTCTTGTTAGCTAGCTTGTAATACCAGGTAAGCTTATGAACATGACTTATGAGTTATGAACATCCATGAATAGCATGCCAGACTCAGGGGTATAACAGGAAAACCTGATAAGGAAAGGGTTTTTGGGGGGGGTTAAAATGAATAATTGCTAGCAAATTAGTCAATGAAAATATGGAATATAAATCCTATAAAGTCTGCTTTGTCACATTCTCATTGTTTGTGTCTCCTCGAGGTGTCTACTGCGGAGGACAATGGCATCCTACTGTATAATGGAGACAATGACCACATTGCTGTCGAACTTTTCCAAGGACACGTCAAGGTCAGCTATGACCCTGGCAGTCAACCTGGCCATGCCATTTACAGGTATGTCAGAAAATACACCTAGAGATCCTATGGTTATTTTATGTGTAATATTTCATTTTTGCCCTTTTTTGCTGCTATTGTATGAGCTTAACTTATAACAAATTGCTGCTGTCATTTTTTTCCTTTAATCCGTCTTATCTGTATATAAGTAATACCTCCTGTACATCATGCATCATCCATAGTTTAATGGTCTACTTAAAATTCAGTGAAAACAACTTATTTGAGGATCAGACATGTCAAAATCTATTCCTAGCTGATTTAAAATTGGATTTGAGTTTCAGATTCTGATTCATTCAACAGCTGATTCCTAAAAAGGTGTAAAAAAAAAAAATCACAGACTGAATCAGTCTTATGAGTCAAGCTGTCTTATGTAACCTGAAAAGCCAAAAATATCCAGGCTCTAATGTTGCTTCTGTCCTCTTTCTATCTCTGTTTTGCTCTCCATCTCTAGCACGGAGACTATTAACGATGGTCAGTTCCACACGGTGGAATTGGTGACCTTTGACCAGATGGTGAATCTATCAATCGACGGTGGCGTGCCCACCACCATGGGCAGCGTGGGAACAGTGAGGCCCCTCAATGGAGACACTCCGCTATACGTGGGGGGTAGGGGCCCAGCGCAGATACCTCGCTCCACTGCAGGCACTCGCAATTAACACTACTGTTAATCATTCCTGCCCTAAACACCCCCCTCTCCTTTACCATTTCCCTAGACTGTGTTTGCTACGGCCCACTTCCCTCTTTAAAAAAAATACTGGTTTTGCGTCATTAGATGCGTAACCTTAACTTGCTTAGTAGACAACTATGGTTCAGACCCTATTTTAAGTCCCTATCAGATACAGTCTACTCTTCCCAAAAAAAGGAAAAAAGAATGAAAGAATTTTTTGTGTTTGTTGTAATGTTTGTGCTGGGAACCATTCATCGCTTGCATGGCTACTCTTGAGATCTTAGCATTATTAAGTATTGATACTCACTGGCTCGGTGCTAATTCAGGGTTTCTGTAGGTTTTACCAAGTCAAATTTATGACCTTTTTAAGACTTTAAGAATGAAATTTAAGACCTATATCATGACATCAAACACTCACACACATAAATACGTTCTTAGCAACTGTTAGCCTTAACCAAGCCCTAAAATTTTTTATTTTTTTTTGCTAAAAAAAGTTTTGCTAAAAAAATTAATAAATAAAATGTTGTACCATCTATGTGGTACAATCCAATAGAGATTTGCACCAATAACAGAAACCGTTGCATGTTGGTCTCATTTGTAGTCATAATACAGCAAATTATATATGGAATGGCGAAAACTAACAAACAAAAACCTTTTAAAGTGCTGCAGGAGCATTTCAATGAGCATTAGAGGTTGCGTTGATGAACATCAGAGAATTAAGATCTGGTTAAAATTACTAAAGACCAAGAACAGCAGTAACGTTTTAATGCCTAAAATTGTGAACTCCGCAGAAACCCTGTAATTCCACCGTGAGGTAAACTGATCTCAGATCTCAAGAGTGTCTTCCCGTGTTCTTCTGCGTTCCTTGTGTTTTGCGCTTTGCTGTTTATTGTTGCTTGCCCATGCTGCAGGAATGACTTTGCGCATTCCCCTGATTTTGTACTACGATAAAGATGCCGAGTCCCACATCACCTAATCTGGCTTTAAAGCACACGAACACGTTCTGTATTTATTATTTGGGCCTCAGACTCAAAGTCAAGAAACAATAAAGAAAACTTTATCTATTAGAACTTCCAATGAATCCAGCGTTTATATATTGTTTATAATACCTTATAACTGTAATACTGATCATTATGTTTAGTTTATTTTAAAGGCTGACATTTTTTATAGTTTTTTTTTTGGCACTTTATGGTGCTTGGTATACTGGTATACTGTATAAAAGTTACAGGCATACTATAAAAAAATTATAGTTCTGTTTATAAAGCATGATTATATGACCACAATGCTGTAAATTGTACTTATAGTTCTTTGTAGGAAAATGAAATTCAATGTACAATTTGAAATAAGTCACTTCTTTATGTATAACTACGTATAATGAGCACATTTGGGAAATCAAAAATGTATATGATAATAAATCGGACCCTGCAGTACAGATTGCAGAGGGTCTACAGAAGTACTAATGCATAGCGATTGTAGAGGGAATGAACTCATACCCGTATTATCCTTCTCTACTGATCTCATAGATGTGGAAGACGGCTCTTCAAAAATACCCCACCCCCACCCCCTTTGCCACGCTCCATCTCTCATGTAATAATTGTATAATCTTTCCACCTTGCTACCTTTCCGCCCAGCTCTTAACTTTATTCCCTTGTTCCTTCCTTTCTGAATGCCAGGCATGCCCATTGACGTGCACTCATCAATAGCTCCACGTGCTTGGCACATTCAGAACGGTTCCAGTTTCCATGGCTGCATCCAGAACCTGTATATCAACAACGAGCTGCAGGATTTCACCAAGACCCAAATGAAGCCTGGTGTAGTGCCCGGCTGTGAGCCTTGTCGAAAGATCTACTGTCTGCATGGCATCTGTCAACCAGATGCTGCTCTTGGTCCTGTTTGCCATTGTCAGCCAGGCTGGAGCGGCCAACACTGCGATCAACCCACTGCTAACCCATGCCAGGGCAACAAGTAAGTCCACTTCACGTAATTGTATTTGATCCTGAGGTAACAGTATTATGGTTTAATTCTATCAGGTGTATGACTGCTGCTATAATTATAAAGATTGTTCTGTGCTTATTCTAGGAATATTCAAAAGTACAGAGATGTAAAGGTCTCTGGCTTCCTTGTGTAAAGAATTTAGACACTGGACTACACTTGCCATCAGCCATTCCAAATTTGCTGCCTGCTTTGTGTCACGTTTCTTGGTTAATGAGCACTTGTGTTGAAGTCACACATTGCACCTCATACACTATATTGGCAAAAATGTGCAGACACCTGGTCATAAGTATGGTTTTTGCTTTTTAAGCATTGCATTCCAAATTTAGTCCCAATTTGCTCTTATAATTCCCGACACTCTTCTGGGAAGATGTTCAACTAGATTGTGCTTATGGAGATTTGTGCTCATTCAGCCAACAAGGGTGTTAGTAAAGTCAGGTACTGATGTAGATGATTGAGGCCTGGGGTGCAGTCAGTGTTCCAACCCATCCCAAAGATGTTCAATATGGTTGAGGCCAAAGTAGGAGATCTTCCACTCCAACCCATGCAAAGCATACCTTCTTTGTGCACAGGAGTATTGTCATGCTGGAACAGGTTTGGGTCTCCTAGTTCAAGTGAAGGGAAGATTTCATGCTAGAACCCTAACCCTGTACAATTGTGTGCCTTCAGCTTTGCGATAACAGTTTGGGAAAGGACCACATATGGCTGGTGTTCCAACACTTTTGTCCATATAGTGTATATTGTCATATTCTTGTCTTACATGTTTGTGGTTGCCAGTTGTTGCACATGCTCCAGGTTCTGGTTGTCTCCTTCCTGCTGCTTTAAGTGTTTTGTTACTGTTGTTACTGAAACCCTGCACTTACATCCATCATTGCCTCAATACATAACTAGTAGAAATGTAAACCAGAGTCCAGATTTCCAGATGTCAATGTTTTGGGACAATGTCTTATGAAAATAAGATTCTTCGGCTGTAAAGGGAAAGTACCATGACCCTGTACTCGATGGTACTTTAATACCCATTCATTTGATCATATAGCTTCATTTGATCTCTATCCATGCTTGCATTACTGTTGCTCAATGAAGAATTTTAGGTTTGTCTCTGAGTAGCCACTACTCTCAGCTTACTCGTTCTTGTTCAGTCTCTCCAATAGCGATCCGGGATATCAGTCATACAGCCACTGGGAGAAGTTTAATGACAGAGAGAAAGCTTATATAGACCGCTTATATAGACCATTGGGTTACATATAAGTACACGTCAAACAAAAACATTGTTGACGGTCATACTGTTCTTGCTACGAAAGTAAGCCTCTATCATAAATATATGACATTTGCAGGAAAGATAATAAGAAGAAGTCACACAAACTAGGTAAATTACTCCTGGTAGAATAAGTCATTTGGAATGTTACCTAACGTTGTCCCCTTGGTATCTCCCTGCAGGTGTGTGCATGGAAAATGCATCCCGCTGGACATGCAGTCCTACCGCTGTGAATGTCAAGAAGGTTACCGCGGTGCTCTGTGTAACCAGCAGGGAGAACTCTTTAACCCATGCAGAAGGTTACAGTGCAAGCACGGCCGGTGTCAGATTTCTGACTCGGGTGATGCGCACTGCCACTGTGAGAACGGATACACTGGAGAATTGTGTGATCAAGGTGAGAAATAAAACAAGGACGTTCATGAGGAATATTGAATCCCAGTAATGCTGAATCTTGTTAACAGCTGTTACATGACGCAAAAACCTGGAATATTGCTTATTGGAGTGTTAGTGTGCTACTTATATGGTAAAACGTTATTATAGTATATACATATATAGTAAATGATCAGATGGCATATGCTATATCAGAGATTTCCAAACTAGTGTGTTGATCTTTGATTTGGTCCCCCCCATGCCATATATAGGAAGCAGTGGTGGACAAAGTACACAAACCATGAAGTTAAGTTAAAGTAGAGATACACTCATGACATTTCTTCACAAACCTTCTATTAATTGGCCTATTTGATCTGTTCCTTCACCATGACACCGACTCAGTTGATTAAGTAAACAATGTTTGATAGCAACAGTTTTTCTCAGGTCGAGTCACGCAATAAATCTGACATATGCAACCAGTTAACAGATCAAATATTCACATATATTTCCCTGTGATCGCTCAGATGAAGGTTAGTTTTTAAGTTACCAACAGTTTAATGTTTAACAGTTTGCGAGTGAATCATAATTGTATTCTAATTTAGTTACTTGGTGTTTGGTAACGAAGGGCTACTTTACCTCAGCAACACTGACTCAATGACAAACAAGTCATTCATAAGAAGAGAACTGATGGCACCTGCATTCATAGCAACTAGTTTCTAACTAATGAATAATTCGATTGTTAATCATAAATATAATAATATATTATGTGTCTGGCAGTCATTCATGCAGTGGTATGCAAAATAATGATCCTACTAAACAGCTACTTCATTTATGGTACAATATTCCGCAATCAAATATTTATTTATTAATCATTGGACACCTATTTGAAAGCTGGCAGGCAGCATGTTTCTTACCTTCACCACCTTCTTCCATATGGACCAATTTTCTGTTCCAATCGCAACAAGTCTGGGCAAAATACTGAGTAGGCACCAATCAGAGGTCGCATTTGTATGATGTCATCATGTAGACTTCTTACAAAGTATTTTACATTTTTGATGTATTTTTACAGTATTTTGATACAAAAATATGAAGCCATTTTCTCAACCCTATCAAATACAAATAACAAAATCCTATTTTATATTTGAATACATGTATCATAAATACTGCCCATCCCTGTGAAGTACTATGAATTATTATGACTATTATGTTCCTTTTATAATCATAGTAGCACCACTAAGCTGCCACTGCTGGGCCCTTGTGCAAGGCCCCTGACCCTCTATAACTAGACTGTATAAATGAGATCATTGTAAGTCACTCTGTATGAAGGTGTCCACCAAATTTTATAATGCCAAAAATGTTTCCGTGTAGAATCAGAGTGTCGCGGTGAGCCGGTGCGGGACTTCTACCAAGTGCAGCGTGGCTATGCGATCTGCCAGACGACGCGCACGCTCTCGTGGGTGGAATGCAGCGGAGCATGCCAGCCTGGAGCCTGCTGCGCCAGCCAGAGGACCAAACGCCGCAAATACACGTTCGAGTGCAGCGATGGCACCTCGTTCAGCGAAGAGGTGGAGAAGAGCATCAAGTGCGGCTGCGTGGGCTGCATGTAGTGCAGAGAAGGGAGGCAGAAAGAGAGAGAGAGAAAGAGAGTAAGCAAGAAAGAGAGAGAGAGAGAGAGAAAGAGATGGCACGAGTCAGAGAGTATACAGAAATATATAATAAAACTATATATTATGGACAACGACATTTGTAAAAATAGAGGACTTTTTTTTTTCCTCCCTCCGTGAACTCCCGAAGGGTATCGACAGAGCCAAAAAAAAAAAAACAACAACAACATCAATCACGAAAACAAAACAAAAAATATATTGTATCTGTGAAACGTTGTCAGAAACACAAGGAAACGACAAAAAAAAAACAAAAAAAAAACGGTGACTGAGAAGGCATGAGGTGTCGCACGATTTCCATTCGATTCCTTTTTTCCATCCTTCGTCCAGGCCTCAGACAGTCAGAGCAACTAACAGAGAGCTTCCGACTTGGCTTTCTCAGATAGAGCGCTAGAGGAGCATTGGATGAAAAAAAAAAAAAAACAAGGCTTTATTTTTCTGCAAACGCACCACAGGGGCTAAACAAATGTCTCGGTAACGCCGATGACGCGCGGTCCCGCCACTGTCAATAACACTGAACTTTTCTATAAAGTACCTCTAAACCTATACACACACCTACAAGACATAATCAATATTATAGACAATGTATACTGACTAATCGACCGTACCGGACCTGAGAAAGTACAGCATTAGATATGATGCTTCAGGCACGTTGGGCTAACAAGTGAGTAGCTAATGAGAAGGACAGGACGAGAGATAACGGATAACGAACAAGCTAGCTACGTTTTTTTGTGCTTAGCATCCCATTGACGGTATTGAGAGCACACATCAACTTACAGCGAGGGTTTAGCGACATTCAGAATCTTCCACAGGGTGTCTTGTGAAGGTTTGGGCCCTTGATCTCTTTGTCCTTGCTTGGACGGAGATGATGGTTTCCTTGTCTTTTTTTTTTCTGTCAGCGTGTTTTCTTGCACTGTCATTTGTGTCCCGGTTGAAATAAAGCAGGTGACAGTGTGTTTTTGTTGTTTTTTTTCCTTCCAATTGTGGTGTCCATCATCACGTAAATATTTGTTAAGACCCCAGTATAGACGAATGTGTTGCCTTTTTTAGTTCGGATCAATAAATTCTCGTAGGCGTGTTTTATTTTATTATTATATATATATTTTTTTTTAAAGAGCCCCCCCCCCGTCCGTTTCGCAAGGATTCTATTTGTCTTCAAATGCGCGACACTGCATTTGTACAGCTGAGTGCAATTACCGCCTCGGACACTACACACCCCGGTGGCACCATTCACCCAGCATGCATTGTGTTCCCCTTTTCCTCAACTCCAACAGGAGCAAATGGTCTCCTCTCGATGCCTGCAGTATTACCTGTGCAAATTTTTTGCATGTTTGAAAGACTTGCGATTTGATATCTAAACATCATTAGTACGCTGGTTTTTGTTTTTGTGTGTGTGTGTCCTAATTTCAATGCGCTTTTTTTTTTTTAACATTGCATTGCATTTCTTTGACTTTTTTTGTTTCCTGATGTAACCTAACTCATTTAGCCGTCTCTTTATACAGAAATGCCTAACAGATTCTAATATATATTTGTATTTCTTTTTGATTTTGGTATAGTATTTTTATATGTTAAAGAGTTAATCTGTGTGGGGGTTTTTTGTTTGTTTTTTTGTCTTTTGGGAAGTTGCTGTTGGAAAAACCCAGAATGACATTTGGCAGACTTCATCGGATGCTTTTTTTTTTTTTTCTTCAATTTGAATTACTTATAGCAAGCTTAAAAATACGAATTAGCAATTGGCTAAAAATGATAATAATAATAATAATAATAAAAAAAAAAAAGAACAGTTCTAATTGGAGCCAGTATTGATTTAGGGGACAGGTGGCTCTTGTATACTTTGTCTTCCATGTGTATATTACATCTAATACTGTGTGCTTTTTTTATTTATTTTATTTTATTTTTTTTTTGGTATTTATTTTCCTAACGTTTTCCTAAACGTGGCATAAACAGAGTAACGAAATTTTCTTCTTCTTTTTTTTTATCTCCTTTTATCTTTTTATCAATGAGCATAAAAGTAAAAACCCAACACTTTCTTTCAAATTCCTGTATTTATGATCTCATTGTTAAAGCTAAAAAACAAGGGCTGCCTAACACATTGCGGTTTGATGAGCCCGAGAGTTGAGAGGCAACGCAACTGCGAGCAGAAAAGATTGTACCTCTGACTTTTTTTTGTTAATATTGTTGATGTAATTGTAATTTTTTTTTAATATATATTTTAAGTGGTCTTATTACTTTAATTTCACGAGAACAAATTGCATAGATACTAGATAGGGTTACTACTCACTAATTGCTTGCCAGCATCACCCAAGCATCGGTACCAACGTCATAGACTTTTTGATCGATATTATGATCGAGTCGTACTCTTTAGTGAAGTGGTATCTATTAGAAGTAACTTAATATGTCTTATGTTCACACTTCTATCGGTAAATCGTTTGAGTTTGTTTTGGGGGGTTGTGTGAACAGGGACAAACTTCATCCTGTATTTTTCTGCTGCTGTGGATGCTATAAAGCACTCTTTTTTTTTTATTTTTATTTTTTTTATTTTTTAAATAACCCTATTCAAGCCTTGTCTTCTTGAAGCGCTTCTCCACTGAACAGTGTGCGTATCAGATGGAGGTGAACTGTTATTCTGTGGAGGTGTGTTTGCATGGTTCCAATGCACTTTCCATGCTTTCCATATCGCTAGTCATTTTCCCCGTCAAGGCTCAGAGACCGATCCTCCAAACGGTCCTGTTGTAAACCCTCTATTTTCCTAAGCTATACTCCTGAACATGTATTGTGAACAATGCAGTGTCTCTGTTGTATTGATTTTATTTTCTTTCTTCTATTTCTTCTGTTGTTTTTTTTTTTAAGTGCTGCAAGAGCTCTTAAATGTTCGCTAACTATCAAATGTGCTTCGGTTGCTTTTTGTGCGTCTCTGGGATTTGATGGTTATAATTGATCATTGCAGTAATCTGAATGTAAGTAGTGCCACCGACAAAATGTTTACTGAAAACTCCACCCTTTTCATTCATTAAAATGTGTGTGCTTTTATTATGTAACACTGTGTTGCTGCTTGTTTTCAATATTTCTGTATGCGTAGGTAAACTGCGCTTTTTAACGAGGTGAAATCATTTCCTTGAACGCCTACAACCTTTTTTTTAAAATGTCGATACATAAAAATGGCAGAAATTGCCGACTTGTTTACGTTTGAAAAAGTAAAATGGGCGCTGACAAATTTCAGCATTTTTTTGGAAAGTATAACAGATAATAAAGTACACAATTAAAACAGAAACACAAATTGTTCTGAAGTCCCCCTTGAAGCTGTGGTTCTCAAACTGGGGTTCTGGATGAAAAAATATTGTGTTAGTAAAGTCAGGTACTGATGTAGGTGAGGGTGAGGAGGCCTGAGGTGCAGTCAGTGTTCCAGTTCATCCCAAAGGTGTTCAGTAGGGTTGAGGTCAAAGCTCTATAGCAGGCCACTCAAGATGAAGAAACTCTAGAAAGAAACTCTAATTTTCTTTCAATTTGGCTCATTGCACAGAGACATTGGTTTAGGTCTCCTAGTTCAAGTAAAGGGAAAATGTAATGTTACTGCGTCCAAAGACATCCGATACAATGCTGTGCCTCCAACTTTGTGGTAACATTTTGGGAAAGAACCACATCAGAATGGAAAACAAGTGTCGCTATACTTTTGTCATATAAATGATACTGTATGTGCCGACCAAGCACAATTTATGAAACATGATTTTGCTCTTATAACAACACTATGGTTCATGTATACACAGACTAAAAATATGTAGAAATGCCAAGTGGAATTTACAGTGGTAATATTTGTTAGCATACTAGTGCAGCGTATCAGAAAAAAGAAAAAGTTTATGTATTGTTAACTTAAACGTGGCTTGAATGGACCAGAATTTATGGAATATATATATATATATATATATATATATATATATATATACAGTCCCTGACAAAAGTCTTGTCGCTTATTTATTTTGTAGAAACACCTGCTGTTAACCTGACTTTTAATTAATCAATTGGTGTTAGCGCATATGAAAAGCTAAAACACTCCCAAATGATGTTTAATGCACTGAAATAAATTAGTTTCACCGTAAAAAGATTTATCATTTAATCAAGACAGAAAGGTCAAATTTTGGCAAGACAAAAGTTTTGTCGTCTATACAGAAATTGAACAAATTTACTGCAAATACAAAAATATGTCAGCAAATTAAGTAGTGGTGCTGTGAGATCCAAATTTGATATCTTGTATGACTTCCATGAGCTTGAAGGACTGCATCCATGCGGTTTGGCAAGGATTCATACAATTTATTGATGAAGTCATCAGGAATAGCAAAGAAAGCAGTCTTGCATGCCTCCCAGAGTTCATCAATATTCTTTGGTTTCGTCTTCCATGCTTCCTCTTTCATCCTACCCCACATATGCTCAATGATGTTCATGTCTGATGACTGGGCTGGCCAATCCTGGAACATCTTGATCTTCTTCGCCTTGAGGAACTTTGATGTGGAGATGGAAGTATGCGATGGAGCACCATCCTGCTGGAGAATTTGGCCTCTTTTATGGTTGGGAATATAAGAGGTAGCTAAGATTTCTTGGTATTTTAGACTATTGATGTTGCCTTCCACCCTGCAGATCTCTCGCACACCCCCATACTGGATGTAACCCCAGACCATGATTTTTCCGCCACCAAACTTCACTGTTTTCTGGGTGATTCTTGGATCCATGCGGGCTCCAGTAGGTCTCCTGCAATATTTGCAGCGACTGTGGTGTAATTCAACAGAAGATTCATCTGAAAAATCCACCTTCTGCCACTTTTCCAGCGTCCATCCTTTTAGCAGGCTGTGGGCCTTGGCAAATGCCACACGGTTTTTCAATTGTCTTTTGTTTAGTGCTGGCTTCTGGGCACTGATTCGACCATGGAAGCCATTTCGAGACAGAATCCGACAAACTGTTCTGGTTGACACAGAGACTTCAGGTGACCAGGTCTCGTGGAGCTCTGCTGCAGTGGAAAATGGGCTGGCCTTGGATTTTCAAGCCAACAAACGGTCCTCTCGAGCATTTGTCTTGCGGGGTCTGCTTGACCTGGGCTTGTAAAAACGTCTCCAGTCTCTTTAAATCTTTTTTTTTAATCCTCTGTACTTGACGCTGAGACACATTGAAGGTGTCTGCCACATCAGCAGTGGATCTGGTCTTCAGCCTCTTGATAATCAAAACTTTAGTCTCAGGGTGAATCTTAAGCATGTTTGCAGCGGTCTAGTTGCAGTTAATGTGAAGGTCTAGTGTACTGGGGTTCTTTTTATACACACCTGAGACCTAATTGATCCATTATTAGTCACAGGTGAAGCTCGTATGACAAGGCGACAACACTTATGTCTTTGCAAAAATTGACTCAATGGGCTTTACCAAGCTGTGAATATTAGAATACTTTTTGACAGTTTCGTTTTGCACTGAAACATTATTACAAAAGCTGTTGGGATTAAAATGAGCCATTTCTTGTAAAAAAAATCTGGATTAGAAATATATTTCAGCGGCACTTCAGGTCAATTTGTACACAAGCGACAAGACTTTTGTCAGGGACTGTATAACACAAACACATTTTTTATAATTACAGTGATATTCTGTAATGTTGATTTTATAAAATAAATGAACAAAACAAATTAAGAGATTATATTATGTTTAAGCAGCTAAGGAACAAAACAGTAATAAGGAATGTACCAAGATTCTAACATTCCAGCAGTCTGCAACATCAAGTTGCAACAAATGCAACTACAAACTGATCTGGAAGATAAATGGAAATGTAAAAATAAGACCCAATCAAATAAAGTATTTACAAAGGAATTTTCAGATTTTCTACGATTCAAAATAACAAGAATTGATTTTTAGGTATAAACTAGATACTCATTTAATAGGTTGATTGCACTTGATTATTATGTGCTAGGGTATAGCCATAAGGACAAATAAATAAAACACAAAACAACTTGACGAAAAAAAAACACAAGTTAAATCAAGGTAGCAAGGAAAACAAATACAAACATGGAAGACAAACGTGAAAGAATGAGTGAGGTACAAAGTCTGACTTACATGCAAGTGTTCATTAATAGAAAATGTACGAGAATCAGTGCAGTGGTGCAAAAGTGCAGTAGCTCAGTCGGATTGGGAAACAATATTCAAAATTAGTTTATTTAATGATTTTAATAAAATTTGAATGAAATATTATAGGCATTCCTGTGTTCTGTTCATAATTTCAATTCAATTGAAATTCAAATTCCAATTCCAAAAAAGTTAGACCAATGTGCAAAATGTAAATAAAAACAGAATGCAATGATTTGCAATTAAATCCATATTCGATTCACAATAAAACAAAAAACATATAAAGCATCTACTGTCTCCCACTAAAGACTGCAAAGGCTCAGCAAGGTCTAAGGACATCTGATCTACTGGAGCAAAATCTAAAATTAGAATGTTGTTTACTTGAAAAATTGATCATGGTGGCATGTGGGCACTGTATAAACAGATTGCCGAAAACAGAGAGGAAAACTAACAATACAGACAGGTATACGTTCGTTGTGGGGCTGCAATTCATCAGCAAGTATGGAGTTTACAAGGCGCTACCTGCCTATGGAATGGGAAGAACGGTGGAGAAAAGAGAAGGAGCGAAGGAAAAAAGTGATAGACGAAGGAGGGGAAGAGTTTGAAAGGGAGAGCAGGAGACTAACATGGATTAGGGCGTACAATGACAGCACAATGGGGATGAAGGAAAACAAGGTCATGAAGAACGAGAGAGGGATTCAGGAAACAGAGAACAAGTGGAATGACGAGGTAGAGACAAAGAAGTTCACGAAAGATGCTTACCCAACTGAAATCTTCAAAGCCATGGAGAAACTGAGGTGTTGCTCTGTCCTTACTGACCTGATCCTAAGTGTTGAGCATGGATTTGTTGTTCATGCTCACTCAGTGGTCCTGGCTGCTGTAAGTACCCGCATCCAACAGATGCTCCAACAGAGGAACGAAAAGAACGAGAGTGAGATATGTCTACATCTGGGTCCAGAGGTATGTGAGGTGGGCGTATCTGCAGTGCTGGAATTCGCCTACTCTGGAAAGATAGCTGGACTGAACAATAACTCCTTAGCTCAGATTCAGGCAGCTGCTTTACATCTGGGAGTTTCAAGGGTTCTAGAGCTCTGCAAAAAAGAAGAAGAGGGGGAGAGGAAGAAAAATGAAGAGAAGGAAATGAAAAAAATGAATGGCAAAGAACACAGAAAGCTTAACCTTCAGTCCATTAGGCAGCTGTGGGCAGAGAAGGTGGGCTGTGATGTGGAGCTGGAAGCTCAAGGAAGACATTTTCATGGTAAAGATATGCCAGAGTGTTGACTATAGTCTAAATAGTCTACGTTCAAATTATATTCATTAGATTGACGAGCCTCGAGACCTCAGTACATCAACTGCATTTTACGTAACAGGCCACATATTATACATAGTGTGAAAAATAGTATCCAAAAACATTGCCAATGTGTCTCCGAAATGTATATTGCTAATGCCTGTATGGAATTTACATTTTTTGCTATCCACTGAATACATTTGGTTTTGATGAAAATAAGATGACAAATCAAAAATTCAGCTTGAATTTCTTTATTTATTTCTTCAAATATAGTAAATATGTTTTATTATTAGGAGTTACTTTGGCCTTGCATGAAGTAACTGAATCAGTGTCAGTGGGATCACCAAAACTCGCAGTTTTCATTTGAGACGCTTTTTTGTGATTTTTTTTTACATGATCAGAAATATTGGAACATGACAATAACCTGTGTTTCTTGTAACCCAGTTACATAACACATCTAGATATAAAAATCAGCACATGAAATATTGAATTCTGATCTATCTATCGCATTTTTATCTTTTGACCCAATTGTCTTTAGTGTACAGTCTTAAGAGGCAATGTATTGGAATATTTTTTTCTTTCCTGTTTTCTCCTGATCAAGACTTAATTTTTTTATTATCTGGCTTGTTTCCTCGTGGTCACGACATCATTTTCTCGCAAAATCTCTCGCAAAAATCAAAAGTACATTTTCTCATGATTTCGACATACAAACATTGATCAATACTTAATTTTCCTGTGTATTCGGCAGCATCATGGATGATCGCAATCGCTTTTACTTTGATCAGGGCCTCAATCAAACTAGAGATAAAGTCAATATTTGCTGTGGAAAATGAGTAAATATGATAGAGATTTCAGATGCCAACGTGTACTTCAATACAATTAGGTTGTGAGAATATGGGTTTTTACATTGAGATCACGAGAAAATTACGACGTGATAACGAGAAAAAAACTCATGTTGAGATCACGAGAAAACAAGAAAGCTAAATATTATAACGCATGACCTCTTTGGAGTTCCGTATTAGCGAATAGAGAAAGCCAACTAATTCTGGACTTGCCGTTCCACTATTTTTGCAGATGTGCATATTTCATTATTCCATGTTTCATTATTTAAATAAGAAGTCAGTGAAACATTTTAAATACTTGAAAGGTGCGTGTACATACGTATATGTATTCACCCTTGTTCCACCACCATGTTTTTTTGGAAAGCGACATTGTTGCAGAGTCAGATTTTTGGTTATGTCATCAAAAATCTTTCTCAGGCAAGACCACAAAGCAGGAATTTGATTCCTGTCAGGTCTTAGCTGAACTCTAACTCTGCTCAAACAACACAGCTTTCAAACATGGCCGCCGTGAAGTACAGCATAGAGAACGCTCCCGTGTTCTCAGGTAGTTTTTTAAAGGACTCATTTCAAGGGCATCATTGACTCTTTGAGAAGTATACGTAAGCATTCTTAGTTTATATTCTCAGTTATATCTTCATCCCCATTTTCGCAATTTGTTCATGTTGCTTGCTGATCACTTGGCCTTTTGTTTGTTTCTTTGCTTGATCTTTGAATCTTTGATTGATTTTTAAATCTTTTAAAATGGGATCTTTTTTGGTTAAGTTACATTTAAAGAATACCATATGGGATATTACAATTACATTGAGCCTTATTTTCTTTTTTTTCATTTACAGCACACAGGGTGATTCTGAGTGCCAGCAGTGACTATTTCCATGCAATGTTCAGCAGTGGTATGAAGGAGACCCACCAGACCTCAGTGTCCCTGCTATTAATAGGGGCACCTGAACTCGAAGCCCTTCTTCATTGCTGCTACAGTGGACATCTGTTTCTTGACTGGGGATGCATTTTTGAGCTCACCATCACTGCTCTACAGTTTCAATTCCAACCAGCGCTCTCGCTCTGCCTTAGCTACCTGGAACAGCAAATGGATGTCCACAACTGCTTGGATGTGGCTGCCTTTGCTGAAGCGTACATGCTTGGTGACTTGTTTGAAACAGCTGAAGACTTCATCCTCATGCACTTCCAGGGAGTTATGGCTACTCCAATGTTCTTGGAATTGCCCGCGGAGAAGCTTTTAAACCTTCTAAGACGCGATGCCTTGTGTGTTCCATCTGAGCTGTCTGTCTTCCGAGCAGTGGTGGCATGGATTGAGGCGGATCCAGAGCAAAGGCTTTCTCAAGCCCAGGAAGTAATGACAGGAGTGCGGTTTCCACTCATGACCTTCCGAGAGTTTCGCGAGGTCCGAGCCGTTAACCTGCAAATGGAGTGTCGTGGCAATGAAGATGTATATCTATACCACACAGCACTAAAAGAATTTGGATTTGAAGACTCCAGCCAAGTAGTTCAGCATCGTATACGTTACCCCAAAGATGTTCTTGTTGTTGTTGGAGGAGATCAATTAAATCCAGACGACGGCCAACGGCTTCCTAGCAAACAGCTGTGGTTTGCTAACTCCATGCGGAGCGGTACAGGATTGGTCAAGGATATGGAGTGGAGGATGTTGGGTGAAATGCCATCGAGACCCAGATTCAGGCATGGAATCAGCATACTAGATGGGAAACTGTATGTAGCAGGAGGTTGCCATTACTATTCTAAGACAGACACAATGAAATCTGCATACAGGTATGATATAGGTCTTCCAAAACGTATATCCTGTGCATTAATATAATAATTAATCATTTCTTGATAAATAATTTAATCTATGAATCTTGTGTATTCATAAATTTCTTCATAAATAGTTTTCCCACTTGATTTGTCACTGTATTCACTTTTCATAATTACCAATGAATAATTTTTCACATTGACTTCTCACAAGTATTTTTTGTCACACCTGCTTTTCTCATTATACTTTTTTTTTTCCTCGCGTATTTTTTTTTGCCATTTTTGGCATGTAGAATTTATTTTTCACAAGTGCCTTTAAATGATTTTGTGTTTGGTTTACTTTCCTGTGTCCTCACCTGCACATAATTCCTTTATTTTCGTTCATCGATTCTTCTCAAAATTCATCAACTTTATACTTTTTGTAAAACATTTTTATGGATGTGACACATTTTTGCACAAGAAAAATCATTTAAAAAAGTTATAGTAAATAATAGGTTCGTTTTTACAAGTGATCAGTCTCATAGTGTTCCCATAATGACAAGGTGAACTGCTCATACATTGAATTTAAAAAGTATTCGGATGAACTTCATCCTTCGTTCAAATTGATTTTTTTTCCCATTAATCTACACTTAGTACCCTAAAAGCAGTTCAGTCTTGGTTTCATCAGACCAGAGACTTTTGTTCCACATAGTCAGGGTCCTTCAGGTGTTTGTTGGCAAACTCCAAGTGGTTTTGCACTGAGGAGAGGCTTCCATTCAGCCACTCTGCCACAACGACCAGATCAGTGAAGTGCTGCAGTGATGGTTGTACTTCTGGAACGTTGTCCATCTCCACACAAGATCTCCATAGCTCAGTTAGAGTGACCATAGCATTCTTAGTCACCTCTCTTATCAGGCTCATCTCTCCCAAATGTTCAGTTTGGCTGAGAAACCAGCTCTTGGAAGAGTTTTGGTTGTGACACACTTCTTCCAATTGAGAATTATGGAGGACACTGTGATCTTGGGAGTTATCAGTGCAGCAGAATTGTTTTGTGTCTTTCCCTAACAATTTTGTGTCTTGCAACAACCCTGTCTCTGAGCTTTGCAGGCAGCTCATTTGACCAAAAGGCTCTAATATGAATTGTCAGCTGTGACTCCATTCAAGGTATAGAAACATCTCAGCAATGATCAAGAGAAATGGTAGACATCTGAGCTAAGTGTTGTTGTAACGAGTCGAAATACTTATGTACGTGATATTTATTTTATTTATTTATTTCAATTACATACTAGAATTCTGTTTTTACTTTGTCATTATGTGGTACTGAGTGTAGATTAGTAAGAAATAACGATTGTAGTATCAGGCGACAACATAACAAAATGTGAAGGGGGTCTGTATACTTTCTGAATGCACTGTACATGTACATGATTTTTAGGTTCTTTTGTATTTGTTTTTATTCTGTAGTCTAATTTCCTTTTCTTCTACATTATATACACACACTGGCACAGGTATGACCCTATAAACAACTCATGGAAGAGACTGTCAGATATGCAAGAGCACAGGAGTAACTTTACTATGGTGGTGAGGGAGGATAGTCTGTACGCAATTGGAGGAGACAAGGACATCAGCACTAATTTGGACAGTGTGGAAAAATACTCAGTGGAAACAGACACATGGAGGTAAGAAACTATAAGAAGAATTGCCTAGAATAGTATACGTACCACTAAATTAAATTGAACATATTTCATCATGCCAATGAAATAATGGCAAGCAAAATGTGTAGATGCAACCTTTCTGATACACTATATGGACAAAAGTTTCGTATGTACTTTTTAAACATCCCATTCCACATTTAGTTCAGATTTGCAGTTATAATAACCTCCACTGGGGTGATTTTCCACTAGATTTTGAAGTGTGCTTGTGGAGATTTTGTTAATTTCGCCACAAGGCTGTTAGTCAAGTCAGGTACTGATGTAGGTGAGGTGAAGAGGCCTAGGGTCCAGTCAGTGTTCCAGTTCATCCCAAAGGAGTTCAGTTGGGTTGAGGTCAGGTATTTATAGCAGGCCACTCAAGATCTTTCACTCCAGCCCATCATATCTTCATGGGCCTGGCTGTGTGCACAGGGCCATAGTCATGCTGGAACAGGTTTGGGTGTTGAAACACTTTTGTCCAAATAGTGTCTTTTAAATAGTGAATAACAGCTTGTTTCTGTGTTTCATTCTAGCTTGGCGCATTCACTGGACCAGCCTCTGAGTGGCCATGCAGCTGTTGTTTGGGAAGGAGAGATTTTTATCTCAGGAGGTTTTAATTTAAAGTACCAGTGCCTGGTGTCCATGTTTCTCTACCATCCCGAGCGTGGCACGACATATCTCTCGGACATGGCCCATGATCGAGCTCAGCACTGCATGGAAAGCTTGGCCAAGCGCTTCTACGTAGCTGGAGGAGTGTGTAACCTGCGAGAGTTCTACACAGATCAGTTGTCCTGTGAAAGCTATGACCCTAGAAGTGATATGTGGACTGCATTTATGCCTCTTCCGCTGTGCCATGTTGGAGCAGCCTCAGCTGTCCTGGAGGGAAAGTTGTATGTGTTGGGTGGTTATTCTCAGGAAGATTACAGTGAGGCCAGATTGGTACATCGCTATGACCCTGGAAATAAGAGATGGGAGAATATGGGCAAGATGGCTGGCCCTGTCACAGACATTCGGGCTTGTTTACTCCATTTACCTGCTCAGTTGAGAAGGTCAGATAGACTGAAAGCTATGTAAAAACCATATTTAATCCCACTGACATTTGTGATGTTAAAATGTATCTTTTTTCATGATGTCACCTATTATAAATATCATAAGACACCTAGAACTGCTTCCCAAACCTCAGGGAGCCTCCCGATGTAAGTTTTATGTAATGGAGACTAAAATGAGCTTAGGATATACTATATGGACAAAAGTTCATTGGCACCTGTCCATAAAATTTATATAAGTTTTACACATCCCATTTAACATTCAGTCCCCATTTGCTGGTATACGTTTGGGAAGATGTTCCACTAGATTTTGGAGTGTACTTGTGAAAATTTGTTCTTATTCAGCCACAAGAGTGTTAGTAAAAACAGGTATGTAGATGAGGTGAGGAGGTCTGGGGTGCAGCGTTCCAATTCATTTCAAAGGTGTTCAATAGGGTTGAGGTCAGAGATCTATAGCAGGCCATTCAAGATCTTCCACTTAAACCCATGTCAACCATATCTTCATAGCTTTGTGCACAGGTAAATTGTCATGATGGTTCAAGTTTGGGCCTCCTAGTTTAAATGAAGGGAAAGTTTAATGCCACAGCATCCTGTACAATTGTGTGTCTCCAACTTTTTGGTAACAGTTTGAAGAAGAACCACATATGGCTGGAAAAGTCATGTGTCTGAATACATTGTCCATATGGTGGTTAAATGTTCTTAGCAAGTACATGACTCTTAATGTTGGAATTCTTTATGCAATGTTACACCAAAGATTTGATATTTCAACCTACTACTGAAAAAAAAAAAAAAAACATTTAAGTGGAATTTGAAAAATTAAGCACATCCTATGACACATTTCTCTTTATTATCAATATTAATAATTAACAGAATATACACATAAATATAGGGTTTGCATTATATTTGATTCCAAGTGGGGTAGATTCAATGAAGAATGAAAAAGTTTCATACAGTATTAGTGACGTTGATTGTAAAGTTTGTTGTATTTATTAAATAAAAAAAATAAAAATAAAAACAATACAAAAATAAGAATCACTATATTTTTTAGTCCATAATGATGCATGTTTATGATATTAATTGTTTTAAACATAAGACAGTACCATCAGTGGAACTGATGTAAAATAGCCTGATTTAGCTGTTGTGTAAATGTTTGTGAATTATGAATTATGTAATGACTTATAAAATGCAAATACATGCAATATTTAAAACTCTTTATCCGGATTCCTAATATTCTGAAGCCTGGAGATGAAAGATGAACAATAAATACAAATTAAGACCTGTTTTTTTTTTTGTTTTGTTTTTTAGTACACCTTACCTTATGGTTAGCAAAAACAGCTTTTGGTAAAAAAAAAAAAAAAAAAAAAAAAAAGAAAAAAAATAAAAAAAAAAAAAAAAAAAAAAAATAAAAAAAAAAAAAAAAAAAAAAAAAAAAAAAAAAATCACACTATATGTGGTACTATATTAAACAATATTATGCTTTGATTATGAATGATTACTACTTTTAATAATTACATTACAGTAGAGCATATCAGTATACTAATGTGCATTTCACACCTAGGCCTTCAGTGGGGTTCTGCCTGAATCAATCCACCTCTTAATGCCATCATTACGACACCATGTCTATAAAAACCATCAATATTATACAGAAACACAGTAAAACAGAGCATCACAGGGACTCCACTCTTAGCCATGGAGGACATCCAGAAGAAACGCTGTCTGCGTCGAGCTCGCAGCATTCTTAAGGAATCCTCTCATCCCGCTCATAGACTGTTTTCTCTTCTGCCCTCCGGCAGGCATTTCTGGTGCCTCTGGTCCTGGACCAGCCGACTGAAGAACAGCTTTTTTCCTAGAGCTGTCTCTTTACTGAACTCTGCCCCTCGCTGATCCTACTGCCCTTTATACACTGCTACAACCCCCC
>JAAIIK010000059.1:2764545-2790043 GCA_014706435.1 Silurus glanis | reverse complement strand
CAGAGAGGAGCTCACGGGGTCGCTCGGAGACCGAGAGGAGCTCACGGTGTCGCCCTGGAACGAAGAGGAGCTCACGGGAACGCCCTGGAACGGAGAGGAGCTCACGGGAACGCCCTGGAACGGAGAGGAGCTCTCTGCGGACACCGGGAGCGGGGCAGAGCTCTCTGCGGAGACCTGGAGCGGGGCGGAGCTCTCTGCGGAGACCTGGAGCGGGGCGGAGCTCTCTGCGGAGACCTGGAGCGGAGATGAGCTCTCTCGAAGGGCCTGGAGCGGAGCCGAGCTCTCCAGGAGGTCCTGGGGCGGAGCCGAGCTTTCCGGGAGGTCCTGGGGCGGAGCCGAGCCCTCCGGGAGGTCCTGGGGCGGAGCCGAGCTCTCCGGGAGGTCCTGGGGCGGAGCCGAGCTCTTCAGGAGGTCCTGGGGCGGAGCCGAGCTCACCTCGGGAATTTGGAGCGGAACTGAACCATCCCGGAGGTTCTGGAGCAGGGTGGAGAGCTCCTGAAGGTCCTGGAGCAGAACGGAGCCGTCTCGGATGGCCTGGAGCACGGCGGAGATCCCTTGGAGGACCTGAGGCGGAGCAGAGCTTTCCTGGAGAGCTTGAAGCAGGGCGGAGATCTCCTGGAGACTCTGGTGCGGAACCATGCTCTCGGAGGCGGGTGAGAGGAGCTGGAAATCAGCCGTGACCAACCCGAGTTCCCTGGTGAGAAGCTGGAGGAACCGGGTGCACGAGCCAAGCTCACCTCCATTCGCATCCCACAACTCTATGGCGAGAGAGAGAGTTTCCCCCGTCAGAAGAGAAATGGCAAACGCGATCTTGGCTCTCTCCGTCGGGAAGCTGGACGGAGTCGACTCCATATACTCACGCTCCGTAGAAACTCGCTCCATCCCGCCCTGTTGCCGGAGAAGCGATTCGGGAGACCCGTGACGTCATCGAGGGGGTGTGGCGCTGCCGAGCATGACTGAGCAACGGCCGAGCGTGCGATTTGCCGAGGTGCGATTCGCGCCGGGACCACGGCGTTAATCCGATCATGTCTTTTCCTTTTTTTTTCTTCTTTTTTTTTGCGCCCCCCCCTCTTTCAGTCCTTATAGTCCTTTGTTTGGTCCGTTATTCTGTTACGCTGCAAAATGGAGGTGGAAGCCGGAATCGAAGCAAGCGTGTTTATTAAATAAAAAGGCAGAGCCAACACAAAAACACCCGAGAGAACGGGATAATCCGGCAAAAGGCAGTCCTTCAATAATATCCAACGGTGAGGGATGGAGGAAGCGCAGCGCGGAGGCAGCGACGGGGAAGCGTCGGGAATCCGAGGTGCGCTGGGGAAGGAAACCGCCACCGTGGAGAGAAGAGCGAAGAGACACACCACCGTGAACCTGCACAGACACGCACGCACATGCAATAACGGACCGCGTGAGTAGGTGAGTGTGGGGCTTTTATAGGCGGTGTGGAATGAGTCCCAGGTGTTCGGGATGAAGCCCGATTGCGATGAGCCCCGTGCGGGCGGGGCACGCACGAGAGCAGGAGCGAGGTGCTTCGGGGAATCCCGAGGTTTGACAGCCTCCGAAGGGGGCGTGGCAGGGGGATTCCTGACAGCTATTAAATAAAAGGCCCAGGGGGCCACACTAAAAAATAATAAAAGCAATCTTTTCATGGATAAGGAGACCTAACAAGGTAACCAAGAGGTAAGAAACAAATTGGATGATAAATAATAGTTAAGAGGGTATTTTATGGCTGTTTTAATACACAGGTCAAAACCGACCCGTTAACATAAGAGATAGTAACAGAAAGCTAACATAAGAGGAAGGTTAAACATATTTAAGAAGCATATATATGATCATGATCTGAGCTTAGTTGGCTCAAAATGTCGTTTTCTACTGAGGGTTTTTTTTTGTTTCATGAGGTTAAGATGTTGCTTAATTAGAAACTATTGAAGCTTACATAACAATAAGGGTTTATCCATGTTGGTCACTGAATTTCCAGTGTTTCAGTGTACATCATGCTTACCTCCAAGAATCTGTAATAGGACAGTAGACCTCTACACTATCAATGTTTTCTTCAGTATCTTTGTTTCCACCGAAGGCTAACATTTTTCCATCCACAACCAAAAGCGCAAAGTTGCCCCTTTTTTCATTCATATCAGCCAACCTTTGCCAATTATTTTGGATCGTATCATACCTGTAAAAGAGAGTACATATTATAAATGGACCAGAAACTAATCTACCTATAATTTGAGTATAGTCTTAATACTTTACCTATAGGCACATTTCATCGTGTCGTCCTTCCCATAATAATGTCGCCCACCAACTACATATAATTTCCCACCCATTACTTTAGCACTATGACAGAATCTGGGTTTCTCTGGTAAGTCTCCCAGTTTTCTCCATTCGATTCTTTTCATTAAGCCAACATGGTTATGGAAGGCATTGCTGAACCATATTTCCCCACAGGGTAAGCGTTTATCAAGGTTTTCAGTGATCTTTTCACCACCAACAAGGACCAGAGTCTCTTTAGGCAGGTAGGTTCTAAAATCTGAATAGGAATGAAAGGTATTAGTACAGAACTCTTCAAACAGGGACTCATAAAGATCCCTATCACTGACTCGTGGCCACGACGTTATAACCTTCACTTCTCTGAATTCCGTAAAGGTCATGAGAGGAAACAAGACAGTTCTCATTAAATCCCTGGCTTCTTTCAACCTAGCCATTGGATCGGCATTTATCCAGGATACGACAGCTCTGAACACGGACAGCTCTGATTTTACACAGAGGCAGTTGCTACGTAGATATGCCTTCAGCTTCTCCACAGGCAGGTCCTGAAATTTTGCAGTGACTGCCACATTCTCAAAATGTCTAAGCGTAAAGTCTTCTGCCATCTCTCGCAAGTCGAGCATCTCATAAGCCTCGGCAAATGCAGCAACATCCAGACAATTATAAGCATCCATTTCCTGCTGCAGAAAGTTGAGGCAGAGCGAGAGAGCTGTTTGGAGTTGGAACTGAAGAGCAGTGGAGGTGAGCTCAAAAATGCAGCCCCATCCAAGTAACAGATGTCCACTGTAGCAGCAATGAAGAAGGGCTTCTAGTTCAGGTGCCCCCGTTAATAGCAGGGACACTGAGGCCTGGTGGGTTTCCTTCATCCCGCTGCTGAACATTGCTCGGAAATAGTCACTGCTGGCACTCAGAATAACCCTGTGTGCTGTAAGTGATGACAACAGCAATGTAAATACAAAACAATAACAGAAAATTTATTGGTCTTGAAAAAAAAAAAACTTAATTTTCTGTACAGTTTACAATGAGGTCCACAAATAAGCATCGATTACTATATATTATCTGTATTAAAGTTCTCATAATTCACATAATTTAAGAAAATTTAAATTAAAAAGCATATTCTGTAACTTTTTAGTCAAAATAATGAACGAATAATATTGTAAAAAACAAAACGAAAAAAAAAAACCCCCACATACATTTATGGCATTTGACAGATGCCCTTAAGTGACTTATAACTATGTGAGCAGTTGAGGATTAAGGGCCTTTCTCGAGGGCCCTGCAGGGGCCGTTAGGTGGTGCTGAGATTTGAACTTTTAACAATCTTGTAGTCAGAAGCCCAGCTTCTCAACCACAGACCTTCCATTTTCCCAACTATTGTATTATAGAACGTACATAATAATAGTGCATAGTTGATATTATAGTCTTCTTCTTTCTTCTTTTTCTTTCGGCTGCTCCCATTAGGGGTCGCCACAGCGGATCATCCGTCTCCATACCACCCTGTCCTCTACATCTGCCTCTTTTACACCAACTACCTGCATGTCTTCTCTCACCACATCCATGAACCTCCTCCTTGGCCTTCCTCTTTTCCTCCTGCCTGGCGGCTCCATTCTCAGCATTCTCCTACCAATATAACTCATGTCCCTCCTCTGCACATGTCCAAACCATCTCAATCTCGCCTCCCTCACCTTGTCACCAAAACGTCCAACATGTGCTGTCCCTCTAATAAACTCATTTCTAATCTTGTCCATCCTCGTCACTCCCAACGAAAACCTTAACATCTTCAGCTCTGCTACCTCCAGCTCCGCCTCCTGCCTTTTACTCAATGCCACTGTCTCTAATCCATACAACATCGCAGGTCTCACCACAGTCCTATAAACTTTTCCTTTCATTCTTGCAGATACCCTTCTATCACAAATCACTCCTGTCACTCTTCTCCACCCACTCCACCCTGCCTGCACTCTTTTCTTTACTTCCCTAACACACTCCCCATTACTTTGCACTGTTGACCCCAGGTACCTGAACTCCTCCACCTTCTCCACCTCTTCTCCCTGCAACCGCACCACTCCACTGCCCTCCCTCTCATTTACGCACATGTACTCTGTCTTACTCCTACTGACTTTCATTCCCCTCCTCTCCAGCGCGTACCTCCACCTCTCCAGGCTCTTCTCAACCTGCTCACTACTCTCACCACAAATAACAATATCATCCGCAAACATCATAGTCCAGGGAGACTCCTGTCTGACCTCGTCAGTCAACCTGTCCATCACCATTGCAAACAGGAAAGGGCTCAGGGCCGATCCTTGATGCAGTCCGACCTTCACCTTGAACCAGTCTGTCGTTCCCACTGCACACTTCACTGCTGTCACACTGTCCTCATACATGTCCTGCACCACCCTCACATACTTCTCTGACACACCTGACTCCCTCATACAATACCACAACTCCTCTCTTGGCACTCTGTCGTACGCTTTCTCTAAATCCACAAATACACAATGCAGCTCCTTCTGACCTTCTCTATACTTCTCCATCAACGTTCTCAAAGCAAATAACGCATCTGTGGTGCTCTTCCTCGGCATGAAACCATACTGTTGCTCACAGATGGTCACCTCTTCTCTCAGCCTGGCTTCCACTACTCTTTCCCATAACTTCATGGTGTGACTGATCAACTTAATTCCCCTGTAGTTACTGCAGGTCTGCACATCTCCCTTATGCTTAAAGATCGGTACCAGCACACTCCTTCTCCATTCCTCAGGCATCGTCTCACCTTCCAAAATCTTGTTAAACAATCTGGTTAAAAACTCCACTGCCATCTCACCTAAACATCTCCATGCTTCTACCGGTATGTCATCTGGTCCAACCGACTTTCCACTCTTCATCCTCTTAATCGCTGCTCTCACTTCCTCCTTACTAATCCTATCCACTTCCTGCTTTACTAACTCCACATCATCCAACCTTCTCTCTCTCTCATTTTCCTCGTTCATCAGCTGCTCAAAATACTCCCTCCATCTTCTCAACACACTTTCCTCACTAGTCAACACATTTCCATCTCCATCCTTTATTGCTCTAACTTGCAACACATCCTTCCCAGCTCGATCTCTCTGCCTGGCCAATCGGTACAAATCCTTTTCTCCTTCCTTAGTGTTCAACCTCTCATACAGCTCCTCATATGCCTTTTCCTTGGCTTTCGCCACATCCCTCTTTACCTGCTGCCGCATCTCCTTGTACTCCTGCCTACTTTTCTCATCACCCTGTCGATCCCACTTCTGTTTTGTTAACCTCTTTCCCCTTATGCTCTCCTGCACTTCCTCATTCCACCACCACGTCTCTTTCTCTTCCTTTCTATTTCCAGATGTCACACCAAGTACTTTTCTAGCTGCCTCCCTCATCACTCCTGCAGTAGTTTCCCAATCATCCAGCACCTCTCCACCACCACCGAGCCTCTGTCTGACCTCTTCCCTGAACCTCACACTACAGTCTTCCTCCTTCAGTTTCCACCATCTTATTCTTCTTTCAGTCCTCACTCTCCTTCTCTTCTTTTTCACCTCCAAAACCATCCTACAGACCACCATCCGATGCTGTCTAGCTACACTGTCCCCTGCCAACACCTTACAGTCTCCAATCTCCTTCAGGTTGCATCTCCTACATAGAACATAGTCCACCTGTGTGCACCTTCCTCCACTCTTATAGGTCACCCTATGATCCTCCTTCTTCTTAAAATACGTATTCACCACTGCCATTTCCATCCTTTTAGCAAAATCTACCACCATCTGCCCTTCCACATTTCTCTCCTTTAGGCCATACCTACCCATAACCTCCTCATCACCTCTGTTCCCCTCACCTACATGTCCATTAAAGTTTGCCCCAATCACCAATCGTTCATTTCTAGGTACACCATCTACCACTTCATCTAATTGACTCCAGAATCTTTCCTTCTCCTCCATCTCACAGCCGACTTGTGGAGCATAGGCACTGATGACATTTATCATCATCCCTTCAACTTCCACCTTCACGATCATCACCCTATCAGAAACTCTCTTCACCTCCACTACACTCTTACTGTACTCTTCCTTCAGAATCACCCCTACACCATTTCTCTTTCCATCCACACCATGATAGAATAGTTTAAACCCACCTCCAATGTTTCTGGCCTTACTCCCTTTCCACTTGGTCTCCTGAACACACAACATATCTACTTTTCTCCTCTCCATCATATCAGCTAACTCTCTCCCTTTACCAGTCATAGTGCCAACATTTAAAGTACCAACCCGAACCTCCACTCTCCTCCACTTCTCCTTTCCCTGTCGCCTCCGTAGACGTCTTCCTCCTCTCCTTCTCCTCCTTCGGCCAACAGTAGCCCAATTTCCACCGGTACCCTGTTGGCTAACGATACCTGTGGCGGTCGTTGTTAACCCGGGCCTCGACCGATCCGGTATGAAATTCTTATTTGTGATCCGCATATTTGATTTGGCACATGTTTTACGCTGGATGCCCTTCCTAACGCAACCCTTCCCATTTATCCGGGCTTGGGACCGGCACTAAGAGTGCACTGGCTTGTGCAACCCTAATGGCTGGGTTGCATAGTTGATATTATAGTAATTTTCCTAAATAATAATAATATTTTTGATTCTCCATACCATTAAATATTCTTCCTTCAGCCTCCACCTCCACATCACAGCCCACTCTCTTGTCCCACAGCTGCCTGATGGCCTGCAAGCTGACCTTCTTCTGTTCTTCAGCAGAGATTCCACTATTTCTCTCCTTTATCCTTATCTCACTGTCATTCTTTTGCTGTCTTTCCTCTTCTTCTTTGCAGAGCTTCAAAACCCTTGGAACTCCCAGGTAAAGAGCAGCAGCCTGAATCTGAGTTAAAGATCCTCTGGTCAAATTAGTGATGATTCCAGTGTAGGCAAACTCCAACACTGCAGATATGCCCAAATCTGATACTTCTGGACCAACACATACAAATCTCTGTCTCTCATTTATTTCTTGGAGCATCTGCTGGACAACGGAGCTCACAGCAGCCAGAACTACAGAGTGACCATGGAAATAAGCCTCACTTTGAGTTCTTAGGGTGAGATCAGTGAGAAAAGACAATTGTTTCATTTCCTCCAAAGCATGGAAAAGGCTGTCTGGGTAGGATGGGTGGCAGTATAGCTTTTCGGTATATTCTTCAGCTTCCTCGCTGGTTTTACTGTTAGTGGTCTTAAAGGATGTCTTCTCAAACTGTTGTTTGTCGTTATAATCATCATCATCATCATCATCATCATCATTATCATCATCACTTGGAGGAAAAAGTACATTACAACCATCATTTTCTTGCTGCTCACTTCCCTGAGATAGCTTCAAATATCTTGCCATCTTGTTGCTCTCCAGGGTTTTTGTCCTCATTCATATAAATTCTTCTGCTTTCATGCCCACTTCCTTTTTATTCTCTTAACTTAGGCAGTGTCTTTTTTGCTTTTGAAGGATGCTGGCAAGTCACATAAAATCAATGCTGGGCCACAGCCATGAATAGTCTTCACCTCTTTTTTGCATTCGTTCGCAGTAGAACAAGTAACTGTCAAGGGCTTGGTAAAAGAATGAACCCAGTCCAGTCAGTATGTCCACAGAGTTTCTTCTCCTGCCTATACTTTTGTTTTTTGGACTTCTGACTGGAGTGCTTTTGAACTCCCTCACACACCAGGCAGAATGCTATTTTTACCTTACCTCAGAGGAGTCTTCGAATTAGGGCCGACTTCAGAGCAACAATGTAATGTCATCTCATGCCATCCGACGTGTTTTTTTTTACATTTTGTATTCAAGCCGATCAACACAACATCAGGGTGATTTACACTTGAATCGAGCCCACATCACTCATCAACCCCAATCTTCTTAAATATTATTGTGGAGTATTGCTCCAGGGGTTACTGATACGAATCAGTGTTTCAAATGTCATCATATCATCCATTAAACCTGGTCGCAAATCAGTTGAATTGTTGTTCACACAAACAGTTTTTTTCTCCCAGACATTGACTGCCTAGGAAGGTTTGAACACAATCTAAAGGAGCATGTGACAGGCTGAGGGATTAAACTGAAGGCATAACATTCTTTGGCAGTCAGGAATCAAGTTGCTCCTCCACAGCCAGAGAATGATATCTGGGTCATGTCATAGGACTCAAGGTAGCAACAAGCCTTTAGCAAATAAACAGCCAGAAGTCTTTCGTGCTCGATGTCTGTATTTAGTACCAACTAATCCAGATTCAAGGCTAGTCAAGGCACAGCTTTCTAATCTTGCTGTAAAGAATGTGAATACATTTAAAAAATGAAATAAATGACCTCATAAGAATGTGTTTAACTGCACGCTTACTGACAAACCTTTATTAATATGAATATCCAACAAATAAAAAAAGTCCAGCACTAAATCTTTCCATGTGTTGTCAAATTTTCTCAAGTCAAGTCAATTAAGTTATATTTTTATATGTTTGAACGACATTGTGCCAAAGTAGCATTACAGAATAGTTTACAAATATGAATTTCAGCACCAGAAATGAGTTCCATTAAGTTTAGCCCTAATGAGTGAGCCAGTAGCAACAGTGGCAGGAAAAAACTCCCTGAGATTGTATGAGGAACCAAAATGAAAAGGAATAAGGGATGGATTATAATCGGGTCACTGACGGACATTTGAATGCAAAATTGCATAAACTGAGCTAATGATAATTTGAATAAATATCAGTGTTTGACTGATTTATATCCTCATTCATCATTCATCTTCTCCCGCTTATCCGTCATTCGGGTCACGGAGGCAGCAGTCTAAGCAGATTCCCTAGACACTTCTCCGTGTCCAGGGATCGGGTTGTCAAGACCCCCGCCTTCGACTGCTGCCCAATCCTCTCAGCACCGGTCCCTTACGGTCCCTCCTGCAGGTGGTGAGCCCACGGGAAGGCGGCCCCACGTCACTCCGACGTCACGGTCCTTGATTTATTTTTCTCGTAAGGGTCCCCTGGAGCATGGAGGGTTAAGGGCCTTGCTCAAGGGCCCAAGCTGATTTATATCATTCTATTAAAAGATTGGTGTGTTAAGAGTAACATTAGAGTCTTTTCACACAATCTGAGTCTTGTGACGAAATGATAAAAGTCTTTATAGCCATTAAAAATCACAGTACTTTGGATACTTGAGTACATTTAAGTCAAATACTTTTGTACTTTTACTGTGAAAGTTTTAAGGGAGCACTTTTACTTTTACTTGAGTCATATTTTATCTCTACTTTAACTCAAGAACATGTTTTGTGCACTTCATCCACCACTGCTAAATCAGCTAGCTAACTTTAAGACTGCAAGTCAGGCTACCTGGGTTTTTTTTTTTTTTTTTTTTACTATATTTAGCAATTAGAAATTAAATTGTTAATTTTTGTTGTAAGGTGTGTTAATGGTGATGTGGCTGACCCTCAGAGCTCCCTCATATCTGTGTTACCTTTTGGCTCTAATTTTTATTGATGCTAACTAGCTAGACATTGCTAGTCCTGCTTACACAGTGTACATTTTTTGTTTCATCATTACAGGACAAGAGCATACAAAGGAATCTTTGAAAAATATTATTATTTTTGTGGTCCTTTTCATTAAGTCTACACTTAATGATCTGATTCAGTAGGGAAACTTACTATTACCACTTACACTACTACTACTGATTAATGAGTGATTCATTACACATACACAGTAAAAAAGTGTTAATTGAACTCCTACAGAGTTGAATTTGACTCTGTTTCAGATAACATTTGGTCCCACTCGAAATCAGTGTAAAATTTACTCTTTAGTCAGTGTCAAGTTTTTAGAGTTAATTCTACTCAATATTGTGTAAAAAATAACAATGAAATGTGTAAAAGTATTTAACACTGTAGGTTAATCACACTGTTAAGAGTAATATAATTACACAGTATAGAGTTAATTTATCTACAATTTTACTTAAAAAAAAAATGACACTTTAAGTGTAATATTTACTTTTCATTTCTCTACAGTGTTTTAAAAAATATATAAATCATAAGATGCAGTGTTAATGAATTATAGAACATATATCATATTATATATCAACTACTATCCAAATAAAAACAAGCACAATAACACTACATCACAGAACTCACAATTTATTGTAAAAAATAAAGCATTTCAATGTCATTGAATTTACATTGCAAACACATTGCTTTAAAGAGTTCATCAAAAGCTCCAACTGAACCTGTTGCCCTGCATGGAAGTGCATGCTTGTCAACCACAATGAAGTAGGAGTGAATGGTGCTCTGTGTGGATCCCTGGGCGAGAAGGTAGGGCTGATTGCTTTGGGTGATGTTGTCTAGATGCTGCTGCACACTGGTTCCAACCTACAACAAAACACATTCAACAGAATTGTTTTGGTGACTAACTTCTGACAATAGATCAGATCACCTGCAACTGTGCACAAGATTTAGGTGATGGAAGATATATTTTAAACAACTGTTAAAGAATTTGTTCACTTTGAAAAATGTTTTTGCTGATCATTTACTCACCCCATGTCATCAAAGATTCATGTCTTTCTTTCTTCAGTCGAAATAAATGAAGGTTTTTGAGGAAAACATTAGAGGATTTTTCTCCATATAATGAACTTCCATGGTGACCAACGGTTTGAGGGTTCAAATGAAGGGTCAAATGTCTGTCACAATGTAGCTTCAAAGACTCGACAATCCCCGCAGAGAAATAAGGGTCTTATATAGAGAAACGATCGTCTGTTTTCAAAATAAAAATAATATACTTTTTAACCACAATTGGATCTTTCTGACGTCATGACGTAATGCGTGGCGCATCTTGAGATTCTACAACACGTGCAGTTGTGGTATTTTTATTTTGAAAACGACTGATCATTTTGCTAGATAAGAACCTTATTTCTCTGCTGGGATCATATTGAGACTTTGAAGCTACATTGAGACAGACTTTGAACCCTCATTTGAACCCTTAAACCGTTGGTCACCATTGAAGTCCATTATATGGAGAAAAATCCTGGAATGTTTTACTCAAAAACCTTAATTTATTTTTGACTGAAGAAAAAAAGACATGGACCTCTTGGATGACATGGGGGTTAGTAAATAATCAGCAAAAAAAATTATAAGTGAACTAACCCTTTAAGCATACCTTTTGAAATCTGATGAGCTGATCTACAGCTTGATACACAGAAAGCTGTCCCGGCCTCTTTCTACCTTGTGCAGATGGTGGTAGCAGATGTAGCAGCAGCAAGATGGCAGACATGTCACTGTCCCAGCCTACAAATAAGTAAATAAAAACCTGGTTCACATTATGCCATAGCATAGCATTCAAAATGACAACTTTCACCATTACGAAAATGTACACTACACACCTACATAACCCACAATAACAAGTAAAACAGTTCCATTCATACCATTCTCAACTTCAGCAGCTGACTCAGCATTGCGCATCAAATCCAAGAGTTCTGTGGTGGGTACAAGTCCATGGCTTTCCTTTATTACTTTTGCTTTAAAAGTGGTTGGCCACTTCTCCAAGAATTTGTTGGCCGTGGCCTCACCAAACAGAAATCTGAAATTTTGTTCTATCTGCAATGTAACACACAGAAGTGATGAGTGATACATAATGCTACATTGGATATTTTGGTGATGCTGTGAGGAAGACCAAGAAGACATCTGATGATTTGGCTTCATCATTGACCACTGCTTGCCGATATATGAAGGTCATTTTCATCTTGTCACGGACAGTCTTTTCATCAGCAGAGTGCCTCAAAACAGCAATAGCTGCTTCCACATCCTCATCAGATGGCTCTCTGTCAAAGGTGGAGGACTGACGAACACGACCTGGCCCACCAATTTAAGACAAAATAAAATGTAAAAAAATTTCTGTACAATTCACAGGTCACCAATATAATCACGTTTGCTGACTGAGGCACCTCTTTCCTCTGCTGTTTTTCTTTGTATGGTCTTCAATCGCCATGCAAGGTATCCTGAACCACTCTCTGGATCGTAGTAATGTTCCTAAGTGATTATAAATAAATTTTAAAGGAGTACTATTAACATTTCAAAGAGTGAATATGTGGTAATGTTGCAATAACCCATTTACTTACATATCCATGTTGTGAGTATGGGTCTTCTAGATAGGGAAACAAAGCTACTATCCCCTGTGCATACATCACTCTGACACTTTTGTGGGGGGATGTCCTAGCATATGAATTCAAAGTTAACATCACACTCAAATGACATTGCGCAACACAATTTACATAATTAATATTTGTAAAATAATAACAATGTTTATTTACAGCCCAGCTATATGCTTAATGCTTACCCATGTGTTTCTGTCATCTCAGCAGCAAGTATGTTAATCATCTGTCTTCTGGTGGCATCTGTCAGGGATTTGGTTTTTCCATACTCTTGCATAATTTGTTCACCACCAGGCTTTGATGTTAAGATTTTTTCAATCAACTATAGGTGGATTAAAATGTGCTTTCCGTTATTGTAAAACCATATGTAATAATGATGGAAAAAAAATTGTTATCTAAAGAACATGGTGAAACAACATTCAGATTGGACTTAACAATTTAATTAACTTGGACTTAGCAATTTCCACCACTTACCGCTTTTGCCTCGTAGTTTATGTGGCATGGCCTTTTAGGCTGGCTTCCTTCGGCAGCGGCTTCTTCTTCAACAGGGTCACACATCGTGAAATTCAGGATGACGGTGTCATCAGATGTACCCGAGCATGATGATAATTGAGAGGCACCTGTTCATTATGAAATTGGTACAAAATATAGAAACATGTTACAAGAAAAAGTTACCGGTATTTTAAGACAATACATGTTCTCATTCCGGCCTTTAAACTAAACAAACTAATTTGTGAATTGTCTGAATGAATACCAAGTCCTCCATTGCCCAGCATGATTCTCAGAGTTCCAGGTGAGTCCTTCACTATTTCTTCAAAAACCTTCGTGTCAACTTCTGTGTCTGACTGGTCATACACCTTAATGTCTGGCTGCTTTCTGGTATGTTGAATTTTAGACACGCTGTTTAAAAAAATTGAATAAAAAACCATGCATTCCCTTCTCACAAGAATCAAAGTTCATATTTAAGTTTGCCTCATGTATTCACTAAATGATGAAAGACAAGTATCTGCAGCCAATTTTATGTAACTGAAAAGAAAATGATTATTGACCTAACTAGATAACATAACATAATTGGTTAATGCTGTATTATTTTGTCATTGCGTGATGTATAGGCTATAGCTTTAACCTAGTGTACCCACCTTCTTTCAAGAAAGCATCGAATGTCAGCTCAGACAGCTTGACGTATTTCTGCTCTTCCCCGAATTAAACACGCAACAGCATTTTGCCCCTGTTAACAAAAAAAATAATATATATTCAAAATCATAATTTAGGGCTGGTTCAACTAAGAGTTACCTATCCATTTCTCTCATGCACTATACATTACTTAGATGTTACACTGCAATTACAAATGGCGGCTGAAGAAGACAAAGTTGTGCTGGTTGAATATAACGTTAGGCTATTTTCTGCAGCAAATTAAAGCTAGTTGAAGTTACGAGGCACGGTCTCCAATTAGCTACCAAATAACTGTGCCAAAGTTAGCTAGCTCATTAGCTATTTTAGTTCGAACAGTAACCCGTTAAAATTGTTAAGCCATGTTAAACAAACACGTCATGCAATCATTTATCTAAGTTATCGTTTTATAAGACCAACATTAACTATCAGATGCATGCTAACATTACCAGTATATATAAAAAAAACCTAGATTAACGTTGCCTGGGAAGCTAAAAAATACATTAGCTAAGAATAGCTATTAACTGTATTCAATCTTTTGTTGTTATGGTGACCGAGTTAACGTTATTTTACGCATAAATCATTCTGAACAACTTCATTCGTGAAAATATTGCAACACATAAAGAAACAGTTACCGATACGGATTGCTATAACTTGTAATATGACCTCAACTAATATCAGCACACTTTTAAAATTATGTAAGGTTAAAAAATACCGTTTTGGTGTGGACAACAAAGGATATTACTTACCTAGCAATATCAGTGACCTAGCGTTGCTCCTTCGCAATCTTCCTCCACCCAAATTCGTGCCAAACGTTTGAGAAGCACAGAGAAGTGGCGGGTATTCATCACTGTTGTAGAGTTAAAATTGTCACTGCGTTTCTGCAGATTTTTACACTCACTTTTAACTACACTGATAGAGAACTTTACTCCCCAAAGTGTTGAAAATACTCTATCTGGGTTAAAATAATTTTACTCTGAAATATTAACACCCCATTTTTTACTGTGTAGGCATTTGTATGTTGCTTTGAATTTGAAATCATGCACACATTTTTGCATGAAACTCACAAACCTGGTAAAGAGTCACGTGATAAAAACAAACACAAGCCTGCTGAACAAAATCCTGCTGAAACTGAACAAAATCCAGAAGACAGTTGAGGTCAAAAGCGGTCATTGTCGTGAATATCATGTTGTGTCTCTGTTATTTTTATTTCTAATTTTTTTTTTGCTACTTATACAATTGAATATAAATCATATTGAGGACAGTGAGATAAACTTTTTCTTCCTTATGCCATCTCGGGGAGTTTTTTCTTGCCACAGTCGCCACCGGCTTGCTCATCAGGGACAAACGTACACATAGAGAACATTCTTATTCATTCTTTATCACCACAAGATCTGTGTAAAGCTGCTTTGAGACAATGTTCATTGTTAAAATCACTATAAAAATTAATTGAATGGAATTAATTATACTCTCTCTCTCTCTCTCTCTCTCTCTCTCTCTCTCTCTCTCTAGCTACACATGCTAATCCAAACCTAATGTTATGAAATATACTTTCTCTAGCTAGCCAGCTAAGCTATAATGTGTACCGGCTGCTTGTAAAACAAAAACAAATGAAAAGTTTCTTTCAGACTGCAAAACTAATTTTTGCAATACAATTTGTTTGCACATGTTTATAGACTATAAATAATATAAATATATAAATATAATATATATTAACTGGCCAGACTTTGATACAACAACCCAATTATGCCCCCACTAGCTATAGAGATATCAAGCTATCAAGTATAACCAAAGGTAGTTTTCAAGCAAAATGAAATAATTTTCACGTGTTTCACATTATTTCCATAAAAAATTGTTTTAGTCATGTTGTGTAACACTCTCCAGCAAACCTCAAAAAGATTAGCAATTATACATCAGCAGATTGTTATAATGGATAAAAAGTTGTTTAAAAGTTTACATGGCACTGAATATAGCTGCATGAACCCATCTACCCTTAAATACTGCTCAGACTTTCTCTTCTCCGCTGCCAAGGCTGGC
Source organism: Silurus glanis (assembly GCA_014706435.1). NCBI lineage: Eukaryota > Metazoa > Chordata > Actinopteri > Siluriformes > Siluridae > Silurus > Silurus glanis. The sequence goes on along the minus strand of JAAIIK010000059.1, from coordinate 2,774,458 downwards.
AATTGACTTAATGCTCAGAGTGTCTGCGTTGACACATTGTCATCTCATCCAGACTTTGTCCTGGGTCATGATGACTACGTTCTGGGTTCATTGTTTAGTAAGTGCCACTCACACATCTCTTCACAAGCTATAGACCTTAGAAACAAATCACAAGACAACTCTTTCTCTTGAATCCTGTTTCCTTGTATACACCACAAGAAGCTGATGTGTTTGGGTTCATGATGAGCAAAATCTTTTCCAGATTCATCCTATACAGTAAAAGTAATCATATAACCAGTGATTTTGCTCATGCTTTGAAATTAAAATGAAAATACGTTCCAGTGTTGAGATTTTTTCCATAAAACACAATTAGACATCTGCTTTCAAGCCATTTTTTTTATTTACGTTTAAATGGACCCAAATTGTTCACAAACATACACCTCATTTTAAAGCTTAAGAAAAAAAAGCATGGACAAAAAAATATTAATGGCACAAAATGAATAACATTAAAACATAATACTAAAAAGGATCATTCCTGAGCAACTGCATCAGGGTCATTATTAAGATATGTAGAGGGGAACAAAATGACATTAGATGTACGCCTCACTTGAACATAACTAGCATTTAAATCGTCAATGCTAACACTGATGCGAAAATTAATCGACATAAGTAATAGGCTCGGCCGCTTATCGCAGACTCGATGCGCCAGTTGAGGTTTGCTTCAACATCACTTCAGCCATGCGTTCACAAATAAAAAAAAAAAATGCATTTTCTATCATAATCATAACTCAAAAGACTTGCTGTACATTGCATAGTAATTCGTTTCCCTTTTCAGTCTTTCACGTTACTGTGATTCTTTGGCCCTCAAACATTCTTTACACACACACACACACAGGAAGAAATAACATCTGAGCTTTAAAAACAACCGTGTAAGCCGTAATAACTAGCGATTTCATCATTTGAAACTATTAATAAATGCAATGCAGTGGATTATTGTGGGAGAATAAACATTGAAAATTCAGTCAAGATAACAAAAAACGAATAAGGAGTGAATTCAATAAAAATTAAAATAAAGAATGAGTTCTTTCCAAAGTTTTTTTTTCCCCCAAATGTAAATGTAAATGTAAATAATTAATGCAACTCATGTCCACTAGTTAACATGTACTTCTGTTCATTTCAAGGGCCAGTTTTTGTGCTTCTCATAGTACACTTCAGCAAAATAACTACTTCCTTGAGGTATCTGTTTCAGGGGAGGTCAGGTATTAGTGAGTGGGAGGAGGAATGAAAAGAACACAATTATGATAGAAATAAAGAGGGGGAGAACAAAAAGAAAGAAGAGAAGCGGTAAAGAGAGAGAGAAAGGCTGTATATTTGGTGACCATTTTCCTGCTTCGGGTTGGTTGTCCGGAGCAACCGGGGTACCTGCTGGATTACAGTGACAAATCACCAACGGCCTGACCTGAGAAACACTTTCCTATAGGACAGAGTAGGTAAGAGGCACAGAGGAAGAGTGAAATCACAGAAAGGAAGACAAATGTACAGCTTATGTTGTAAGCCAATACCATGTATAAAATCAATTACATCATTATTATCTAGGTAACATAATATGGACAAAAGTTTGTGAGCAATTGACTATGATATATGTACATGCTTTTTTGAACATCCCATTCCACATTTAGTCCCCATTTGCTGTTATGGTATTCTCCACTCTTCAGGGAAGATGGTCCACTAGATTTTGGAGTGTGCTTGTGGGGATTTGTGCTCATTCAGACTCAAGGTTGTGAGTGAAGTCAGATACTGATGTAGGGTGAAGAAACCTTGGGTGCAGTCAGTGTTCCAATTTATTTCAAAGGTGTTGGGTCCAGTAGGCTCAAGTTTCTTAAAGTCTTTCACTATAACCCAGGTAAACCATATTTTCATATTTGGGTTTCTTAGTTCAAGTTAAATTTGGGTTCCCTTTTTAGGGTTTCTTCCTCTCAAGGTTCCTCCTTTTACCATCTCAGAGAGTTTCTGTACTTGCCATTGTAAGGACTGATTTCTAAATGTAAAAGTTTCATTCTATTTAATTCTGAAAAGCTGCATTGGGGCAGTGTCCATTGTTGAAAGCACTATACAAATAAAATTGAATTGAACTGAACTGAAATTTAATGCTACCGCATCCAAAAACATCCGATACTATTGTGTACCTTTCACTTCGTGATAACCGTTTGAGAAAGAACCACACATGGCTGGAAAAGTCAAGTGTTTCAATACTTTTGTCCATCTCATGTACATGGCGCATGGGGTGAAAGAATGACACGAGTAGATAAATGAAGAATGTTATTATTAGAACGGAAGGATTCAGAGATTGATACAAATAAATGTAAAGAAATAAATGTGGAGGGCGAGGAGAACATGTATGTGCATCTGGCACAGTGACCAGAAAGAGATGTACAGTATATCAGTGGAAAGACAGTGGGCATGAGGGAATGACACAGGCACAAACCCAATTCCAAAAAAGTTTCAAATCTCATAAACCCATATTTTATATACAATAGAACATGGAAAACATGTTAAATGTTTAAACTGAGAAAAAATGTACCATTTTAGGAAAATATGTGGTAAACTTGTAATTGATGGCAACACGGCTCGAAAACGTTTGAACAGACGCATTCCTACTACAGTATTTCGTCTTCTCTTCTTTTAACAACATTCTGTAAACGTCTAGGAACTGAGGAAACCAGTTGCTGGAGTTTTCAGAGAGGAATGTTGTCCCATTCTTGCCTGATATAGGATTCTAACTGGGTCTATCTGGGTCTTCTTTCACGGCCTTCAAATATGCAAGGCCTACCTTGAAAAAGACGTCGTCTTGATGGGAGCATATTCTGCTCTAAAACCTGGATATATCTTTCAGCATTGATGGAGCCTTTCCAGATGTAAAAGCTGCCCATTCTATGGACACTAATGCAGGGGTCACCAACATGGTGCCCGTGGGCACCAGGAAGCCCTCAAGGACCACATGAGTAGCCCGCTGCTTTTTCTAAAAAAATAGCTGTTTCCTACTTTGTTAAATCATTGTTGATCATTATTATGAGAAATCATTAACATGATCAGTGTCTTCACATAGATGAATATCATTAATTATTAATAATAACATATAATAAAAGGTAAATTGAGCAAATTTGTTATTTCAGATCAAAATGAAAATTGTGTGTATCACACTGGTAGCCCTTCAGATTAATCGGTACCCAAGAAGTAGCCCTCAGTTACAAAAAGGTTGGTGACCCCTGCACTAATGCATCCCCATACCATAAGAGATTAGAGCGCTGCTAAGAAGCCCATGGTTGCCAAAAAGAATGTCAAATTTTTTATCATTTTCCACTTTGCCACAGACATTTTCAATGAGCATTGGACCAGAGAATGACAGTGGTGTTTCTGAATCATGCTCATATATGGCTTCTTCTTTGTATGATAGAGATTTAACTTCCATTTTGGATGGCACAGCGAATGCCTTGTGCCTTACACAGAGATTTCCCCAGATTCTTGAAATCTTTTGTACTGTAGATGAGTCTTTGCAATATTACGTTGAGGAACATATGTAGATAAATCTTTACACAGATTCGTGAACCTCTGCCCATGCTCTTTTTATACCCAATTATCTTACCTAGATTTTCTTTTAGCTCTTCCTTTCTAGTAACACTTACAGTTTCAGCCTTCTGTTGCCTCTGTCCCAACGTTTTTGAGACGTGTTGGAGCCATCGATTTAAATTTTACCGAATTTTTCCCTTAAAATGGCTCATTTTCTCAGCTTAAACATTTGATATTTTTCTATGTTTGATTGTGAGTAAAATACGGGTTTGTGAGATTTGCAAATCATTGCATTCTGTTTAGATTTATATTTCACACAGTGTCCCAACTTTTTTTAGATTTGGGATTGTAGAAGGAAATATGGTGTGTGCGCAACCTTTATACTGATTTTTCTGAGAAATGGATGGAGAACATGTGTGTTAATGTGTGTTATCTATACAGAGATAGATTAAATGAGGGTGTGTTACAGGTAAAGCGATATTATAATAATAATAATAATAATAATAATAATAATAATAATAATAATAATAATAATAATAAACCTCTAGTATGGTTCTGCTGGGGGAGCGATGGGGACTCAGTCTCAGACTCCAGCGGTGGTTCTGTCGGCTCTGTCCTCCATCGTCCTCGCTCTCCGTGGTGTCTTGTCGAGTTACCCGCTGACGCCTTCGCTTCCGAGAGCTGATTCGCTGGAGAGAACCTACGATTTGTTGTCTGGACCAATAGAAATATCATAAACCAATAGCCATTTTTTTTTCCAACATCAGTGGTGCATTCACTTGTGATGATAATAATATTGGTTAGTCAAACTGTTCATGACTATTTTTACATCATGACTACTTTTACAGCACACAACTGTATCGCATGTCTTTGAATGCAGTAGCATTATATTTTCTCTTCACTTGAAATAGGAGACCCAAACAAGTTCCAGCATGACAATGGCACTGTGCACAATCCAGCTCCATGAAGATATGGTGTTCATCGGTTGGAGTATAAGATCTTGAGTGGCCTGCCATGAACCACTGACCTAAAACCTACTGAAAACCTTTGGTCTGAATTGGAACGCTGACTGAACCCCAGGTCTCTTCACCTCACCTACATTAGTATCTGACTTGACTAATGTCCTTGTGGCTGAATTAGCAAAATCTCCACAAGCACACTTCAAAATCTAGTGGAACATCACTTTACTAACACTTCTATGAATGAGTGAGCACAAATCACAAAATCTAGTGGAACATCTTCCCAGGAGAGTAGAGGTTATTATAGCAGCAAATAGTTATTCAATGTGGAATAGGATGTATTAAAGTATTAAAGTGTTTTAGTTTTTTTTTTTGTGATGATCACTCTGGAGATAATGTGGATAATATGCTGTTAATTATACTAAATTTGTAGGAGGAGGAGTGAAAAAATGATATAAAACCAAAAAAAAATCTAATTCTAAATCAATTAGAAATTGACTTCATAGTGTGCTTTAATCCCTTTTCAATCCATCCAATTCAGGGAGGCTTTTAAATGTTGGACACATTGTTCAGTAGTTATGACCATAAACAAATGTGTAAATTAGGTAAAAATCTTTACAAACACCTTGGCCAGAAGAAGAAGAAAAGTAGTGCCATCTGTGTTTGGACCCCTAATTGGAATGTTGAACTAACTTAACGGTCAAAATCTGGATTATGGAAAAAAGACAAATCTTACCTAAGTCGCCCATATAGCTAACAAAGCCATTTCTCATAAATATGGTATTTTAGTATACAGTGGTGTGTACAATGATCCAAAACACACCAGCAAGTCCACCTATGAATGGCTGAAGAAAAACCAAATTAACACTTTGGAGTGGCCTAGTCAAAGTCCAGACCTGAATCCTATTGAGATGCTGTGGCATGACCTTAAAAAGGCGGCTCATGCTCAAAAACCCTCCAATGTGCCTGAATTACAACAATTCTGCATAATAGAGTGGACCGAAATTCCTCCACAGCGCTGTAACAGACTCACTGCAAGTTATCGCAAACGCTTGATTGCAGTCGTTGCTGCTAAGGGTGGCCAAACCAGTTATTAGGTTTAGGGGGCAAACACTTTTTCACACAGGACCATGCAGCTTTGGATTTTGTTTTCCCTCAATAATAAAAACTTTCATTTAAAAACTGCTCTTGTGTTCACTTGTGTTGTCTTTGACTAATATTTAAATTAGTTTGATGATCTGAAACATTCTTCTTCTTTCGGCTTCTCCCATTAGGGGTCGCCACAGTGGATCATCCGTCTCCCCCCCCTGTCCTCTACATCAGCCTCTTTCAACCCAACTACCATCATGTCTTCCCTCACCACATCCATAATCCTCCTCCTTGGTCTTCCTCTTTTCCTCCTTCCTGGGGGCTCCATTCTCAGCATTCTCTTACCGATATACCCCATGTCCCTCCTCTGCACATGTCCAAACCATCTCAATCTCGCCTCCCTCGCTTTGTCTCCAAAACGTCCTACATGCGCTGTCCCTCTAATAAACTCGTTTCTAATCCTGTCCATCCTCATCACTCCCAACGAAAACCTCGACATCTTCAGCTCTGCTACCTCCAGCTCCACCTCCTGTCTTTTACTCAATGCCACTGTGTGACAAATAAGAAAACACTTTTTCACACCACTGTAAATCAAAGTGATGACACCAAAAATGCCAACAGATACCAACTTAAGTTATAAAAGCTTGAAAGTCTAAGATCATTCATGTCTAGTGTGGGAGAAAATAGCTACCTGCAGCAGAGATGTTTTTTTTTTTAATAGCTTTGGCATTCTGAGTCCATAGTGAGCATATTTCATGACTAGTGTCTGAGTCATTTACCTGGTGTCTGCATCCTCTACGTCTGCATCTGCATCGCTCTCTCGCTGAGGATCGGACTGGCCGCACTCTTCCTGCAACATGAGTCATAGGCAGGAGCAAACACATTGCTTCTACAACTCCTCTCAGAATATCGCTCTCTTTTCTCACAAACGCACACCTACTTACCTCAGTGCCGTAGCCCTCTGAGTATCTGGCCATTATTGTCCTGTTTTTCCCACATTCATTACACTTCAGGCTGCTTTCCTAAAACAGTAAGAGAATACAGCGGTGATGCGCTTCTTAAACACAGCATTAATAATGTCTCGTTGCTGTATTCAAATGTGTGAGATGTTAGCAGTTGTGCGATACACTCACAGTGATATTTCATACGACCAGCAAGCAACTCATCTCAGCTTGTTAGTAATCTATATTAGCACCAATAGTGTCGCTTTGAAGCCTGCTCTGGTTCAGCAGAGTGTAACAACCCAGGATCTACAACTGGTCCACTCTCTCCATCTTCACACTTTTTCCTGCACATTTTTTTTCTTTTTTGCACTACGACACTTTAATCACTTTAATCACTCTGGACTTGCACAGCACAGTGCCACTTTATACCACACCATACCGCACACGGACACTTTAAAAACAATCGCGTCAAATCACCTTACATTTTTCTGTAACGTTTACTGTCATACGCATCCTTGTATATACACTTTTTTTCCACATATCTTTATATATTTGATATAGTTTATACTTTTTTTTTATTGATCTGCCTTCTTTCTTTCCTTGTTTATTTTTCTCCTCATTCTATTCCCTCTTGCCGGACCGTCGTAAAAAGCATTTCGCTGCATGTCGTACTCTGTATGTATGTGTACGTGACAAATAAAATTTGATTTGATTTGTGTCCAGGTGAGGAGACGAGCGAGTCGGACAGACTAAAAGACTAAACACTGCACTCATGACTCTTTATGTCAAGATGAAGCTGCAGCCATCATCAGCTGGTAGACAAATGTGGCATGGTAGGTTTTATGGGAAACGTTAACCCGAAGAGAAAATAGGTTCACATAATAAACTTAATTCGTAGGGAATAGGTTATGACCCATACCTGCACTGACTCATTAAACCCTTCAAGTAACTACCATGTAGTTATTATAGTAATGCACCACATACACACTTTACCTTCCCTCATCACATTCCCTAAATATGCCATACCATATCATCCCCCACCTTTCAAGTTCCCCTTGTACCCATTACCTCGTCCCTTCACCCCATGCCTCTTTATTCTACTGTATGTACCCCCATCTTATTTCCCCTCATACCCCTATCATTCACATCACTCCATGTCTCCTCAACTCCTTATATGATATTACACCATCCAACAACACTTTCATGCCATGCCCCATGTCCTGCATCCCATAAATTCCTTGCCACATCCTTGTACATCACCCATTCCTCACTCTTTCTTGGCTCTCAACCTACGCCTCCATCCTTTCATTCCACACCTCATCATCCCTTTCACACTCATTCCACCGTCTCATTCTTGTCATCACATTCTGTGACCTATCATTCCACGCCTCCAGATCAGCTTATCTCATGTCCTAACATTCCAAGCTCATCACAAATTCCCCTCATTCCACCAACCCTCCATTCCAATATCCCTCATCGCTCTCACACCCTGCCCCCCACATCACCCACATCCCCTCACCCACATCCCACATCACCTCTTTCCTACCCCTCCTTATTCCTTGGCCCAACATTCGACCCCAGCCGCACAACCACAAACACACACCTCTGTACCTCACAGTCATGGTCCGAGTTGTCAGAGAACTGCCCACTGGAGTCTCTTCGCCTCTTCACCTCCATTTCTGTCTTCGTTGCTCTAACATAGACCTAAATATGAGCATTTATTAGTAGGTGAATAAAAGGGTTATACAATAAAAATAAATAAAAAAAAACATCTTTATATATGGCATATATTTCAGCATGTCATGCCTGGATGAAATATGGATGAAGACCAAATTTTTGATGTAGTGTTCCAACTTGTGGTTTTGAATGAATAAACCAGGACATGTTAACATGCTTACTTTTACAGTGATGAGTCCAGCAGATGGGCTGTGTTCCAAAAACGCATGCTGCCCTACTAAGTAGTGTGCATATGCAGTACGCCAGCGTTGTTGGCGTCTGTACGCTTTTATAAGACAGCATGCGGTTTGATACGCAGCCCTGATCATTACGTAATCCAGCCTAGAGATTTATTCTAGAGACAGATACAGCCTCAAAAGTGTTATAATTATAGCTATAATAAATGACACATACAAACATACGCATATAAAATATATTATATATATATATATATATATATATATATATATATATATATATATATATATAGTGCACATACCTTGGCTTAGGTTATTGTGCAGACCTCATCACTTTTGCGCAAAAACAAAACAAAAAAGAATATTATATATATCACTTCAAGTGAAAAGCCAATGTGGTCAAAAATAAGAATAAAAGATCAAATCACGACGGATCTTCTGCCCTTGGTGTAAAAACTCGTGGAACTCCTAGAAGGTTTGACATTGTAGTCGGCGTCCCAAAGCTACAGAGCGCGTCGTCGGGAGCGCGCGTGCCATAAATAAAAAATTCCCAAAACAGGGAACGTAACCGCGCACGGCGGCTGTGTGGGCGGAGTCAGAACGCGGACGCGCAGAGCAAGGCAAGCCGCGGGGACGCGCGACGCGCATGCGCAGTAAAAAAAAAAAAATTTAATCCTAGCATGCGAGTGCACGAACTGGGGTCTTCAAGTGGTCTTAGAAAAGAAGTGCGAGTTTATTTGATAATCAGAAAGCATTATAACAAAATATTAAACACTGATGTAGACTTTTGAGAAGAACTGGAAGACATTGTAGTGTCCAGGGAGGATTTTTACATAATTCGAGGACTTCTGATTGAATTTTCTTTTAGATGAACGTCATCTCATATAATCAATTTTTTTCATTAACACTTACAACATCGAACATTACGTTTCAGTCCGTATGACGTATTTGACGTATGCGGCCCTGTTCATAAAGAGGTTGAGGGGACAATAACAAAAAAATAATTGTATTTTTATCATTTTGTAGAATCCTGACGATTGTAAACATGTCACTACGCTCATTATTCAGGCTTCATCTGGGTAGTTTGGTAAAGCTGAGACTCCTTGAGATTCCTGTTCGGCTGTTGTACTGAACAAAGTGCTCAAATGCTGTGAATTCGGTGTTGCTTTTCTGCAGTTGTTGTGCAAATAGTGGTTCTTTAAGGGAGTTAGGGGAAATTTCTTGTCCTGTCTGTCAGAGGAAAGGGTGTGGTTTAGAGACATGATCAGAGATCTCGCTTTCATTTGGCCTCTTGCTCGAGACACTGACGCTGGAGCCACTGGATAATTACACATCGTTAAGTGTAATCATGGAGCGATTTCTATCACCTCCCATGGGTTTTCAAGCAAATGTGAATGTCTTTGAGAGCCACATGGAAAAGAAGTTGAAAATGACACATGAAAAATATTTTAAACACCTAAGT
>JAAIIK010000059.1:2732834-2754160 GCA_014706435.1 Silurus glanis | reverse complement strand
TCTCTCTCTCTCTCTCTCTCTCTCTCTCTCTCTCTCTCTCTCTCTCTTTTTCTCTCTCTTTGTTCAGGATTGCACAGAGCATTCAATGCTTGAGGAGGTGCTAAACACACCATCGCCATCTTGTTTTGACCTCAGTCTCCCACGTCACCGCAGCAGGACCCCGAACACCAGAGGTATTACCTACACACAGTCACTCAATTCTGAGTATCCAATGGGATGAAAAAAATCACTAATGTTTAAGGGCAATGTTTTGCAGGTTGCTTTCCACGAAGACTGGCAAAGTGGTAGTGGTAACTTAGTGGTTATAACTCTGATCTTCCCAATCAGAAGGTTGTGAGTTTCAATCCCAGCACCACCAGGCTGCCACTGTTGGGTCCTTGAGCAAGGCCTTTAACCCTGAACTTCTCATTTGCTATAAATGACATAATTGTACATTGCTCTGGATAAGGCCGTTGGTAAAATGACAGAAATGTAAATGTAAGACTGAAGCGGTGTAAGAAACTGTTTGACTTGATAGCACCAGCGGGTATGTATGTTATCTAATAAACTTCAGACAAGTTTATTACGCAGCCATGTTGAGAAATACTTGAAATTATAATGTCCATTTATTCATTCAAATGAATTTTTTTGAATTCCCATTGTATGTATTGTATCTGTGAAAATCTAAATAAATCTTTTGTTATGAGTAAACTGTCTAACATCTGCCGTTTGATCAGAATCAGAATGAATCACAGACACTTGCAAAAGTGCAAAGTAATAATAATATAATAAACAGTATCTTATATAAAAGACTTAATACTTAATGTCAGGGAGCACCCTGCGCTCTCACCCGCACAAGCCCCGCCAGCACGGAGCTGCTCCCCTGATTACTAACTCGGCGCACCTGACTTCCATCAGTCTCCCTCCTTTATAAGCAGCTCCTCTTCTAAGGGACTCTGTCCGTTATTGTTCTCATGGACTCAAGCTGTCAGCTCCACGCTTCACGTTTCGCTGCCAGCTCCGCGCTTCGCTTCGCGCACGACCGAAACCTTCTCTACAGCCTGTCTGCTCACACAGAATCTACTCGGCTTCCTTTCTGGTGTGTGTGTTCCCTGAAATACTCTGCATTTCCATCATTAAAGCTTTGTTTGCTTGCACTTCGGCTTCCGCCTCGTCCGCGCATAACAGAATAACGGACCGGAAAAGAGAATAAAAGAAAGCAGCCGCTCACCCGGAGATGGATGCACAAGCCAGCGCTTCATCGGACACGGTTCGGGATCTCACCGCCGCGCTCCGAGCTGCATTTCCCTCCGCCGCAGCTCGCCCCGCACCCGCGGCCGCCAGCATTCCCATGGCTCTCCCCTCCGCGTTCGCCGGTGAACCGTCTGAATGCCGCGGCTTTTTGATGCAGGTAAATCTCTTCATCGAGATGCAGCCGCAGCGTTTCCCCACCGAACGCGCTAAAATCGCGTTTCTTATCTCCTTGCTGTCCGGGAAGGTGTTAGCCTGGGCGCAATCGCTCTGGGAAGCCGCGGGACCGGTGGTAAACTCCTACACAGCTTTCACCGCGCACTTCCTGGAGGTGTTCAGCACCTCCCCCGGAGTTCTCTCTACGGTTGATCAGCTGCTCGGTTTGCGTCAGGGTGAAGACACCATCACGAATTACAGCCTCCGTTTTCGCACCCTGGCGGCATCTTGTGGCTGGAACGAGTCGGCGCTGCTCGGCATTTATCGGCAAGGTCTGGCTCCTGAAATTAAGCTTGCTATGGCCATCCACGACGATTCTGTGGGGCTGGAGGATTTTATACGGAAGTCCATCGGCCTCGCACAGCGTCTGGCGGCATGCCAGATCTCGCCACCCCTGCCCACACCACCGTTTCCAGTCACGCAACCCTCAGTGCAGACGGCTTCGGGGGCCGAGCCTATGCAACTAGGATCCCAGAGGCTGACACAGAGGGAGCGAAACAACCGCCTGGCCACTGGTAGATGCCTGTACTGCGGAAAGCCGGGTCATCCCCTCGCCAGCTGCCCTACACGCCCGGCACGCACCGCGGTGAGTTCTGTTCCATTCCCTACTGAGATTTCTCCTTTGTCTAAACTCATGGTGACACTTCTAACTCCCGCTCTTTCTCTATCGGTACGGGCGCTGGTCGACTCCGGTTCCGCCGGGAACTTCATCTCACAGGCCTGCCTCGACCGGCTACAGCTCCCCCGAGAGAGGGGCTCCCAGGACTTAGCTGTGCAGACCATACAGGGACACCCGCTGGGGAGAGGCTGGGTGAAGTACTGCGCCCCTGCAATGACACTACAGATCGGACTTTTCCACCGGGAGGAGATTAGATTCATGGTGCTCGAGGACTCCACGGTCAGCGTGATCCTGGGAAGGCCCTGGCTTCAACAGCACGCGCCGAGGTGTTCCTGGGACCCGTGTGACATCCTGGAGTGGAGCCCTCACTGCCTCCAGCACTGCCTCTCCGGACTTCCAGCTAAGATCCCCCGAGCAGTAGTGGGTGCGACCCAGGTGGAAGCAGCAACCACAGACACCCAGGTGGAGCTCCCTAAGGAATATCGGGCCTTCGAGGATGTGTTCTGCGCGCAGGCCGCCACACGTCTTCCCCCTCACCGGCCGTGGGACTGTGCGATCGACCTGCTTCCGGGGGCGAAGCTGCCTAAAGGCCGGATTTACCCCCTGTCAGCTCCAGAACACAAGGCCATGGAGGAATACGTCGCACAGGCCCTCCGTCAGGGGTTCATCGCCCCGTCCACTTCTCCGGCGGCTTCAAGCTTCTTCTTTGTGGGGAAGAAGGACGGTGGTCTCCGGCCCTGCATCGATTACCGGCAGCTGAATTCCCAGATCGCCCCTCTTCCTTATCCCCTGCCGCTCGTTCCGGCGGCCCTGAAAGATCTACGGGAGGCTCGGGTCTTCTCCAAGCTCGACCTACGAAGCGCCTACAATCTGGTGCGTATCAGGAAGGGGGACGAGTGGAAGACGGCCTTTATCACGCCCTCGGGACATTATGAATACCGGGTCATGCCGTACGGCCTTTCCATCTCCCCGGCCGTGTTCCAGGGGTTCATGAATGAAGTGCTCCGGCCATACCTCCAGAGGTTCGTGATGGTTTACATCGATGACATCCTTATATACTCACGGACTCTGGAGGAACACCTGGACCATGTGAAACAAGTCCTGGGAGTGCTCCGTTCACACCACCTGTACTTGAACCTCTCAAAGTGCGAGTTCCACCGCCCTCAGACCCGGTTCCTCGGTTACATCATCAGCTCCCAGGGGATTCAAATGGACGAAGGGAAGGTAAAAGCAGTATGGGACTGGCCCGTTCCGACCACCATCAAGGAGCTCCAACGCTTCCTGGGCTTCGCCAACTTTTACCGTCGGTTCATCCAGGGCTACAGCCGGGTCACCGCTCCCCTCACCTCGCTCCTCCGGGGAAAGGTACACACCCTACGCTGGACCCGGGAGGCTCAGGAGGCTTTCCACGAGCTCCGCGAGCGCTTCTGCCACGCCCCCGTCCTTCGCCACCCGGATCCCAAACAGCCCTTTATCATCGAGGTAGACGCGTCCTCGACCGGCGTAGGGGCGACCCTCTCTCAACGGACGGGTTCCCCTCCAAAGCTCCACCCGTGCGCGTACTATTCCCACAAGCTCACCCCGGCGGAGCAGAACTATGACATCGGAAACTGGGAGCTCCTGGCCATCAAACTCGCCCTGGACGAATGGAGGCACTGGTTGGAAGGCGCTGAGCACCCTTTCACGGTCGTCACGGACCATAAGAATCTCCAGTACCTGCGGGAGGCCCGAAGACTGAACCCCAGGCAGGCTCGTTGGGCCCTGTTCTTCACCCACTTCCGCTTCCTGGTCACCTACCGAGCGGGGGCCCAAAACGGCAAGGCGGACGCACTCTCCCGCCTGTTCGGGCCCGACGAACCCAGGGACCCGGTTCCCATCCTTCCGCTCGAGCTCATCGTGGGGCCGATCATCTGGGAACTAGATGAGGAGATCTAGAGATCTAGGAGATCCCTTCCCCTGAGGGTCTGCCCACCGCCCTGGAGACAGCCGAGGCCCTATTCCACCAGGTCTTCCGCACCTTCGGCCTCCCGGAGGAGATCGTCTCGGACCGTGGACCGCAATTCACCTCCCGGGTCTGGAGGGCCTTCTTTCGGCTCCTAGGGGTCTCTGTCAACCTCTCCTCCGGCTACCATCCACAGTCCAACGGGCAGGCGGAGAGGAAGATACAGGAGCTGAGCCAGTATCTACGCGTCTACTGCAGCCAGGACCAGGAGAGTTGGTGCCGTTTCCTGCCCTGGGCGGAGTATGCACAAAACTCGCTTCGCCAGGAAGCTACGGGCCTCACCCCCTTCCAGTGCACGCTGGGCTTCCAACCACCGCTGTTCCCCTGGTCCGACGTGCCCGCTGTGGACGCATGGTTTCGGGAGAGCAATCGTGTCTGGGAGTCGGCGCACACACAACTCCGGAGAGCAGTACGTAGCACACGGAGGCACACCGACGCCCGTCGGCTGGAGGCACCACGTTTCCGGCCAGGGGACCGAGTGTGGCTGTCCACCCGGGACTTGCGGCTCAAGCTCCCATGCCGCAAGTTGAGTCCCCGTTTTGTCGGTCCATTCAGGGTCGCCCGGCAGGTCAACGAGGTGACCTACCATCTGGAGCTCCCACCTAGGTATCGCATCCACCCGACGTTCCATGTGTCTCTGCTGAAACCTTACCATCCGTCTCTCTCTCTCTCTCTCCAGGTGGCCCCGACGCGTCCATCCAGCCTGAGGTCGTAGACCAGCCAGGGGTCTACGCGGTCCGCGAGGTGTTGGATTCCCGACGGCGCGGGGGTCGCCTCGAGTATCTGGTCGACTGGGAGGGATACGGTCCGGAGGAACGCTCGTGGGTGGCCAGGCAGGACGTTCTGGACCCGGCGCTACTGGTGGAGTTCCACGCGGCTCACCCGCGTCGCCCTGCGCCCCGTGGCAGGGGTCGGCCTCGTCGCAGGGCTCGGGCGTCTGGTGCCGCCCCTGGGGGAGGGGGTGGTGTCAGGGAGCACCCTGCGCTCTCACCCGCACAAGCCCCGCCAGCACGGAGCTGCTCCCCTGATTACTAACTCGGCGCACCTGACTTCCATCAGTCTCCCTCCTTTATAAGCAGCTCCTCTTCTAAGGGACTCTGTCCGTTATTGTTCTCATGGACTCAAGCTGTCAGCTCCACGCTTCATGTTTCGCTGCCAGCTCCGCGCTTCGCTTCGCGCACGACCGAAACCTTCTCTACAGCCTGTCTGCTCACACAGAATCTACTCAGCTTCCTTTCTGGTGTGTGTGTTCCCTGAAATACTCTGCATTTCCATCATTAAAGCTTTGTTTGCTTGCACTTCGGCTTCCGCCTCGTCCGCGCATAACACTTAATATGCTTTATATTAACATAAAACATGATCATGTATGTATACATTGCTTCTCAATAATGTGTGTAGCTGCCCAATGGTGTCCATAAAAGAGACACAGAGAGTTTCTGACGGGTGCTTCTTTCTTTATTTCGCTCGTGAAGAGCGCCATTCAACCTTAGTTTGCGTAGCACCGTGAAACTACACAAAGAAACAACATAACAAATAAATACGACTCGTATACAAAAAAATACTATAAATAAAGTTCACATTTACAGAGAAACATATAAAATATAAATGATAAAGTGAATGAAGACAATATGAAACAATGAATTAACTAGCAGAGCTCAATGATTAACATGTACATGCTAACAGGCTCATAGGACTTTGAAATAAACTATAACATGTAACATATGTCGACATCACATACCTCGCTCCGCTTTACCAAAGGGAACTAAAATGAAATTAAGCCGAATTTAGCCTCTGTTTCCTGGAAAACACATATATGTATATGGACTATATAGGAACATGAATCTTCGCTCTTCTCTGCTGAACTAATTATCTTTGCATTACTCCCCCTACTGCATAACCTAACATGCTCAAGAAACATGCTGAAACATGTAACATCCTCAAGAAAAATTTAAAGTAACACAACCATATATGGTCATTTACAATGTGGAAACAATTATTGTTTTTGAAACTCATACATATTCCTTAGTAAAAGGTAAAAACACGTAGGAATTGGACAGTGAATGACTAGCAGAAAGTTCTACAGACAGATGAGACCAAAATTGACATTATTTGCTCTAACAAAAAAAATTCTGTAAGACAGAGATATTAACAGATTGCCACACAAGCAGTGGTGGATAAAGTACACAAACCATGTACTTGAGTTAAAGGATTAGAATCAGAAACAGCTTTATTGGCAATTATGTTTGCACTTACTATAGCGCTATACAAATAAACTTGACTTGACTTGACTTGACTTGACTTACTGTACAAGGAACTTGTTTTGGTGACAAGCTTCCAGTTGCACATTTTTTTAACGTTAAATAAAAAATAATAATAAAATAAATAAAAAAGAATAAAATTTTATTGCACATTCTATATAGAGAAATAGAGTATTATTAAACAGAAAAGTACAGGTAAAATATGACTCCAGTAAAAGTAAAAGTGCTCCCTTTAAATTTTTACTTGAGCAAAAGTACAGAAGTATTTGCCTTCAAATGTCAAGTCAAGTAAAGTCAAGTTTATTTGTATAGCGCTTTTCACAACAGACATTGTCTCAAAGCAGCTTTACAGAAATCAACAGTCAAGGTGAATGGTGTGCGTTTGTCCCTGATGAGCAGCCGTGGCGACAGTGGCAAGGAAAAACTCCCTTAGATGTTATGAGGAAGAAACCTTGAGAGGAACCAGACTCAAAAGGGGAACCCATCCTCACTTGGGTGACATCAAGAGTTTGATCATAAATCTTTCAACAATACAGAACACTGGAGAGTGAGAACTAACATGAGTACTGGAGTATAAGATTATAAGTAAATGTTCTTTCTACAGTCTTTGGTATAAAAGTAGGAGCTACTGAGCTCAACATTTGTGATCATCACAGATCCAGCAACAGCTTCTCCATGCCAGAGCCT
Source organism: Silurus glanis (assembly GCA_014706435.1). Classification (NCBI taxonomy): domain Eukaryota; kingdom Metazoa; phylum Chordata; class Actinopteri; order Siluriformes; family Siluridae; genus Silurus; species Silurus glanis. The sequence continues at coordinate 2,747,148 of JAAIIK010000059.1, read as the reverse complement.
TTAAACACTCCAGGAGGTCCAATGCCACACATGTAGTGGGATCCAATTGGCACTCGTACGTCTGTAGATGGTTCGGGATGTTTGCGAGTTCGGCATCTACTTCTCCCATAGGTCACCCATAGGTCCATAATCTTCACGAGGTGGGACGTGACTGGAGCTGGCCAAACCTCAGAAAGCCTCGGGATGGGGAGAGAAAGAGAAGCAGTGGAGAGGAATTAGTGTAGCTGCTGTTCATGATATTAACAACACAAGTTGATAATGTGCATGTGATCAGATGTTCTGGAGCACAAGGTTAAGATGTGAGACGTGTTATGTGTAGGCTTTGCTAAAAAGATACGTTTTTAATCTGCACTTAAACTGGGAGAGTGTGTCTGAGCCCCGAACACTGTCAGGAAGACTATTCCAGAGTTGGGGAGCTAAATGTGAGAATGATCTACCGCCTTTTGTGGACTTTGCTATTCTAGGAACTACTAGAAGCCCAGAGTTTTGAGATCTCAGGGAGCGTGACGGATTGTAGCGTGTTAGAAGACTGGAGAGATACAAGGGAGTCAAACCATTTAGTGCTTTATACGTGAGTAGTAGTAGTTTGAAGTCTATTCGAAACTTAACAGAAAGCCAATGTAGGGACGATAAGATTGGGGCTATATGATCATATTTTCTTGACCTAGTAAGAACTCTTGCTGCCGCATTCTGAACTAACTGAAGCTTGTTTATTAATGATACAGGACATCCACCTAGTAATGCATTACAGTAGTCTATTCTGGAGGTCATGAACGCATGGACGAGCTTCTCTGCATCGGATATAGATAACATGTTTCTTAGCTTAGAAATATTTCTAAGGTGAAAGAAGGCTGTTTTTGTAACTTGGTTGATGTGATTTTTAAAAGATAAGTTGCTGTCTAAAATAACTCCCAGGTCTTTTACCGTTGAACTAGTAGCTACAGAACATCCGTCTAAATGCAGGCTGAGATGCTGGAGCTTCTGTGTACTAGTTTTTGGGCCGATGAGCAAAATCTCCGTCTTATCAGAATTTAATAGCAGAAAGTTATGGGTCATCCAATCTCTTATTTCATTAACACACTCAGTTATGCGAGCTAATTGAGCTGTATCGCCTGGTTTAGATGAGACATATAGCTGGGTATCATCAGCAAATGTACTTAAGTATCCAAAGTACTATGATTTATTATGGATATAATGTTCCTATCTTTATCCTTCTCACTTTAAAATGGCAGCGAGTTTCTCCTTCTTATTATTATTCATTCGGCTTCTCCCATTAGGGGTCGCCACAGCGGATCATCCGTCTCCATACCCCCCTGTCCTCTACATCTGCCTCTTTCACCCCAACTACCTGCATGTCTTCCCTCACCACATCCATAAACCTGCTCCTTGGTCTTCCTCTTTTCCTCCTTCCTGGGGGCTCCATCCTCAGAATTCTCCTACCGATATACCCCATGTCCCTCCTCTGCACATGTCCAAACCATCTCAATCTCGCCTCCCTCACCTTGTCTCCAAAACGTCCTACACGCGCTGTCCCTCTAATAAACTCATTTCTAATCCTGTCCATCGTCGTCACTCCCAACGAAAACCTTAACATCTTCAGCTCTGCTACCTCCAGCTCCACCTCCTGTCTTTTACTCAATGCCACTGTCTCTAAACCATACAACATCGCAGGTCTCACCACAGTCCTATAAACTTTCCCTTTCACTCTCACAGATACTCTTCTATCACAAATCACTCCTGTCACTCTTCTCCACCCACTCCACCCTGCCTGCACTCTTTTCTTCACTTCTCTAACACACTCTCCATTATTTTGCATTGTTGACCCCAGGTACCTAAACTCCTCCACCTTCTCCACCTCTTCTCCCTGTAACCGCACCACTCCACTGCCCTCCCTCTCATTCACACACATGTACTCTGTCTTACTCCTACTGACTTTCATTCCACTTCTCTCCAGCGCGTATCTCCACCTCTCCAGACTCTTCTCATCCTGCTGTCGCACTGTCCTCATACTTGTCCTGCACCATCCTCACATACTTCTCTGACACACCTGACTTCCTCAAACAGTACCACAATTCCTCTTTCGGCACCCTGTCATACGCTTTCTCTAAATCCACAAACACACAATGCAACTCCTTCTGACCTTCTCTATACTTCTCCATCAACATTCTCAAACCAAATAATGCATAAAACCATACTGCTGCTCACAGATGTTCACCTCTTCTCTCAGCCTGGCTTCCACTACTCTTTCCCATAACTTCATGGTGTGACTGATCAACTTTATTCCACTGTAGTTACTGCAGGTCTGCACATCTCCCTTATTCTTAAAGCACTGTACCAGCACATTCCTCCTCCATTCCTCAGGCATCCTCTCACCTTCCAAAATCTTGTTAAACAATCTTGTTAAAAACTCCACTGCCATCTCACCTAAACATCTCCATGCTTCTACCGGTATGTCATCTGGTCCTACCGACTTTCCAATCTTCATCCTCTTAATTGCTGCTCTCACTTCCTCTTTACTAATCCTATCCACTTCCTGCTTCACCATCTCCACACCATCCAACCTTCTCTCTCTCTCATTTTTCTCGTTCATCAGCTGTTCAAAATACTCCCTCCATCTTCTCAACACACTCTCCTCACTAGTCAACACATTTCCATCTCCATCCTTTATTGCTCTAACTTGCAGCACATCCTTCCCAGCTCGGTCCCTCTGCCTGGCCAATCGGTACAAATCCTTTTCTCCTTCCTTAGTGTTCAACCTCTCATACAGCTCCTCATATGCCTTTTCCTTGGCTTTCACCATATCCCTCTTTACCTGCTGCCGCATCTCCTTGTACTCCTGCCTACTTTTCTCATCATTTTGTCGAACCCACTTCTGTTTCACCAACCTCTTTCTCCTTCTGCTGTCCTGCACTTCCTCATTCCACCACCATGTCTCTTTGTCTTCCTTTTTATTCCCAGATGTCACACCAAGTACTTTTCTAGCTGTCTCCCTCATCACTCCTGCAGTAGTTGCCCAATCATCCAGCACCTCTTCACCACCACTCAGCCCCTGTCTGACCTCTTCCCTGAACCTCACACTACAGTCTTCCTCCTTCAGTTTCCACCATCTTATTCTTCTTCCAGTCCTCACTCTCCTCCTCTTCTTCTTCACCTCCAAAACCATCCTACAGACCACCATCCGATGCTGTCTAGCTACACTGTCCCCCGCCAACACCTTACAGTCTCTAATCTCCTTCAGGTTGCATCTCCTACATAGAACATAGTCCACCTGTGTGCACCTTCCTCCACTCTTATACATCTCCCTAAGCTCCTCCTTCTTCTTAAAATAAGTGTTCAACACTGCCATTTCCATCCTTTTAGCAAAATCTACCACCATCTGCCCTTCCACATTCCTCTCCTTAAAGCCATACCTACCCATCACCTCCTCTTCACCTCCACTACACTCTTACTGTACTCTTCCATCAGAATCGCACCTACACCATTTCTCTTTCCATCCACACCATGATAGAACAGTTTAAACCCACCTCCAATATTCCTGGCCTTACTCCCTTTCCACCTGGTCTCCTGACAACATATCTACCTTTCTCCTCCTCATCATATTAGCTATCTCTCTCCCTTTACCAGTCATAGTACCAACATTTAAAGTACCAACCCGAACCTCCACTCTCCTACACTTCTCCTTTCCCTGCTGTCTCCATAGACGTCTTCCTCCTCTCCTTCTCCTCCTTCGGCCAACAGTATCCCAATTTCCACCAGTATCCTGTTGGCTAACGATACCAGTGGCGGCTGTTGGTAACCCGGGCCTCGACCGATCCGGTATGAAATTCTCTTTCGTGATCCGCATATTTAATTTGGCACATGTTTTACGCTGGATGCCCTTCCTAAAGCAACCCTCCCCATTTATCCAGGCTTGGGACTGAAAATGGCTTGTGCAGCCCTAATGGCTGGGTTAAAATCAACATAGTGCATAAAGACGAAATATTCTTGTACATGTTTTAAAGTAATTATGGTGTTTTAAATGATATAAATGATCAGGACACCAAAAGGAATTTGTGCTATGTTTCCACACGGATGGTTTTAATCGCCGGATGTGTGCATCATGGTGGATGTTGGTACTTGATTTGAGACGGTGCAAAACAAATGTTTAGTCATTAAACGTTTTTTTTTTTTTTTTATATCTGAGTAAAGAAAGGATTTCCTGAATAAATGTGTTTCCTCGAAGGTTTTAATCAGTGGTGGAAAGTAACAAAGTACAAATGCTTCATTACTGTACTTAAGTAGATTTTTTTTTTGTATCAGTACTTTACTCCACTATTTATTTTTCAGACAACTTTTTACTTTTACTCATTACATTTTTACACAAATATCTGTACTTTTTACTTCTCACATTTTCAAAACCGGCTCGTTACAAATTTTTTTGTCTTCATGCTTGCATCCATATTTCTCCATGTCCATGTTGCTTAAAGTATTAAAAATAGGAAGTATTAATATATGGTACATTTAGAACAGATAGAAATGTGCGATTAAGTTGCGATTAAATATTTCATTTGATTGACAGCCCTAATATTAATATGATGTGAGGTCCAGTTACCAACGTGACACCAAAACAGGTAGAAGTAATAACTATTTTTTACTTAAGTACATGTCAGAGCCAAAACTTATGTACTTTAATTTGAGTAAAAAAAAGTGTAGTCAGTACTTCAGCTTTTACCAGAGTAATTTAAAACATGAGTATCTGTACTTCTACTTAAGTAAAGGATGTGTGTACTTTTGCCACCTCTGGTTTTAATTTAACCTCTTATTAATTAGTAATAATAATAATATTAATTCATTTATTTATTTATGTATTATTTAAAATATGTGTTAAATTGCGCCCCTAGAGGCTGCACCCGAAATGCGCTTGGTGTTTGCGCATGCGCACGCGCACGGCGGCGCCATTTTGTGCCTGTGGTTGCCGTGTGAGCGAGCAGGCCGACGCGCAGTCTCCAGTACTCTCTCTCTCTCAGTCTTCGATTTTAATCATTTTTAATCTTAAACTCCCGGTGAGTATTTTGATTCGAGAGATTTTTGTGATTTTTAACATTTTTTTGTAAAGGGGGCTGACTATGAACTTGATCTTTGGAGCATATTTTTATTTTTAAATTTTTTTTTATTTTAAGTATTTTTCTGGCTGGTGGTTTGGTGGCGTACATTTTGTGATGCAGATGTAGAACAGCCTGAGACACGGTGCTTTGACATGGCGATTTTTTTTTCCTTTTTTTTGGATATCAGAGTATTTTTATTATTATTATTTTTTGTTTTTTGCGGAAGACTCCCTATAGATCAGATGTGTTTGTTCGTGTATTTTTGATGGTAGTCTTAAGCATGGACTCGGGTTTGGGTTGTGTTTTCCAAGATGGTCGTTTTCCTTCTCCATATCTGGAGTCTTAATCCTTTTGCTGTTTTTTCCACACAAAAAAATCTTTTTTATTTCCTTGTGTGCTTTGCTGGGAAATATATTGCATTTTTTTTTTTTTGGTTTGAAGGCACTTCGGTCCATTTGGATGAATGTAGTCGATTTCTTGTTTTTGTTTTTTTTTTTCCTACTGATTTTGCAGGACGAATGATTTTTTAAATGGACTGCAAAACAATGTGTTTGCACGCTTATTATTTAAAAGAAAAGGAAAAACAGTGCGTTTCTTCATTGTTGAATAAAAAAAAAGAATGATCTGACTATCCAGGAAAGCTTTCTTATTTCAATTCAAGGGATAAAAAAAAAAATCATGATGCATGGCGTTAGATTTTATCCTGCATTTGTTTTTTTTTTCTGTTTTTTTTTTTTTTTTAGTCAGTTTTCTGGCCTGTATTTCCATTGTACTGTGTTGAACAATACCCGGATTGAAGGCTGCGTTGATGACGTCATAATTGAGCGACTTTTTAAAAAAAAATGGCGGAGGATTGTGTAGTTAGCTGAAGGGGGGGAGCAAACACTTTCTATCAGATATATTTTTCTTCTGAACCATTAAAACAATTACATACGGCTGGGAATTGGTTAATGGACGCTTTAAGGTGTCCATAAAGTCTTCATACATGAGGGAGGGGGAAACTAACTACTAAAAGATGTACTTAATCACCTTGTATAGTCAAATTCTTCTATAAAGGATTGAAAAATATTTATTTGAGGGAGTAAATTTGCATTAAACCAAACTACTATAATATTTAGAAATTTATGAATAAATAGAAAACATGACTAATTTGCCTAACTAATGCATTTTTACTTTCAAAGTTTTCTTATAACGGTATAAAAAGCACATGCATAGAAACAATCCTGTTTTTATATATATAAATATATTTTATATGGTATATATATATAATGGGCAGTAATGGTACATAAAAGTCACAGTTTGGTTTAATTTGGGTACGGTCAGGGAATGAAAAACAAAAAATTACTTGTCGTTAAATGAATCTAAAATAACTTTGAAATAAATAAAAATAACTTTTAAAATAAATTTGTATAATATTTAATAAAAATAAAATGGAATAAATCAAATTAATGCAATACTATTTTATTATTATTTAAAAAAATAATTTTATTATTAAATCGATTAATCGGTTAAATTGGCACAATTTTAATTGAATAAATAAAATAAAATAATGGAGAAAAAAATGATTAAATAGTTTACATTTGTTAGATTCCGTTTGGGTAATACAGATGTGTATGTAAGTGTGTTTTTACATTTAATATTAAATTTTCTAAAGATATGATCTACTTAACTGTTCTACTTATTTCAGCAGACTGAATCTCTTCATTCCTTCCGTCCTTCATTCATTCACTCCCTCGATATGTGGAAGTGTCAGGATTTTCTCCTTTGAAGAGAAATTTTGAAGCTGTACATGAAATGCTAAAGAATCCAAATCGCTAGCGTCAGCTGTATTATATTAAATATATTATTTATTATAATTATAAAACCGGTGCTCTCTAAAATGTCTTCTAATGGCTTTCAAAATGTCTTGAATTCGGTATATACTTTGTTCTTTTCCAAACTGGGCTAATTTAGATGAACTTCTCTACTCTGTGCTGCTTTTCATTTCATTGTACTTTCTTTACAGCCTAAACCTATAAACCAATATGTATGAATTATGAAATTATAAATGAAGATTTGTATTAGTGTCTTTTCTCCCATGATGAGCCAAAAGTCATCACAGGCCCTAGTTTGGGCATCTCTGTCTTTTATTAAAAGTTAATAACCAATATGAGGCTTTATTAAAGGTGTATAGATCAAGTATGAGACATTTTGGAAGCCAAGTTTTGGGGGACACACTCTTTTTATTAAGTCAATCAAGCATAGGTAGGGTTTCATTTTCCTGGCAGGGAAGGTTTTTATTACTTTGCAGGATTAGAAAATGCATTTGAACACAGTTGGAAATTCACACATCATCCTAAAATCGACAGGTGAGGACACAAAATGAAATTGCATTTGATATATTCAAAGTGTTATGCTCCTAGGTTCTCAGACTTGCCAGACTTTTGCTATAATTTAAAAAAAAAAAAAAAAAAAAAAAAAAAAAAGGTACATCTGGATAAATTTGAAAATGCGTATTTTTCTCTACATCTTGGTCTTTTGTCCACTGAAAAAAATAACACTCGAACGTTGAAAATCTTCTCCCAAACGCATTAATTTAAATACGTTTTTGCGTTGTAGTGTGGACTAAGAAAACTGAGATTAAAAAAAAAAAAGTCCTTTGTCATGTGACCATTTGACTCAAAACAAACACGGTGGTAGACGGCGGTACTGCAGTTGTGCCCTCCTCTTTAATTTAACATTGTTGAACAGTAGCTTTGCTAACAATTTACAAAACACCTAATGAGGATGACCGGTTGAAGTGTCTCACATATTTCATGCGCAGGTATCTGAGGGTTTTCATGTTTCATTATGGATGAATAGACGCCAGAGAAAATGGCGATTGGTTTTATATTAATCCGGATTATCATCCTTTCTTTTTAGTCCCCCAAACTGTGTAGTAAATTTTTTACAAGATATATTATGGTACATTGTTTACCATATCCGACAGATGAAGAATTTGATAAGATTTTACTCTGGTTGTTTGGTTTAAAGCACGATGTTGGTGGTTGCGGACAAATATTTCCCGTCTCCATTATTAAAAAGGAGTCATATTTGGGGTAAATGCATCAATAAAGCTACCCAGGCAACTCTGCATGTTTTATTTTAACCCAGAATTCACATCAGAGGCATTAAGTCAGGAGTCTTGTCAATCCACACCTAGAATTTCCTGGCATCTGATCTCTAATAGATATGAACTGTTTAATAAGTAAATGAAGCAGCCTAATGTGAGACAACCAGAGACTTACAGACAACCATCCTCTTCTGTCCTCCAAGATGGTCAAAATAATCCTCCTACTTCCTCAGATTCCTGTAATGTTTTTGAAGTGTGAAACTCACTGCTGCACAGGAACATATTATAGAATATAACTAGGAAATCTACTCCATACTCCACCATAGTATATGCACATTTTCCCCCCTCATGAAGAGGGTGTTGATGGGTTTGGAGTCAAGTCAAAGAAGCATTTATTGTAATATATATAGCTGATGCAGTACACAGTGAAATGAAAGTGTTTCTCCAGAACCCTGGTGCTACATCAAACAACATAGAACCACAGAACACAACACAGAGCTAAGGATTAAATTAAGGGCCCTTTCCACATAACGTGTGCAACCCAGTGCAGACGAAAGACAGACGGACAAAACAAGACCGTGTGGGACAGATACACAAAATAGCGCCGACCAGTAAACCTATTGTACAATAAGGACTCTAAACAAGTGTATTTGTAAAAATAATGTTGTGCAAAAACAGCATGTAAACAATATAATATGATGAAATCTTAATATAATGTGGGTGGTGGAATGGATTGAAATGAGTATTGAGTGTGTGGTGAGTTCGGGTTGTTCAGTTCATTAACACACAGGTGTGTGTGTGTGTGTGTGTGTGTGTGTTCAGTTCTGTGTTGAGAAGCCTGATGGCTTGAGGAAAAAAAAGGTGTACAGTCTGGATGTTTCGGAATCACTTTCCTGATGGTAGGAGAGTGAAGAGTGTGTGAGGGGTGTGTGGGGTCGTCCACAATGCTGTTGGCTTTGTTGGATGCAGCATGTGGGGTAAATGTCCTTGTTAGAGGGGAGAAAGACTCCGATGATCTTTTCAGCTGTCCTCACTATCCTCTGTAGGGTCTTGCGATCCGAGACTGTGCAGTTCCCAAACCAGGCAGTGATGCAGCTGCTCAGGATGCTCTCAATGATCCCTCTGTGGAATGTGGTCAGGATGGGGGAAGGGAGATGGGCTTTCCTCAGCCTTCTCAGGAAGTAGAGGTGCTGCTGGGCTTTCTTGGTGATGGAGCTGGTGTTAAGTGATTAGGTAAAGTTCACTGGAATTTGGTGCTCTTGACGATCTAAATGGTGGATCCTTCGATGATCAGTGGAGAATGGCCGCTCTGTGCTCTCCTTTAGTCAAAATCCATCTCTTTGGTTTTGTCAACGTTCAGAGACAGGTTGTTGGCTCTACACCAGGCTGTTAACTGTTTCACCTCCTCTCTGTATGCTGACTCTTCATTCTTGCTGAAGAGACCCACCACGGTCATGTCATCGGCAAACTTGATGTGGTTCGAGCTGTGCATTGCTACACAGTCATGAGTAAGCAGAGTGAACAGCAGTTGGCTGAGCACACAGCCCTGACGGGCTCCAGTGCTCAGTGTGGTGGTGCTGGAGATGCTGGTCCCGATCCGGACTGACGGAGGTCTCCCAGTCAATCTCTGTTAATGTGCCTCATGACGAGCCTCTCGAAGCACTTCATTACGATGGGTGTGAGAGCGACAGGACGATAGGCATTGAGGCAGGAGACTGTTATCCTTCGGCACGGGGACGATGGTTGTTTTCTTGTGGCACATAGGAGCAATGGCACTGCTCAGGCTTCGCCTCTCTGATGGCACGGGACAGTTTGGCCCTTCCTGTTCCAAAGGCCATCTTGTCCCCTGCTCTGAAGACGGAGTCTCTAGATTTTAGCGGTGCATGCACTTTTGCAGTCATCCACGGCTTCTGGTTGGAGCGTGTAGTGATGGTCTTGGAGATGGTCATGTTATAAACGCACTTGCTGATGTAGGTGGTCACTGATCCTCCAAGTTGATGGAATTGCAGTAGGTTGCAGCCTCTCTGAACATGTCCCAGTCAGTGCACTCAAAACAGTGCTGAAGAGCAGAGGTGGCTCCTGCTGGCCAGGTTTTTACGTTTCAGAACCGGTTTAGAGCATCTGACGAGCGGTCTGTATGGAATTATCATAATAGAGATGTGGTCTGAGTAGCCCCTCTCTTTGCAAAGTCGACATGCTGATAGAGTTTAGAGAGCACAGTCCTGAGATTTGCATGATCGAAATCTCAGACAATAATAAACAGTCCGTCAGGGTGAGCATTCTGCAGGTCGCTAAAAGCCACATAGAGTTCACACATTGCCTCCTTAGCAGTGCCCCTGTCTAGCTGGAGGGCTCTGTCACTGTGCCACGTCTCCGTGAAAACAAAGACGCAGCAGTCTCTAAACTCTCGCCGTGTGGTCCGCTGAAGTCGGATTTAGTCTAATTTATTGACCAGGGAGAAGCCGTTTGAAAAGGGATGGCTAGGGTTCGCCTTTAGCCTAGCACGGACACCAGCCCGCTTGCCACGCAGTTTGAAATGATCCCAAACTTGGGAAACTTTCTGGCGTTTTCTTTGACCTGAGTCTTCTCCTCACCCCTCGCTGTTTTCTCCCCGTTCTTCTATTTTACATTCTGCGTCTTCTGCGTTACCTGTCCAGCCTTTAGCGGGTGGCGCGTCAGTAATAATGGTCCGTGGGGGAAACATGGAATAAACGATGTTAATTTGCCTCAAGGAATCGTTACAGCGCTACGTTTAACATTAAAATACTGTCTCTTTTACATGTCGAGCATCTCAAATACATCCAACATAGTATTTCTTTCAATTTTGTCTCAGGTCATGACTTCAGACTCAAAACACAGCACCAATGAAAGCATGGATCGTCTTCATAATCATGAATCTCCAATAAATAATGAAGTATTTTTGTGTATTTAAATTTGGACCTTTGGTTTGACTCTTCCAATTCATTGACCCGCATCTTTTTTTTTTTTTTTTTTTTTTTGTTCTCTTGCTTTTTATTACTTATTTGAATTTCCCAGGCAGGAGTCAGTCAGTCTAAGTTTTTTTTTTTTCTTGTATTTCTGTTCACCTCTTGCAGTTATACATTTGTTACTTAGTGTCCTATAGTGAGTTCTTTCCTCCGATATACATCAGTAGACTGTGTACTGCCCCAAAACACCCATCCTACACTTTCTTCCTGTTCCCCAGGTTATCGATCGACACAGGTAGTTGTTTATGGTATTAAATCGAGGTCGACCGATAGCTCAGTTGAAGCCTACTTGCGGATAACCGATTAATCAACCAGTAGTTTTTAACATAGATTATGGATAAAAAACAATTATGTACCACTCCATGAAAAATAGTACTGAACTTTATTACAAGAATAAAAATAAACAGTACTGAACCATGAGTGTTAAATGAAATAAATCTGAATATAATAATTAACTATAATATTAATAAATTAAAACTAATAAATGTAATGTTGCGCTCTCCGTGCAGCGTGCCATCTCTCGTGTACAAACAAACAGCAGTAATTCGCCTCTAGTGGCTGCTCTCGTAATAACAGCCACGCAGCCACTCTAGAGACGGCCGCAAACCGTAAAAACTTTCGGTATGAATTTTGTGCCGATAGTTCCAGCAATAAATCGGTCCACCTCTAGTATTGTTAGCAAGGTGGTAAATTCAAGATTCCTGATCCAAGCAATAATATTAGCAAAGCTCAAGTTATTCAAATATACAACTAGTTGAACCAAGTATCAGCCAAGAGTTTTTTTTCCCCCCTAATTTTATTTATTTTATCAAACTCGCAGCACGCCAAATGATGAATGGGCGTTGAGTAAATGCATGCAAGATTTCTTATAAAAAAGAAGCTGATTCCTTTTCGTAACAGCCCACCCCTATGTGTTAGGTCCTCCATAACATGATTCACAAGAACCATATATTACTGACTGTATTAATGACACAGACAAACAGATAGAGGAACTGGTAGCTAGACGGTTATTAGGTTACTGATCGGAAGGTCAGGGGTTCAAGCCCAGCACTGCCAAGCTGCCAGTTTGGGCCCTTAAGCAAGGCTCTTGACCCTTTCTCAAGATTGTATTAATGGCTGACTCTGATCTCTGACCTCAGCTTTCTAATAATCTGGAACATGCAAAAAAAAAAAAGATTTCACTGTGCCGCAATGTACATGTCACAAACACATTGATCAATTTATCTAGCTGTGAATCATTAAGAACCAGGGCGTGTAAACTTTTGAGCAGGATGATCGTTGTAAGTTGTTACCATTTCACGTTTTTTTGTAAATATCTCGTGTAGCTGCACTAAAAACAAGGACAATTATGCGAATCAAAACTATAAGGGTCCCTCAGTCGTTGCCACTGAAAAGACACATTAAACTCGTCGTGGTTGGAAAAAGGGTCAAAAACTCAGAAGATGCTGGAAAAAACTAAGAACGCAGTTTCTGGAGCATTTTGTCTTAAGAAGAACAGGCAGGTCAATTCTCAGGACAAACGGAACACATGCCGACCTTCACAAAATATACTGTAACAACTGTTTTTTTTGACACCCAGGTAACATCAGGAAGCAGGTGTGAACCTTTCAACTGGTTTTTCAACTGGTCACCGTTTTTGCTTCCTTTTGACCACCACTCGTACTAGGGCCTTCAAGTGACTCCGAATTTTGTTCAGGGCCATTGCTGTCCTCGCTACCTGTCGCACACTTCGTCAATTCTGTTGTTATGGATTAACAGAGTCGTTATTGCGCTCCCTACTGCCCCCCATTGACATGGAGGTGTATTTCCATTACGGGCACTCAAAATTATTTCCAGTAACTAAATAATTTTTTTGGCCCAATTTAGTGCAACTGCATACTTTCCCACAGCACACCCCGGCGATCTCTTACGCCGGTTTTTACGTTACTTTTATAAGTTTGAATGCAAACCCTCTGTAATTACAACTTGAACACGTAATTCCCTGTAATGTGTGTTTTGTTTATTAAATTTTTTTCTACTATAGTCCTTATTAAATAAATAAAATGCATGTGTAAGTCTGAATGTTGTTGTGTCTATTAAACTTGAAATGGATTGTTGAATGTTTAAGCTGTAATAGATTGCTTTTCCTGTCTCAGACCCCGAGTGTGCGGTCGCAACGTATATTGTGCTGCTTTTACTGAAGCCTGATCGAACGCTGTAGGCATCGCCATGTCCCGATTTGCAGTCGCGTAAAAGAATTCGGTCTAAACCATGAAGAAACAGCAAGGAAAAAACAGTACCAATGAATATCTAATGGCAGATGGGACTTTTGGAGAAATGTCACAGCACCATATATGATGCACCGTGTGTATTACTACAGGCTGTTCTTTTATTTAGGACCTTCAAACTATATATATATATATATATGCATGCCCTCTTTAACTTTGCTTTAAGAAGTGTGTCTGTAGGTCCACTTGGAGCTCAGGAGGACACAATGCACAATGTTTAAAGATTATTTTTTTAATTTGTAGTGCACAGCCTTTTTTGTTGTTTTTTTTTAATAATGTAGCTGTATTTCTAAGCAGCTCCCTTTTTCCGTAGCGAGGGCATGTTAAAAGCGCTGTTGGTTCACATAGAGAAAAGACCAAACATGAATTTACTGTCCCCTCAACTTTATTTTTGTGTCCTCTAGTCACTTAAATGTAGTCATTGCTTGATTCTGCCACTAGGTGGTGGTAGTGCTGCTTGTGTGGTTTGTTTGTATGACCTTGAAAAGGGTGTTTGGGGGGGGGGGGTGGTTGGTGTTAACATATCACCCGTCAAGTCAACGTGTGAAGGTTAAACACCCACTGCCCTTTTTTTATTTTACATTTATTTATTTATTTATTTGTTTGTTTGTTTGTTTATTTATCCCTGAATGCACTGCTGACCTCACCAGGTCACCAGCTCACCAGTGGACCAATAATGACGCCTCTTTTCTCCAACAGAATCAGGCAGACAGACGGCTCGACCTGAATAACACAGAATGGAGTGAGTGACTATACGCAACCCCCTCCCCCCCCATACTGATTGCATATCATATCTACAAATCTAAAACCCTACATGCATTCTAATCTATAGAGATAAACACACACACACACACACACACACACACACACACACACACACACACA
>JAAIIK010000059.1:2713485-2732824 GCA_014706435.1 Silurus glanis | reverse complement strand
ACACACACACACACACACACACACACACACACACACACACACACACACAGTAGATTTAGTTATCATTCACACTTGATTCAGACACAAAGGTTTGAATGCTTGTTTTAATGCTGTTGGTGTGGATTCACAGTAAATTGGCTCACCGGGGTTTTATTTCTCTTATACCACAGCATTTCTATAAAAAGTAGTACATATCGTACATTTACTGTTTAGTTCTATTTGCTAGTTTCAATTTACTAGAGCAGCTATAACTATAAATATTCTTTCCCCTAAATTATTATATGATTCCACTTTTTGTGGAAAACCAGTACATTAATAAAAAAAAGCTTCATAGCTAGGTTTAATAGCTAACACTGGAGACCCCTTTCAAAAATATTCAACGTTTCCTCGTAAAAAAAAAAAAAAAAAAAAAAAAAAAACGCTCACCAGGGTTTTGACTTTTTTTGTAAAAAAAAAAATTCCAATTTTTCATTCGTTTAATGCTGGATGTAGATTACCCAGCCCTTTTACTGCGCTCTGTATTATTTTCTTTTCAAACAATAACGTCTTAGAATAAGCGCGCTAATGGAATCCTGTGATTCTGAATTGCAGGGAGCGCAAGAACCGCTGCTATAGAATGTTAATCAGCATCTCCTGTCCAATCCGATAGTGACAATAGTGCTGTGGTATAAGCAAAAAGAAGATAAATATACCCCCCCCCCCCCACCCCCCCCATAATAATCCTGTTTTCAATATCTTTAATTGTTGCATTGTCAAACCCTAAATAATGTTTTTTTTTAGCATATTTTCTGCACTCAATACAAAGAAAAAAAAAATCAAGCAACAGTCTTATAAAAAAAAAAAAAAATATATATATATATAAAGTTGCCTTTTAAAGAAAAATGATTTCATTTCAAATGTACCCTTCACATGCATCTCAGGCCTGATCTACTGAAAGTACACAGTATGTGTGACTGACAGCAGCTAAAAGTCTGCAAACTACAACAACTGATTGGGAAGTGTTCAATTGGCTGAAGCATATTTTACACCATTTGGTGAAAAGTCGACGCTTTTAACAGAGTTTCCCAAAAAAATGAAGGTTACCCTGACGGCCATTGGCGTTCCATCACTCGTGCAGTTATTCCTCATAACTCACCAATACAGTTCATTTGAGATCTCAGTAAATCAGGGCCTTGGAATTGCAAATCTGTTGGATTTTATGGCATGTTTCCTGCTGACAGGATCCACTTGATTCCTTAAGGAGTAAAGCAGAGGTGCCCAAACCTTTTCCTGTAAAGGGCCAAAAATCAAACTTGATTGTGGGCTGAAAAATAAACGACGCAATATATTAAGCGCCATATTCGAACTAAAGCCGCCGTAGTTCTTCTTATAATTTCATATAGAAGCCTGACTCTGTAATCAGACTAATCAGACATTTTCTGCTGCAGTTCTATTTTCAAAGATCAGTGAAACTTGTCCTACAGTGAAAAACCGACCTGTAATACAATACATATGTCTAATATTAGATACTAATATGAAATAATACTAATAAGGCTCTAATGAGAGACCTGAAGCTGGTCCTTATGTTTTAAAAGTTATTTTCCAAATGCAAATTTTCCCCCCCTTTTTCTCCCACTTCTCACATATGGCATCACGGACCAAATCAAAAGTCACCACAGTCCAACCCTGGGTCTGGTCTGGTCTGGGCATCTCTGGTTTAAAGCAGGAGAGAAAATATGCCACATTAGTACATTATTCGGCACCTGAAGGAAATTTTGCTGCCTAATAACTGCCTGAGCTTTGGTTTACCGTGTCGTGCTCATGTGAACATTATGTTGATTACATTGCTTTTGGTCATACAGGAGCAAAATCTGATTAAAGCTTTAACATGAAGCTCCAACATACTGTACCAACCTGTCAGTGGCATCGCCCTCTCGTAATACTTAAGTACATTAAGAAAAACAAACAGCAAAATTGGGATAAAACGGGAAAATCGATATTCTAAAACCTGAATGTAAAATGGTTTTTTGTGCTCATTCAGCCGTAAAATGTGTTCGTAAAGGCTGATGTAGGTGAAACATCCCCCCCCCCCCAAAGTGTTCAATAGAGTTGAGGTGCTGCTCTATAGCAGGAGATCTTCCACTTCAATCCATGGAAAGCAGATCTTCATGAAGCTCGCTTTGTGCATAATCGACATGCTGGAACATGTTTTGGGTTTCCAAGTTCAAGTGAATGCAAATCTTTCTTATGCCGCATCCAAAGACGTCCTGTACAATTGTGTGCCTCCAGTTTTGTGGTAACAGTTTGGAGAAGAACCACATATAGCAGGAAAAGTCAGTTCATATAGTGTGTTTATATCTCACACTATAATGTGTGTAATTTCCCAGTGTAGTTCAAAGGAATATTCTTCAGAACCTTTGATGGCTTGTTTTTTTTTTTGTTGTTTTTTTTTAAAGTGTGTGCAAAGCCCAGTAATGATGCACTATTTTGTCTTCTTTGTGCTAGTTATTGCTCATGGCTATTTTACCTGTAATAATGATGTCGGTCCTTTTTTTTCTAATCTGTTAATTGAACAAACATAAATGTAACCATATATATTTTTTTTAATCTTTAAGCTCAGGGTAGGTCGCACTAGCCCGTGCAGTGAGTGGACCCGTTGGAATTCCTTCTTTTTTTTTTTTTCTTTGTAACTTTTGCTAGCTTAGTTTGGTCCGGCCCAAATAGTCATTCTAGCGTCTATTCTCTTTCCTGTACCCTCCGTATGTCCTTCCTTGCCTCCCCTCCATTCCCTTCCCCGACCCCCAACCAACTCCTACGCAGTCTCTCGCCAACTACGAGCCACCTGATGGCGAGTAACGTGACCAACAAGACCGACCCGCGCTCTCTCAACTCGCGCGTCTTCATCGGCAACTTGAACACCATGCTGGTGACCAAAGCCGATGTGGAGGCCATCTTCAGCAAGTACGGCAAGATCGTGGGCTGTTCGGTGCACAAGGGTTACGCCTTCGTCCAGTTCTCAAACGAGCGCAACGCACGTGCAGCCGTGGCCGGGGAGGACGGACGAATGGTCGTCGGACAAGTCCTGGGTAAGGATTCGGCTGATTTGACTTGCTGTAAGCATTAAAATAAAAATAAAAATTCATGGACTGTTCTTCAAGGCCAAGCTCCAAAGCTAATGGTCTGAAAAACAATGTACCCATCTGTTCAAAGGAGTACCGTTGGACACCTTTGCTGTAGAGATGGAAGATTTGTGTCTTGGAACTGCAACCGTAAAGACTCATCTCAGACTCGTTTTTATAGTGCTGCAAGGCCACACATACAAAAATACATAGAAAAAATGTAGGGTTAAATTCGCTGTCCTTGGTCCTGAATGATTTTAAACAGGTTTTAAATTTCCGGTGTCTATGTAACGCAACCTCTAGTGCTCGTTGAAACGCACTTGTTGAGAGCGCTTGTTTTTGCTTGTTAGTTTAAAATACAATTGAGACCAACATGCAACAACCAATCAGCTTTCTGTTATTGGTGCGAAGTTTATTGATACTTTAAAAAAATAATAATTTTAGGGCTCGGTTAAGGCCAATCGCTAACAACGTATGTTTGTGTTTTTGATGCCGTGATGTAAGGCTTAACCCTTTAACGCCAAATGTATCATATTTGATACATTAGTTTCCTCAAAAACCTGTTGAATACAATCTGAGACTTGTCTTCTGCCCCCTATTGGATTTATCTATGCTCTCCAGTCAATAGCAGGCTTTAGGCAGGTTTTTCCAATATGGCTGCCTTCATAAATTGACTTGCTAGTTTTTAGCAGGGAATTCTTTGAGATTTAAAAAAAGTTGTGGTAAATAAAGTTTGTTACTGATTTTTTTTTTCTCTTTCATTTGAATATGTACTTTTTCAAAACAACTAAATTTATATTTTTTAAAGAATGTTTATAGTAAAATTGTGTTGAAAATGTGTATCAAATATGATACAGCAGGTATATAAGGTAATTTAGCTTAGTCATCAATGTATTGCATTTCATAATGCAATCTGCATTATTCCTGCCACAATGTCACATACAAAATACAATACAAATAAATAATAAGTTTTTGTGTAATATTTGTAATTTTTGTACGTCCAATCTAATGTTGTAGCTTGCTAATATTTGTCTGTTCAGTAAAACAAATAATTATCATCTGTTCTATTTACTAATTCAGAGAAAAAATTCAGAATACACAAACATTATTTTTCTGTATGTATTTTCAGATGTCAAAAATATTGTGTAGAAATTGTCATCGGCGTGTTTATGGATGGCAATTGAAGTGACTTGGAGCAGTTAGGGGAAGATAAGAATGATAAGTAGGAGTGGAAATTCCAAATACAATAATCAGTCTTTGTTTTTGTTAAATATACAGTACATGTACATTGTTGTGATCAATAAATTGTCATAAATGCCCAATGTATTAAATATGATACAAAAAAAATCACATTTGTAAATGGTAATCAATTGTTATTTTTTATTTTGTTTAAAGACCCCATAAACACTTCAGTTTCCAAAATAATACATTTTCTGTTAATTATTTCATATGTCAGGCTTCACGGGGTTAAATTTAATTTTTAATGGTCCTAAAAAGTCTTTAATTTGACTTTATGAAACCTGCAGAAACCCTTATACAATATTATTGGAAGTTATTTTTGCTAAGCAGTAATGCACTCGAGTGTTAGGGCATTAGTTTGCGATAATGGATTTGCCCTGTGATTACTTCAGCAAGCTGAAAAAAGGAAGTCCCTTCTCATATTACTCTAATCAGGAAGGCAATTTTGCAGCTCTTGGACCATTACTGTTGATTATGCAGCGTGCAAGCTTTAATGGATTCGATTTTATTTTCCTTTATAGATTATGGACCTGCAAAACAAAAATTGAATTACATTTCAATCTGTGAATATAATGAGCTCATTCTTTGGCAGATATTAACCTGGCTGGTGAACCAAAGCCTCACAGATCAAAGACTATCAAGCGCTCAGCAGGAGATATGTACAGGTTTGTTCCATTTCAGTCTTTTATTTGTTGTTGTTTGTTTATTGTAGCTGTATTGAGTTAAACCCTTGGATTTCTCCTTTTTTTTCCCCCTGCAGTCCTTCATTTGATCTAGACTATGACTTCCAGAGAGATTACTATGACAGGTGAGCACTTTTCCCTTCTCCTCTTTCTGATTCTTGTCTCCTGCATAATTTCCGAACATCCAGAAAACGTCTGTCTCGTCAGAGTTATGCACTGCCTGACCAAAAAAAAAAGTTTATCGCTTCTGATGTCTAATTTCGACACTTCATCACCTCAGTAGCCTTGTGAACATAAACAACTCGCATTCTACGTGTCATGAGTTCCAGAGACGGGGAACAAATCGCAGGGAAAGTGACCTTTCGAGGTTTTAAGCCACCACTAGCTCAATTTCCAATGGGGTGACGTCTGGCACTTGGGAAAGCCTTAGCATTTTTTATTTTTAGCATCAAAAATAAATAAATAAATAAAACAAAAAGATTGACGCACAGAATTGTTTGGATGGTCTTTCTGTATTACAGTGTTAGTTTTCCTTCACTGAAATTTAAAGGGCCTAAAGTCCTGTTCCATCATAATGTCTATACACAAATGATGCAAGTTTTGGCATGTTTAATAAATATAAATCTCGAGTGGACCGAACAGAGCCCTGACCTTAACCCTATTGAACAACCTCAGGATGAACTGGAACACGACCCTCTCGCGGGGAACCAAAATACACACTGTTTATTGACTGTTCCCCGTCAATATCATGTTTTAAACTCTATTGAACCATGTGCCCTAGCTGAACCGTCTCTCGCCACTCACTATGTATTACTGATGATTAATATGGAGTGATGTTCTCGATAAAAATCAAAGCGCACTCTTGGGGGGGAAAAAAAGCTCATCTGAACAGGGATTATGTTACGCGAATGCAGAAATGCATGTGGTGTGACGGTTAGCATGTGCTTGTGTTGTCAGGGTGTATACGTACCCCTCGCGGGTGCCTCCTCCTCCTCCCCCGCTCACCCGCGCCGTCATTCCGTCGAAGCGGCCGCGGGTCAGCGTGAGTGGCAGCCGCCGGACCAAGAGCAGCTTCTCCACAAAGAGCAGCCAGAGAACCTCACGCACCAGTTAGTACTTCACCACATGCATACACTCCCACTGACTGTCCAGTTTATTAGGAAACATCACATCATGTGGCAGCAGTGCAACGCATTCAATCCTATTCACATCAAAAGCCATAATCGGGGTTTTAGGTTTTAACGCAGAACGGTGCGAAAAACAAAAAACAGCCTCAAATCAGTGGTGGACGAAGTACACAAAGCATGTACTTGAGTACATTTAGAGATTAGACTCAGTAAAATATGACTCTTTTTACACTTTTTTAGTAAATTAAAAGTCTTTCACTTCAGTAAAAGTACAAAAGTATTTGCCTTCAATTGTACTTAAGTATCCAAAGTACCGTATTTTCTGGACTATAAGCCGCCACGCTTTGAACCCCGCGGCTTAAACAATGAAGCGGCTAATTTATGGATTTTTCCTGGGTTTTTCCCGGTTTCACAAACTTCAAGCCAAAAAACTGAGCCCCAAAACATTAGACCAATGAAATTGCCGAACGGGTTCAGGTGAACCAATAAAACTCTTTATATTAAATCAGATGCGCTCCCACTGAATCGGGCCGCACCACATCATAACGTTTGACCTCCCGCTCACTCGGACTGTCTACAGGAAATGCGAATCATTCGTCACGCTGAAAACAACCGGGCATGAAAAAACGCACTTCACCTGTGTTCTTAGCTGCACGGCATCGGGAGAAAAGCTTCACCGATGGTGATTTTTAAACGCACGACGATGCCAAAAGAGAAACTCTCGAGAGAAATTGTTGTGAAAGGAAGGAGGAAGACAGTGAACAATGACTTTCTTGGTAGGCTACTGTTTAGATACAAGCCGTGTTACAGTCACTGTCTTTCGTTAAAGCCTGTGTAAAGTTCATTAGTTTCAGTGTAGACACCTGCGGCTTATAGACAGGTGCGGCGTATTTATGTTCAAAATAAAAATCTTTGTCAAATTCAGTGGGTGCGGCTTATATTTGGGTGCGCTTAATAGTCCGGAAATTACGCTACTTCGTTACTGTCCATCACTGCCTGAAACACCATGTTGATGTAGTACACGGGTGAATTCAGACTGTTCCAAGCCAACAGGAAGTCTATAGCATCTCGAAGGATAACTCTTTATAACCGTAGAGAGCAGAAAAGCATTTCTGAAAGCACATCAAAATGTTGACGCAAGGGTTCCAAAAACCACATCACCTTCCGCTTCTTTTAGCCAAAAATACGTCTCTGTAGGCGTCAGAAGTACAGACTCGTTCAAACCGGACACCTGAAGACTGAAAGCTCTTGAACTGTACGTGCAGGATTTCATGCATTGTGCTGCTGCACCTTGATTGGCTGATTACATACATGATAAGTGCATACATGTGCAGGGGCTTCTAATAAGTCTCAAATAAATATCAGGGTGTTCGTCCACACCTACAGACAAAATGTACACAAATATGCCATGTTTGTTTTCCTGAGTGTCTCTGTACACGTTTGTTTGTTTGCGTGTTTAGTGAGAGCTGATGACTTGCAAACCATCAAGAAGGAACTGACTCAAATCAAACACAAAGTTGACTACCTTCTGGAGAGCCTGGAAAGGATGGAAAGAGAACACAGCAAGAAATCAGGTAACACACACACACACACACACACACATTGTGATACACTCACGCCACATCTACACACACTGTCCTTGTTTTTTATCTGGGTGTCTCCTGTGTCCTTGCCTCCGTCTGTCCTTCCACACTTATTTTTAATTTTTCGTTTCATCGCACTGGTTTTTATGCTTACAGGTTGCAATTAAGTGCAAAATTGTGTACGTCGGCACATAAAACGATGCCACTAACACAGTTTTTTTAGAGCAAAAAGAAGAGTCCTTTTCTTAAGTCCTTTTAAAAGCTTCTAAACAGCCAAGTCTTCTCATTAGAAGTGAACTGTGAGTGCTTCGGTGGCTTTTTGCCCTCATTCACAACCGCTCTGTCTGAAATTACTCCTCGTTCTCTATTCAGCTCCTAGCAGTTGAGTTCACTATGTGGAGTGAACGAATGAGGGAATATGGACGTTGCTGTAAAGATCCTGCATCAGAAAGAACAGTACGATGTGATGCACTGATTTTAAAAAATAATAATCGGATGCAGGTTGGCATTTCGTGGTATCATGATGCATAGTTTTCAACATATTTGCATCGGTAAAACCCGATTTATTTATATATAATTAGTAGATGCGCTTGTTAGAGAAGTGAAGAAAAGAGTGCAGGCAGGGTGGAGTGGGTGGAGAAGAGTGATAGCAGGAGTGATTTGTGATAGAAGGGTATCTGTGAGAGTGAAAGGGAAAGTTTATAGTACTGTGGTGAGACCTGAGATGTTGTATGGTTTAGAGACAGTGGCATTGAGTAAAAGACAGGGGGTGGAGCTGGAGGTAGCAGAGCTGAAGATGTTGAGGAGTGACGACGATGGACAGGATTAGAAATGAGTTTATTAGAGGGACAGCGCATGTAGGACGTTTTGGAGACACAGTCAGGGAGGCGAGATTGAGATGGTTTGGACATGTGCAGAGGAGGGACATGGGGTATATCAGTAGGAGAATGCTGAGAAAGGAGGAAAAGAGGAAGACCAAGGAGGAGGTTTATGGATGTGGTGAGGGAAGACATGCAGGTAGTTGGTGTGAAAGAGGCAGATGTAGAGGACTGGGGGGTATGGAGACGGATGATCCGCTGTGCCGACCCCTAATGGGAGAAGACAAAAGATGATTAGTAGATGCAGTGTGTGTGTGTGTGTGTGTGTGTGTATATATGTGTGTATATATGTGTGTGTGTATGTGTGTGTATATATATATATATATATATATATATATATATATATATATATATATATATATATAAATAAACGAAAAACCGTGATAAATTGACGCCAAGCCAAAAATGCTATTTTATTCATACAGTACTGTATTAACATTTTACATCATTTTAGAATTAATAATCATATTTGTATTAATAAATTTCATTATTTTAACATAAAACTCCAAAAAAACAAGCATTTCCAACAAACCTTTTTTGGTTTATCGTGCTCTCCGTGAGAGACCGGGAAATTCAGCCAAACAAATTAGTTATGTGGCAAATGCAATTCCGCGATAAACCCGGGGCGCCAGATTCGAAACGCTGTAAAGCGGGGGATCAGTGTATTTAAAAAGTGACCAATAATTTGTGACCAATATTTAATGTGGATTGATTTCTCCTCGCTAAACTTTCTCGAGCGCGTTCTCTCAGCACCGCTTCTGCTACTTGAATGACGTATCACAACACGACGGAGACGTGTCCTGATAGTCACATAGAATACAGATTAACATGGCAGAGGTAGAGCTGTGACTTCCTGCACACAGAACAGGAAAAGCACATCTGGTTTTATTTTATTTATTTTATTTTTATTGTACGCTACTAAGGCGTGTTTGTGAAAGGCTCATGCGTTAGTCAGAAGGCCTTTAAGTAAATTTATAAGAATTATCTGTACCATATTTTTTCCATTGCATCGTATTGCGTTGAATCACATCGTGTTCAGTCGAATCGAAATCGGATCGCACTGCACCGTAACGGGGCGAATCGTATCCCATCACATTGGTAGCTACTTCATGTGTATCTTTAATGTCCAAATTTACTCTGGCTTGAAAAGGTGTCTTGCAAGAAAGACGCGCCTACGTTTACCGATGATCTTCTCGATGAGCTTCGACTCCTTTAGAAGGGCAAAAATGTGACCCATAATGTGCAGTGCTATAAATGGAGAGAACAGGGTGAGCCTTTAAAACCAATAAACACCATTTCAACTATGAAGAATGAGGTACACCAAGTTGGGCAGGGAAGAAGTGGGGTAGGTTTGCTGCAACCCGACCTAGTGCACTTGAAAACGATCATCTATAAAAACTGAAGCAGAACCTCAGCCAGAAAGTTCCGATTTGATCAGAGCTTTTAGCAGGACCATGATTCTAAGCACACGTACTTTTAAGATGTAACGAAAGTAAAAGTAATCGAGCGGCCTTTTGCAAAGCTCTGACCTAAATCCATTAGGAAAAGTGTGGACTGTACAGAAAAAGCATGTCTGAGCAAGGAGACCCAGATACCAGAGTTCCACCAGTTCTGTCACGATGAAGGTTTAAAGCAGCTTTTAAAAAGCACCAAACATTTTTTTTCAAGTTCAAGCAATTGAGAAGCAACGCAGACGAAAACTAAAAGTCTGGGATCGTAGAACAAATATGACAAAAAGAGTCTATTAGTTTGAAAAGATCTCGTTTCCATGATCCATGACCCAGTAAATGGTAACATTTAACACACTTTCTTGTGTTTAGAGATGAAGAGCGCTAAAGCGGAGGAGTCGTCCCCCCAGCACCCCAGCGTGAAAAAGGACCGGGATAACGTGGAAGTCAACGACTACGACGAAGAGGGTGATTTGGAGGAAGAGGAGGTGTGTAGTGGCGACATCACTTGGTAATAGGTTAAAAAGAAACCGGTGTATAAGAAGTGATCGAGTTGTGCGTGACTTTCTTTTGTTCCCGTTAAGATTAAGAGTCATGGAAGAGAGGAGGACGAAGAGGAGGACGAAGGAGAGCAGGAGGAAGGAGAGGACGACGGAGACAGCACTAACGGAGACCACTCTTAAACCGCTCATTCTCGTACGCAGAAGCACAGACTTTACACCGAAATACGCGGGTGTCTAAAACTTGCCCCGCACGCAGCATGCATGCGTTTCTGTCCAATCCGCAAATCCTGGGTGAATAAATAAACAAAGGGAAAAATCAGATCCCCTTCAGAACACAGAAGCACCCACTCTCTCCCCTCCACCGACATCCACCCCCCCCCAATACGACCAACAGTGATTTTTATTTTATTTTTTTTTTTCCTTTTTCCATAAGCAGGCTTTAAAAGATTCCCAGTCGATTGTTGCACTTCCATTTCTAACCAGTCAATGGCAGCGTCACTCACTATTTCTGTTGTAAAGTTCAACTGGATTTGATTCTAAACCGATTTTAATTCGAGTATATCCGAGGTCTCAGATCACCGTCAGAAAAAAAGGAAAAAAAAACCAAAAAGGTTTAGCTTGTACAGTATATACTTTTAATTTTATTTTTTTGTTTGTTGTGAGTCTAGTGACATGAAATTGAGGAGGATTGGGCTTCGGAGTCATGTTTGTTGCTGTTTCATTTTACTTTTCTTTTTGTCCTGTAATAAATTTCAATAAAAATTGTAGATGTTTCGTGCACCGATTTTCAGCTCTTCAGAACTTTCCTTCAAAAGGTTCATTTAATCCATACTCGGTTTGTAAATGCACTATGGGTATCAAATCCTATTTAAAAT
Organism: Silurus glanis; assembly: GCA_014706435.1. Classification (NCBI taxonomy): domain Eukaryota; kingdom Metazoa; phylum Chordata; class Actinopteri; order Siluriformes; family Siluridae; genus Silurus; species Silurus glanis. The sequence goes on along the minus strand of JAAIIK010000059.1, from coordinate 2,721,390 downwards.
CAAATCATTTTTTTGTTCGATTGTGTTGTGTGTGGTCAGGAAATATATTGTTCTTTAAGAAAATGGGTTTCCCGGTGGGCTAATCATTGTGCCCCATGTTAAAAGCACTGCATGCATTATCAACAATAAAATCCCTTGAATGGTTCTGCCTGAAATCATAGCAAAGGATCCTGACCCTTGTCCTGGAGTCCCCCCGTCCCTCACATAGTAGTCTTTCCCTGCTCCAACACAGACTTCAACCCAGTAAAGGCTTTAGCATCGGCCCCTGTTGCAGGGTTCACATTTATTACCTACTGTACATCCACAACCTCCTCTTCATCATTTAAAATGGTTTGGTTTAAACCCTGACCCCATGCAATAAGTTCACAAGTGACACTAGGATTGATTGGGTTGCTTTGTTTATGGAATACGCTGCCGGAACTGTCAAGATATGACGCTGTGCTTTCTCAAGCAGTTTACGATCAGAGCGTTCTTCTTTCATGTTCATTGGGAGCTACTGGTTGTGTGCCATAAAACAGTCATTAAACCACCCTGTGGCTATGCTAATAAACCTGGAATAATCAGAGGGTCAGTACATACTGTAGATTAAACCACACTGCTGGTGCAAACAGAATCGCAGGTAAAATGTGATTGGTAATTTTACATTTAAGAAGACCATATTGCAGCAAGAATATAAATGCACTGCCTAGGAGAACATTCATACATCTAATGTACACACACCTACATACACTGTGGGGCAAAATAGAGAAGCCGATGCTCCTTCCTGCTTGATTTTACTGGTCGGTGGAAACCGAAGAACTCCATATACCCAGTAAGCTCAGGATCAAACCTGTGGAGCTGCGAGCCAGAAAAGTCCTCTGCCGTCCCTGTTGCACAAACAAGGCATTGAAGTTAGTAAGTAAAATAAACATGAAATAAATGTGAAACATCCAAACATTTCAAAATGAAATCCCGTCTAGCCTGTCTCGCTACCAACTGCTAAAACACAGGCTTTCCTGTTCAAACTAGTAGCGACATATGCCAGGTAATACATGCTAGCAAAAATAAAAGAATTCTCTGAATTACCGCTAGCAATGCTACATCATAGACAGGTTTTTTTTTCTTTTCTTAAAAAAACACCACAACAATTTGGCATTAAGAATGTTCTAGTTGGTGCGAGAGAACTGGAAAGTGTCATTGGTGTGAATGCTTTGCCTTTCTGCCCAGCAGTGAAGCTATCTAGCACTATTTCATGAGGAGTTAACAATCCAAATAAATAGCTCTAGAACCAAACACAAGCAACTTCTCAACTACAGTTCAATCGAATATTTTATTTTATCAATATTATATTCACGCTGTAAATGTTCATCAAAAAAGAAAAAAACTGACTAAAAATTGTTTTTTTTTTTGTAATGGGTGTCATGTATTAGGGGATTCATAAAGGCTGCTAGCAATCATGAAGCAACTGATTAGCGGATGAAGTGTAGTCCTTTGTAAGGTTTTAATTAACGGATCTTTTTACTAAAGCAATTGCTCGTTAAATTATTAATAAACGGTAATAAAAGTCGCAAAGAAAGAGTCTGGTATTTTTTTGCGTATGTTATCAGGAACATTAGCTTCTTGCTATGCTAAAGGAGGTGTGTAATCTGCAACATATGCATGCTGTGTGATTACTTTTCCTCTCGGGGCTGTTTGGGAATGCTGACAATCAATACAGTAGGGAATAATCCATGGCTAGATGTGTATCACACACAGTTGTGCAGTATATATTGCTTGTATGATGGTCACTAATGTAAAAACTTTAAAGGGACACTTTAAAGGGTCATATTTTACCTACTGTAGCCCGACTTTTACTCAAGTACACGCTTTGTGTACATCGTCCAACACTGGCGTGGTGTTGTGATACACCATGTTCACGTAGCAGAAGTGGTGCTGAGAGAACCACGGTTTAGTTTAGCGAGGAGAAATGAGTGTACATATAAAATATTGGTCACTTACTAAACAATAAAAGTGGATCTACTAATCATTATATATAAAGAAATTGTTTTTTTACCGATGCAAATACGTTTTTAATTGAAGCTGTTGGTGTTAATACCTTGTTCTATTTTCTGATCTATTGCTCATTAAAAAAATGTTCTCCACTTTCACAAATTCGTCGTGTGCCTCTGCCCTTCCAGCAAAATTGCCGCCATCTCTGACACATGTCGTGACAAGTAAAAATCCTCTATTTAGCTCAGTAAAGTCAGTAGAAAATATGTACAATAGCTGTCTTTTTCTGAATTCAACAGTGACTATGCTAGTAAGTTTACAGCTATTTATATGAACGATTTGGAAGCACACAATTTGGAGAGACCATGAAATAATTTTAGATCACACGTTGCTTCAACACTCATTGATCTAGTTTTGTGTCATTCCCCATTAGGTGTATGGAATGTTTTTATTTTTATCATGTGAGGCTCACGCTTGTTTGTTTTGTAATTGGAGTAGTACCACTCCTTTGCTCCCTGCAGCAGCTGCAGTGTCACTGTAGGTACCTGCACATCCGTCATCGAGTGAAGACGTTATTCTGCACGAGCAGTCAGGTAATATGAAGAAAAAGTGCTTTTGGGCTTGTGGTGTGTTCTGTATTGTTATTGTAACTATTTCATTACTAATCGGTGATAAATATTCACACAGAATACTGCGTTGGCAAAGTAGGACAAACACAAACACATTAAACTGTTTGGTGTCAACTGTCATCCATTAACGTGCACTTTTCTTCAAATTCCAAACAGTAAAACTATTTCAGACGGATTTAACCAGTAACAATTTTGATGTAATTTGTAAAAAGGATATGATAATATTGTAATACATACATTAGACATATACCCAGTCAGAATATAAATATTTACATTGGCCACTATGCATCTGTGTTTTTCTGATTTCAACTAGTGACAGAGATTAAAAAAAATAAAAAGATAACAAATTGCATCATAAATGCTTTTTCTAATCATTAGAAGGGTGTTTTTACTCGTTTACTCTAATGCTGCCGAGTAATTTAGTTAGTTAGGTGACCATGTTAGTATAATAATGCATGATTTGGGTTTAACTCCGCCCCCTCTTTCTCATCTAGAAATGTTGTTGCGAGGAGGAAGAGGGCAGAAGATGAAGGCCGGGCTGAATGGCTGTTTTGGATGGTAACTAAAAGCCATTTCATGATATATTGTCTGTGTGAGGGCAAATGTTGACTGTCGACCTTGGCTTCGAGAGACTCTTTATTTTCGTGGTCGTAGTTATTTTCAGAGTCATTGTCTCTAGTAGTGATGTAAAAAGAATTTAAATAGTAGTTGCCTGTAAAATTTGTATGTTGCACAGTGACCCGTGATGCACGTTTCCTGCTTAAATAACATCAGCGTGTTCAAATGGACTCTCAGATAATATGGACAATTATTTGGCTTCATTGTCAATTTTTTTTATTTGACATTGTGCTAATTTTATATATATATATATATATATATATATATATATATATATATATATATATATATATATATATATACACAATGGTCACTTGAACCCGTTTGTTCTGTATCATATACTTTGCATGATGTAGTATCCAGAGTTAGAGAAACAGCGTAGGCCATTTTGGCTCAAACTCATAATAAATGTTAGGGTGCGGGGGAGCGATGCTTTTTTCGGACCACACCACTGATGTACAGTAAATTGATTATGCATTGTAAAATTAGTGATTACCGAAGACCTGCACTGTACCTGTTTTGTACGCTTTGTTTTTATTACTCTGTGGAGATATGAGGGACTTCAAGTCTATTTTTTCTCAGGTGAAAAAGAGTAACATCAGTAAACCAGGCAGGGCTGCTTTTGTTGTATTCATCCATGTTGGTTTTTGCACTGACTGCAGACGTTTGCTGTGATCCGTTTACAAACAAGATCCTGGTGTTCCTGGTGCCCCCTACGGAGTTGCTCTGGTTTTAGATTTACTTGAGCTTCATCTTACATCGTTACACATGCACATATATACATATGTCTCAATATTTTGTGTGAGCACCATTGTTATCTAGCACTGCTTTAATCCTCCTGGGTATGGAATTCACCAGAGCTGCACAGGTTGTTGCTGGGATCCTCTTCCACTCCTCCATAATGACATCACAGAGCTGCTGGATGTTAGACACATGGCACTTCTCTACCTTTCACTTGAGGATGCTGCACCTGTGCTCAATAGGTTTCAGGTGTGGAGACATACTTGCCACTCCATCACCCTCACCTTCAAAAGGCAGTTGTCATCTTGGCGGTGTGTTTGGGGTCATTATTATGTTGGAAAACTGCTGTTTAGCCCAGTTCCTGAAGGGAGGCGTCATGTTCTGCTTCGGAATCTCACAGTACATGTTGGAATCCATGTTTCCCTCAATGAACCACAGATCCCCAGTACCAGCAGCACTCATACAGCCCCAGACCGTGATGCTACCACCACCATGCTTGACTGTAGGCAAGACACAATTTTCTTGGTACTCCACACCAGGGTGTCGCCACACATGCTGGACACCATCTGAGCCAAACAAGTTAATCTTAGTCTCATCAGACTACAGGACATGGTTCCAATAATTTATGCTCTTGGACAGGTTGTCTGGAGCAAACTGTTTGTGGGCTTTCTTGTGAGTCAGCTTCAGAAGAGGCTTCCTTCTGGGACGAGGGCCATGCAAACTCACTTGTTGCAGTGTGCGGTGTACGGTCTGTGCACTGACAAGGGAACCTTCCACTTCTGCAACCTCTAAAGCGATGCTGGCAGCACTCATGCGCCTGATTTTTGAAGCAGCTTCTGCACCTGACGCACTTTATCGACCCTTGCAAGGCCTGTTCTGAGTGGAACCTCTCTTGGAAATCTTAGTTATAGAATTAACAGCATTAACCTTTTCAGCAATTTGAGCCACAGGAGTTCGTCTGTTGGATCGAGACACACGGACCAGCCTTTGCTCCCCATGTGCATCAATGAGCCTCGGCTGCCCATGACCCTGTCACCGGTTCACCACTGTTCCTTCCTTGGAGCACTTTTGATACTGAATACTGCAGGCCAGGAACATCCCACAAGAGCTGCAATTTTGGAGATGCTCTGACCCAGTCTTCTAGCCATCAAAATTGTCAACAGTCGCTCAAATCAAATCCAAATCACCATTTTGTTATATTGCAGGCAGATATGTGCCTCACAACAATCCTTTTCGATTTCTACAGTTCCTTCGACCTCATGCCTTGGTTTTTGCTCTGATATGCATTGTCAGCTGTGAGGCCTTCTACAGAGAGGTGTTTGCCTTTACAAATCATGTCCAATCGCTAAACTTTTCCACAGGTGGACTCTAATCAAGGTGTAGAAACATCTCAGTAATGATTAAGAGAAATTGGAGGCCCCTGAGCTAAATTTCAAGTGTGGTTGAAAAGGGCCTGAATAAATTTGATATATATATTTTTGAATTCACAGACATTTATAGAAATGAACGATTGTAGTATCAGTCTACAAGATGAAATGTAAAAAGTGCAGAGGGTCTGAAAAAGCACTGAATATATGTATAGAATAAATAACAATTGCATCTTAGGTGCATTGCACGCTTTCATTCATCAGATGTACAGATGAAAGCCGCTCTCTGTTACGGTGTTATTTGAGGAGACAGCTGACTGCAATCAAATCATGGTACAGGCGTGTTATGGAAAATAAAGATGTCATCATCTGCTAAAAGACATGCTCAGGTTACTTTACTTCCTGCACAATTGTGGACCTGAATACAAGTCACGTTCACATTCAGGGGAATCGCAGCTTGGTTCCTGTGCAACCGAATTCGGAACACCTCTTACAGATTGTGTCAGGTTCGCTAGCATGGTGCGCATCTAAACCCACATGACTTCTACTTTGTTCAAAGTTCTGCATGCAAAGCATGTGCTGTTTTGGGATTAAACTGCAATTGTGAGTCTATTCTGGATAATGTGTATAATGTCTGGCTGATAGAACCCTGAGAAAAATGCTATAAAACTAAGATTGTCGAATCGTTTTTGAATAGTACACCAGAACATACCCCGCCCGAAAGAAATTTTTGTATAGAGTATGGAATTCGCGAGTGAATGCTACTCACAGTTCATGTTGAAGAAAAACAAGTTTTGAAATGATCTGTTTGTGCTTGTTAGTATATTAACATTGAAAAATGCCCATGTGGTGATCAAGTAATGAAGGGCGAGGCCAGTAACGAGCAGCTTTCAGATGAAGGAAAATAAACAAAGGCACAGTTTGTACTCTAACTATACGAACCCTGCCTCATTCCTTGCCCTTTCTGTTTAGTGTGAGCAGTATTTTTCCAAGAACTTGGACTGCCTCCATCTCGCTTGGGGGAATAGGTGTGACATTGCACTGGGTTAAAAAAACATGATGGTAACATGAAGAAATATCTGGAAAAAAAAGAGTCTTTGTCTGAAGGTACTTATGTTGCTTGGAATCTTTGTAAGCCAAGCTGCTGTAAGCAAGCCCAACTTATTAATATTATATATATATATATATATATATATTTAGATATATATACAATTCTTTAATAAGTTTTTACAAAACCTTTTTATATACACTGAGTCATGCACACCCTGTTTTGTACCTGCATGAATTCGCTAAAGGCTATATCATTTGTTTGCAGGCAATTTATTTGTCTACTAAAGTTCACATGCAAAGATTTCAAACTCCAACATCGCTTTTATATGTATATAAAAAAAAAGTACAAATCTGAAATGTATCACCCACCCATGGAAGTCCAAAAACCTCTTGGTACAGCTTGGTACACTATAGTGTAAACACGTCACAGTTTCACAGGTTCTCCATTTGTCTGTCAAGGTTTCTTCCAGGTTCTCTGGTTTCTCCCAAAAACTCCGGATTGCCAACTCTAAATTATCATTCACACAAACAACGATTAGCTTCAGCTCCTTGTGAACCTGACCAGGATAATTCAGTTAATGCTAAATGAATGCTTACTGTAATATAGTAAGCCATATAAGTCAATAAGTCAAACTAGAGAAAATCTTACACCCTTACAAGCTTAAGCGAAAGTAAAAGCTTCGAAACAGGTAACAGATGAAATTTGCACGAAACTTTATGCAACTTGCATGAAAACCCCATTGAGTCTCTGTAGGTTTAACGGTCATGTGCATGACATTGATAAAGTAATCAGAAGTTTAAATATTGGGTAAATAATCAATGTTTATCTTTAGCTAGTATTTGAGTACGGAATCAGAAAACAGGAGATAAGCTAGCTTAATAGTCAGATATCTGAGCAAATCACCAAAACGTCCAAATTTCAACATGCATGATCAGAATAGACATGCTGTCTATGGACGCCTCCGTTTTTATGAGTCTTTACCTGTACTTACTCTAGCAGGTTTTTTTTTTTACTGCGGTAGGGCCAGGGCACACATGCCCAAGATCATTTAAATTGACTGTGTTTGGCAAACGCTCTCACCAAAAGCGACTTACAATTATCTCGTTTATACTTACAACTGTGCGTTACAGGCTTTGTTCAAGGGCCCAGCAGTATTGCTATGCTTCTCTGTATGAATTGAATGGGCAAGGTATCGCCTTGTCTCCATCTCCTGCTGTGTTGGTGGTTATTTGCTTATGATTTAATCATTGATCTGAGTGCAACCTCGACACTCGCGGGGGTTACGTTCTATGACCCCTCGCGAGTAACAAAAAAAAGCAAGGTGTTGACTCTCACCTTTTCCTTTTTCAAGGGGAATTGTACATGTACTGTACTGTAAACTCAACAAAAATTGTAAATTACTTGTCATAAATGTTACAAATTTTTACTTTAAATGAATAATACAACAATAAAATAGTTTTTTAAACATTTTTATGTAATTTATTAGTACAAATTCCCTTTTGAAGTGTTACTCTGAACTTTCGAGCCACTC
>JAAIIK010000059.1:2702479-2713385 GCA_014706435.1 Silurus glanis | reverse complement strand
TTAGGCAATGGTGAGCAGCAATGCAATGGATATAGAGTAGTGCAAATGAGTAGTGAAAAGAGCAAGTGTGCAAATGAGCATATGTTTTTGTGTAAACATTCCATTAGTGCAATAACGAAGTGTGAGGTGTGAAATGAGCAAGTGTACAAATGAGCATATGTTTTTGTGTAAACAGTCCATTAGTGCAATAACGAAGTGTGTGTGTGTGTGTGTGTGTGTGTGTGTGTGTGTGTGTGTGTGTGTGTATATATATATATATATATATATATATATATATATAGTGTGTAGCATGGAATTAGCTAAGTCTGAACAATCATTGGCTGGATGAGAGAAGAAGAGAAGAAGAGTTACTGAAGTAGTTTCTGCTCCTGATGCACCAAATGAACGATTCACTTCAATGTTTTTGAATATAATTAAATAGTTGGAATGAGCATTTTATTATTACGGGTATGTCCCATGCCTGCTTTGAGAATCAATTTATTAATCGTTTGTGTGTATGTGTGTGTGTGTGTGTGTGTGTGTGTGTGTGTGTGTGTGTGTGCTGACTGAGCAGAAAGGTGCTGCAGGTTGATTTCAAGCATGAGTGAAAGTACAGAAGAGTCAGTAAAAGAGCAGAATTGCTGAAAAAAAAAAAGGAATAGTTATTAGTGAGGTTAGCTGTCTTGGACACAGTGGGGGTGTTTTAAATGCATGGGAAATGGTGAAACACTGAAACAGCAGATTGATCACTTTTTCATAGACATGCAACTCAAATATACACATACACACATACACACACACACACCAAAAAATGTCAATGTATTGTGCATTACGGATTAGAATGAAGAACACAGCTAGGGCTGGTGCAAGTCACAGGGAGAATGTCCTGGGAAGTGTGAGGGGGGAACTTGGTAAATGATACCAACAGAGTGAAATAGAGATACAAGAAGTGATAGTGAGAGTAAGGGAAAGTAGAGAAAGCTAGAAAACAAGCTCTAAAATGCCCTGGAGGTGATTTAATGCTCCTGCTGAGAATATGGCTCTTTTTGAGTTTAGATTGTGTGTGTGTGTGTGTGTGTGTGTGTGTGTGTGTGTGAGTGTGTGTAAGTAATTTCATGATATGAAACACTTTTCTTTGAGTATGTGTTTGATCAGGGGGCTGCTCTTAAAAGATTTTGTTTTAAATGGACAATAGTTCCCAACAGGACACGTGTGTGGCATGTAAGAGGCGGAGCAAGCGTCCTTCCCTCTGCTCTTTGTATTGCTTTTGCTCCATGGAATATAGATGAGAGAGAACAAAATGAAAAGAGAGCCTGATAAAGCGAGGGAGCAGCTTTGTTTTTTGGCCTGCTGTCCCATCACAGTTTACAGCCCAGGCTGACTTGCAGAAGAAGGTGGAGAGGAAGAAGCGATCCACCCCAGCAGCCAGAGGGAGCAGAAGGGGAAAAAAATGAAGGGAGGAAACGAGAGGAGGGATTTACAACTCTCCTGAGGGGAAACAGGATCTCTCATTCCAGACCTCTGCTCTGTTTTTCCTCTTCTCCCTATGTATATCTCACTGATATCTCTTTTTCTCTCTCGGTGTGTGTCACTATATTTCTTCTGCCATTACAAAGTTCAGCTCTGAATGTATATATATATATATATATATATATAAATATATAACATATATAACATATAACATTTCAAAATATATTTCTGTAAATATTGCACCACTGGAAAAAGATCATTTTTAAATCACATTTAAATATAATTATACTATACTATACTTTACTATACTATACTGTAATACACTATATGAACAAAAGTTTGTGGACACCAGGCCATTAGATAGATAGATAGATAGATAGATAGATAGATAGATAGATAGATAGATTTTGAAGTGTGCTTGTGGAGATATTTGCTCATTCAGACACAAGTAAGAAAAGTCAGGTACTGATGTAGATAAGTTGAGGAGGCCTGGGGTACAGTCAGCGTTCCAATTAATCCCAAAGGTGTTCAGTTTGGTTGAGGTCAGATCTCTATAGGAGGCCACTCAAGATCTTCTACTCCAAACCATTTCAACCATATGTTCATGGAGCTGGCTTTGTTTAAAGGGACATTGTCATGCTGGAACAGGATTGTTCAAGTTTGTTCTTGTTCAAATGACGGAAAAATATAATGATGTCCTATCTGTAGAAGGACCACATATAGCCGGCAAAGTCAGGTGTCCCAATACTTTTCTTCATATAGTGTATACCATTCACGCAACAATGCTTAATACAACGTATGTTCATGTTCATATTTGGAACCTAAACAATTCTGGTACACACGTTAATCACAAGGGCAAGATCGTAATTTAATTTGGGGAGTGGTGGCTCCAGCGGTTAAGGCGCTGGGTTGCCGATCGGAAGGTCGGGGGTTCAAGCCCTGGTATCGCCAAGCTGCCACTCTTGGGCCCTTGAGCAAGGCCCTTAATCCTCTATGCTCCGGGGGTCCCTTACGAGGGAAATATCAAGGTCCGTGACGTCGGAGTGACGTGGGGCCGCCTTCCCGTGGGCTCACCACCTGCAGGAGGGACCGTAAGGGACGGTGCTGTGAGGATTGGGCAGCAGTCGAAGGCGGGGGCCTGCTTAGACTGCTGCCCCCGCGACCCGATTTACGGATAAGCGGGAGAAAATGAATGAATGAAGATCGTAATTTATGTAGTTGTGTATTCTCTACATCTTTTTCACCATTATCCGAGCATAAATAAATAAATAAATACAATTAAATGAATTCTTGAAATCCCTGCCTTCAAGTCAGGATTGTCCGCTGAATTTATCAGAACCTGAGCCGAGCTCTTAAACCACCGGTTTGATTAGAGTCACATGCATTTTCACGCAATCTGATCCTCAGGTTCTTTCAGGTTATTTTTGTCTATTTCCATGTAAACCATAAAATATAAAGGAGCTGCTTAAAGAAAACCGGTATGTAATAACACACTATAGGCAAAGCTTGCTATGTCAGGACAGGCCTATATTCTCGCAATAAATATGTGTGCCAGAATTTAGTAAATGGAACAATATAACAGAAAATTACAGAATAATATAACAAAGTACCAAAGCTATTGTCAGAGTGATAGACTATACTCAGAAGGCCCACTCTGTACTCACTTTCAGCCTGTATGTGTGACAGGTTTAATGAAACACTTTATTTAAATCGAGGTAGGAATACAGAATGGATGGGATGCCGGTAAACACACACACACACACACACACACACACACACACACACACACACACAATCATACATTCTAACAGCTAGGGTCAATTTACAGTATTCAAAACTGGTATAGTTGGATAAGGAAGTCAGAGGAAACTAAGAGAAACCTTTAAGAACTACATGTGAACTTTCCCCAAACACTCTTATAATAAATGTTTTTATATGTTGTAATATTAAGATTTTTTTTCATTGCTGCTGGTTTGTCTGGGTTTCCTCCCAGCGGCTTGTCTGGTTTCCTTCCCAATAATGGTTGCTTACTTGGTGTTTTCCATGTATTGTGTTCTAACCTGGATTTTAGCTCCTTTCGGTTCTGGTATCACACCATGGTGAATAATTCATACATTCAAAAAATCCTGGCAAATCGACTCTGGCAGCCCCGGCTGTGATGCATTGTTACACGGCACTGCGGCTTTTAATGCTATCATGTGATATTGTGTAATTATTACTTGGTAAAAAGAAGTATGCCAATATAAACCACTTGCATGAAGTATGAAAAGGTAGTGTCACATTCTATTTTTTTTATTTCTATTATAGATGTGTTATGCGTGAGTAAGAGAGGGAGTGTCTGTGAGGCATGATAACGATAGTGCTGATGTCAAGGACCGTGCTCCACTAAACTGGGTCAGCAACATGATGTCAGTTCCAGCAGCCAATCACAGGTCATCGGTGGAACAGAGTCACACTCCCCACCCGGAGCACTGCAGCTGTCTGTGTGCATGCACACTCACACATACCCCAGAATGACACGTTCAGAAAAACATGACCACACCATTTCTCTTTTTTTTTTTTTTTTTTTTTATAATTGTAGTAGTAAGATTTTATGATTTGGTGGTTCAGAGAATAAATCTTTAGGTCCGAAAACCTTATCTGGTCAGCTCAAGTTGAATTTTTAGGTGGGGGAAAAAATTTCCTGAATAAGTAAATGTAAAATTTGTGCAAAGAAACAAAAAAGAATACATTCTATATACATCAGCAAATCCTCATGAATTATGATCATGCCCTGAAATGCCCTGCTACAATACAGAGAGATGGAGCAGCATGAAATATTAATGGCACAAATAACCATATAATACACAATACAATATAACCGCACAACCAACATATTGGATGTATTGTGGTTTCTGCCAACATTTTCACCATTCAACAGGAACAACATAAGTATGCACTGATTAGGCATAACATTATGACACTATAACGTTATTACCGGTAAAGTGAATAACACTGATTATCTCTTCATCATGGCACCTGTTAGTGGGTGGGATATATAAGGAAGCAAGTGAACATTTTGTGCTCAAAGTTGACATGTTAGAAGCAGGAAAAATGGGCGTAAGGATTTAAATGAGTTTGACAAATTGACAGATTCAAGTCAAGTCAAGTTTATTTCTATAGCGCTTTTCACAACAGACATTGTCTCAAAGCAGCTTTACAGAATTTAAGAGTTATGGTGAATTCTTTCGGCTTCTCCCGTTAGGGGTCGCCACAGCAGATCATCCGCATGTTTGATTTGGCACATGTTTTTACGCTGGATGCCCTTCCTAACGCAACCCTCCCCATTTATCCGGGCTTGGGACCGGCACTAAGAGTGGCTGCGGTTGGTTCCCTGACTGGGGATCGAACCCGGGCCGTAGCGGTGAGAGCGCCGCATCCTAACCACTAGACCACCAGAGACTTAAGAGTTAAGGTGAATGATGTGTATTTATCCCTGATGAGCAGCCATAGGGACTATGGAAAGGAAAAACTCCCTTAGATGTTATGAGGAAGAAACCTTGAAAGGAACCAGACTCAAAAGGGGAACCCATCCTCATTTGGGTGATATCAAGAGTGTGAAATCTTAGAAATAATACAAAACACCTGAGAGTAAGAACTAACATCAGTACCGCATTGTGTGATTATGAGTAATGTTCTTTCTACAGTCTTCTACAGTCAGTTAACATTATGGAACCAGGACCTACTGAGCAACTCATAAAATAGCTTAACATTTGAGATCATCACAGATCCAACACCAGCTTCTCCATGCCAGAGCCTTTAAACACTCAAAGAGGTCCAATGTTCAAACTCAAGTGAAATTCATATGGCGCTGGTACGTCTCTAGATGGTTCAGGATGTTTGAGATCTCAAGGAGCATGACGGATTGTAGCGTGTTAGAAGAATGGAAAGATAAATGGGAGCCAAACCATTTAGTGGTTTGTAAGTAAGTAGCAGTAGTTTGTAGTCGATTCGAAACTTAACAGGTAGCCAGTGTAGGGATGATAAGATTGGGGTTCCAGGTCTTTTACTGTTAAACTAGTATTTACAGTACATCCTTGCAGGTTGAATTGCTGGAGCTTCTGTGTACTGGTTTTTGGGATGATGAGCAAAATCTCTATCACACTCAGTTAACTAAGCCAATTGAGATGTTTTGTATGCATTGCAGTGGAAGCTAATCCCATGCCTTTTAATAATATTTCCCAAGGGAAGCATTTATATTGTGAAAAGCAGGGGTCCTAAAACTGAACCTTGTGGCACCCCAAAATTGACTTGCATTACCCTGGATTGTTCTTCATTTAAATCTACGAAATGGTAACGTTCAGACGGGTAGGATTTAAACCAGCTTAATGCCTGTCCCTGAGTGCCGATGTAATTTTGTAAGCGATCTAGGAGAAGATCATGATCTATAGTGTTGAATGCAGCACTAAGATCTAGTAAAGCTAACAGAGAGATGTAGCTTTGGTCTTAAGGTTAAAAACAGGTCATTAATGATTTTAACTATATATATATATATATATATATATATATATACAGTGGTACCCCGCTTATCGACCGGCTCGGACATCAACCTTTTTGCTTAGCGAACAGTTTTTCAACCGAAATTTGCACCCGCTGAACGACCAATTGCCCGCTTATCGACCTTTTTTTTTTTTTTACCTCAACCCACGTGGAGAGAGTGAAAGGATCTTTCCAGTCTCGCCTCAGCCTTCGTGGAGAGAGCATCTATCGTAAATTAAACATCGGTTTGTGAACAATATAGTGTTATTTAGCGGTCAATATAACAATTTAGTGCGTGTATATTGTATATTGCGTGTACATTCGCTCTTCGACCTTTTCGCATTTCGAACGGTTTTAAGGAACGGATTAAGGTCGATAAGCGGGGTACCACTGTATATATATATATATATATATATATATATATATATATATATATATATAAATGTTACTTATATTTCATTTTATTATTATTTTAATACATATAAGATTATTAGCATAAACTCATTCTATTGGATTATTATCTCATAGATAGTTTGATTTTTTTTTTTTTAATAAATCTGTCTAAGATTTTATTTTACTTAGATTTCAGTTTCAAATTAATAGAAATTGGATTTGTGATTTAAAATAAATAAATAAATAAATAAATAAATAAATAAATAATAATAGATTTGTCTATAGTGAATATATATTCCTTTGGTTAGAATCTTTTTGCATTAGGATTCATGTACATTGTTGAGCATTTTCTGGATGTGCAAATCAACAGAATGCAATCTGCCTTGTGTATCTGTGATATCATCATTGCCAAAGAAACCCGAGACAGAAGTGTGTGGGTTTTTAAAATCACAATACCTGCCATTGCCAGACAGACCACTGATGTCTTTCATTGTTTCTCACAAACCCTAGGCAGAGACAGTGTCCCCTAGAAGTGAATATTGTCCATTTGACTGTACAAGCCCCAAACAGTGATGCTTTATGATAACCGAGTCCTAAAAAAACTGGTATAATAGCCTGCTGAGAATCATAGGGTTAATTGTGGCAGCTAGAGTGCCTCCCTGCTGTGCACTGGTACCCTTTATTTAGTACTACATAACCCGAAAGGCAGCCATCATATTGTCAGACCAACTGTTTCATCTTTCATGGAGGAAAGACACAAGTGTCTCTCTTGTCTAACACAACCCACTGGAACGTGGACGTCATCCCCTTGGCCTTTAGATGGGCATGACGCCCAGCTCCTATTGTGGCATGCCACTTTACGAGGTAAAGTCTCTTTGAAAATGGGGATGTTTAGAAGCATGCTGCTCGAGAAAAAGTCATAATAAAGGAATAAAGGAATAAACCTCGTACACAACCGGAGTTTTAACAGCGCATTAGTATACCTTTTGGTATACTTTGTCTGAAGTTCAACTGTATTTATATATTATTTTATATTATTATGATCTAGGGCTGCTGCTATCAATTATTTTAGTAATCAAGTATTCTTTAAAAACAGTAACCGCACTGTACTGAGATTTCTTTATGTTTTAGTTTGAAATGATTCCAAACTTGGGAAACTTTATGCCATTTTCTTTGGCCTGAATTTTCTCCTCATCCCTTGCTGTTTTCTCCCCGTTACGCCATTTTTCATTCTGCCTCTTCTGCGTTACCTATCCAGCGCGGCTCAGAGTTTAGCGGGTGGTGCGTCAGTAATAACGGTCCGTGGGAAACACAGTGCTTCGTGTATAATTCAATGGACGAAACAAAGCTTCGAGGCAAATGAATTAAAAAATGTCTATTTTGTAATCGAATTACTTCAGTTCAGGAATCGTTATAGCCCTAATTATATAGTATTTAACGTCCACTCCAGTGATATTTCTGTAGTAGGTGCTTAACTAATGTGCACTTAAATGCCTACAACTAACTAATCGGTACTAAATACTGTGCATGACTAAAGATTTGAGACTTGCATATCTGGTGTATTGGCATTATTTGAGACAATGCGGATTTAAATTTAAGACAATTTAATACATTTCAAAAGACTATTATATTATACATTTCAGGACACGATGTGATTCATTATATTAGCTATTTACATTTGTAGTGAATTCTAACACTTACTCACATTGATCTCATAAAGTATCTCATTTTACATATCAGGACATTCATCATCAAATTCATCTGGCCCTTATATATATATATATATATATATATATGTGTGTGTGTGTGTGTGTGTGTGTGTGCGTATGTAAATAAATAAAGAATCTAAAAGTAGTATATAGTATATTTATGATTAGTGTTTTGGTTCTTTTAGAACGCATTGCATCAGGTAACTCATGATAACCTGGACCTTGGTTTTTATTTGCTGTTCATAGTCCTGTTATCAGTTTCTTATCCCGCAACCTCGAACCTGAACACAAACGTTTTAGAGCAAACACTTGGTTTCAGGAACATAGGAACAGTGATGTAGATGCCAAGGCATGAGGTTTCCTAAGAACAACAGCAAATCACCTGGAATGAGTTAGAATTAATAATTTTTGTTTGTTTGCCTGAGCAGAGGGGGTTCTGTATTGGCACTTGAGGGTGTTTTTAATTTAGCTTCTTTCCTTTATCAGTCCTGACACAAACAACATTAATGCCAGTTCTTGGGGGGTGTTGACACCCATAACAGTTAATCAAAGAAGCCAGTTGCCCCTGTGCCTTCTCTGTTACTGATAAAGTATGCAAATTCATACAGGGCACATTACATGAAAAACCTGTATGTATGTATGTGTGTGTGTGTGTGTGTGTGTGTGTGTGTGATAAAAAGGATGTATGTATGATCGGCTATATGCTTTATGCCATGAAGTTGTTGAATATAGCATCTAAACATACATAGTTTTTTTGGCAATAATGCACACAATCATTTTGCAACTATTTTGTCATTGCTTTTAATGAATTATTTTTTAATTGGTGCCCTGCCAATGAAAAAAGAGACATTGAATCACGTCATATTCACTACTTCTACATTAGCATATAACTTAATCACCTTGTATGTACTGTGTAGTGGAATATGTTATATGTAGGGGACATTAATTTTAAATTAAACACAGCTACAGCATGTAATACTGGATTTGACGTAATCACGTCAAAAGCTGATCTTGGAAGGACACTGAATGAAATGGTTGTCTTGTTTAAAACTGAAGTGCTTCTGCTTTTCATTACATAAATAAAAATCTATGATGAATCATGCAGCCCTAAGCTTAAACGTTCACGATTGTTTATATTTCTTAATAGTTGTGATGTTACTACCGTTATCCAATTTGCATATTAGTGCATACAGTTATCTATGGCAGCCCGTTCGGTTTTTCAAATACTATTACATTTTAGCACTCCTTCTTACAGTTTCTGACAGAAGGCATAGCAGCGTGATTGACAATACATTTGTGGCACCGTTTTGCTACTCAGAATTTTCCTATTTGTATTTCCATAGCTACCCTGCTGTAGGCTACTTATGTATCCTGGAAACGTATTACAGTGAAGTGTGTGTGTGTTATAGCAAGTGTTAGGAGCTGTCGTCTTTCATTTTGCCATGTGGGGAGAAATGTGAATATGAGGAGACTTAAAGCTTAGCGCAGCTATGACAGCTACAAAAATGTCTCTGCCAAAAGCAAAAGAATTTATATCACACTTAACTACTCAACATTTGCGTTACCGTTGTTCCAAGTAAGCACGTGCACTTCGCAGGGCACAACAGGATGTGTATTAGAGATATGCCCATTATTGGATCATAGCTAATATGGCTAAGCTTTCCAGAAAAACATTAACACACTTAAGGTGGATAGATTTAAGGGTTCTTAGCAATGTGACAAGCTTCTGTCTTATCAACTTTAAATAATAGGGGTGAAAAAACTGTAAGAGAATGACTGTTTATAGCTATAGTAATAGGAGGAACAGGCTCTGAACTGCCGATTGGAAGGTCTGGTGGTCAAGCCCCAAGCTGCAATTGTTGGGCCTTTGAGCAAATATTCAACAGTGTAATATGAATGCAGAACAAATAATACGCAGACTATGAACTCAGTTGTTAGAGGGTGGTGCTAATAATGTCAAGGTCGTGGGTTTGATTCTCATAAGGGCCAATCTCACTCTTTGGGAAAGTGGTAGCTCTTGTGGGAAGTTAAGGTTATGGATTTGTGATTGAAATGTCAGGGGGTCAAGCCCCAGCACCACCAAGCTGGCACTGTTGGGCCCTTGACCCTATCTGCTCTAAGGGCATTGTATCATGGCTGACCTTGCGCTCTGACCCCACCTTCCTAACAAGCTGAGATACGCAAAGAAAGAATTTGACTATGCTGTAATGTAGATGCATCTCTGAGATGTTCTACGGCAATTAAAAATACCCATAAACTTCGTGTAAGGTGCAGTCCCCTCTGATGTCATCTTGCAATCTGTTGTCATAAATAATCATTTGGGGGAGGTAACATCACAACCACTCACTAATAGTGATAGATCGTTTATGATTCTTTCAGTCTTAAATGTGACTCAGAAGAACGAGTCGTCTCAAAGAGTGATTCCTTCATTTTCTACTGGACGCGCATGAGCGAAGCATCATAAAATCTCTGTAGATTATGTACAGGAAACAGAATTGAGTAGTTTCCCTCTCGACTCTTCTAATCTGAGTCGTTTCTTCTTTAATCACGTCACTCCCATATGTGCTATAAAGGTCATTGAAGGAACGAAATGAACTAAATGACTCCAAAAAAGGTTCTTTAATGTTGATGAAGTCACTCATCACTAATCACTAGCACCACATACCCGTCATGCTTTATTATGCGTACATACATCGACTCAAACCGTATGCTGGGCTGTTAAATGTATAGTACACCAATTTTTTTTTTTATTTAGAGGTTTACCAAACTCTACCATACTTTCTTAACATTTAAATATTGTGTATTTCGTCATACATCTTGAATATATATATATATAT
>JAAIIK010000059.1:2678888-2702079 GCA_014706435.1 Silurus glanis | reverse complement strand
ACACACACATCTGTAATCAGAACCTTGGAACGTGAACGCGTTTTGTTCCACTTGCTACTTGTACCCCCAAAACCCAAACTGTACCATTCGAGAGAAAAAAAAGGGGGTGGCGAAATACTAATACGTCGTTATCACAACAATACATGGCTGTCTTTTAATAAATACCAAACCTCGAAACGAGTTCTTGACCCCATTTTGTACCGATGTTCGTTCGAGTTTGTATTGTGTTTATCTGATTTTGAGTGCGCTTTATCTAGTTACACCCCCCTATCTCTACTTAAAGTGGGTTCGCCCCTGGGGTTTGATTGACAGCTCCATATTTTTGTGCAGGATCTGTTTTTTTTTTTTTTTTCGTGTGCAAGAAAAAAAGAAAACAACAGATCGAGGAGGGAGCGACAAGCCGAGATAAGAAAGACGGAGGGGAAAAGTGAGGGATAAAGAGAATATTGAGGGGCGAGGCAAAGGAAATTAAAGCCGAAAGGGAGGGAGAACAGAGTTGTTTTGTTGTGATTTTTGCACGTTCACTCCACTCATACAGCGTTGTAAAGTTGCTCCGCAGGGTAAGTGTTTACGCACATCACGTTTGTTCACGTGTATGCGTGTTTATTTAACTCTTTCGGTTTTCCGGATGCGTTTAAACTCGAGTTTATTGTTTAAAAAACCCAGCCAGTCCATGCCACACGTGGTTGAAATGACAAACAAACAAGAAACAATGTTTTTTTTTTTTTGCGATAATTTACGACTGTTGGCGACAAAATACGGCGTTTTTTCCCCCAGACGTTTATTGTATGATTGGGAATAAGGTTTAATTTGAAGCATGACAAGCTGTTTTTTTTATATATCTGAAACACGATCCCCATAGATCGCTATAAATCTTATTGCTTAAAAAATATATAAGATTTAATTCTAAATACAGTAATGTTTAGAGCTAATGATGTTTTTGTGTTTTTGTTTTGTTTCTGGTCATGCAGTAGGAGCGTGCACATGTTGTTGTTCCCAGCTGCTCCTTTTGTCTGGGTCTATGTATGTTTTCGAGCCCTGTTTATAAAAAAAACCCCAACATGTTCATTTGATAGAAATGTAAAGGGATGGTGTTTGTGCGTTTGTACATTTGAATATCCTAAAAGGAGACATGATGAGGGTTTTGGTCTTTTGCCTTAGACTCCCATTGACAGTTCAGTATCTCACACATACAAAAACAGAGGCTTGGAAAGGGTTTTTGGTTCATAAAAGCGCATTGTGCTGGATATTTTATATGGTAATAATAGATACCAAGCCCCCATCAAACCCAGGGTTTGGATCACTAATGCACTTGATAGGATGTGATTCTCCTCCAGGGAGTTCACTGCAGTCATCTACTGTTAATACGATACTATACAGTGGAATATGAACTATTGTGATTTATTTCCTTTTATTTTGGGTTCCTGTGTACTGACTAGACCGGCTGGTCCTTTTTTCAGTGTACGTTCACATGTCTAGACTGTGTGTGTGTGTTTGTGTGTGAGAATGTCAAACAAAGCTGTATAGCCAAACTCCGTTTCAATTCAAGTTAGGGCAAGACGAAATTATGGGGTGAAAAATGTGCTCAGACGAGTTTGTAATTTCTCCTTTTTTCTCCCATCTGTATGTCTTTTTTTTTTTTTTTTTTTTTTTTACACGCACACATACACACAAACACGGTGCAAGGTAGGGGGCCGGGGCTGAAATTGCACCATGTAGTGACTCATGCAGTGTATAAATGCACAATGCTGTAGTGCTTTTTTTTTTTTTCTCTCTCTTGATATCGTGCAATACAGAGTTTTCGGACGTTGCCAAGCGTATTAAGCAACACCCCCACAAATCAGGGAACACACGGGAGGCTGTAAATCTACACCCGAGGTCATCTTTAACCCCAGATTTGGAAGTGTGTTTAGGTTGAGACAATGGCCATTTTAACCCTGTCCAGTTCTTTTTTTTTTTTTTTTTTTTTTTTTTTTTTTTTTTTTTTTGTAGTGTTATTGCCAAAGTTTTGAACACAAGCCTTCGCATTCATCTCCTGATTGCATTTCGGAAGCTAATTTGAAAACTCGGGAAGCTATCCAAGGATAGGGCTGTATGATTCAACAGAATACACTGATCAGCCATGATTTTGAGAGGTGATGTTCAAATTGGTAATCTTGTTACTAACTATCAGGCAACTACCAATGGGGGTGTTGGATTTATTAGGCAGAAAGTGAAGTCAGCTCAGTGGTTAAGGTGCTGGGTTACTAATCGGAAGGTCGGGGGTTCAAGCCCCGGTATCACCAAGCTGCCACTCTTGGGCCCTTGAGCAAGGCCCTTAACCCTCTGTGCTCCAGGGGCGTCTTATCATGTCTGACCCCAACTTCCGAGCAAGCTGAGTTATGCGATTATACACTGTAGGACTGAATGTCACTGTGCTGTAATGGATATGTGACAAAATAAAGGCTATTCTATTCTATTGAAGTCAGGGAAAAAGGGAATATGGAAAGATCTCTGAATTTGAAGAGCCAAGAGGACCGGGTGCAGAGAATCTTCAAAACAGCAGGTTTTCTAGGGTGTTTAGTGGTATGCAATGGTTAGGTAAACTCTAAATAAATAAATTGCAAACAAACTAACCAACAGCATTGTGACCATTTTACCTTCACAAGCAACTTCATATCATAGCTGAGGTGGTGCAGTAAACAGTCAATTGTTTTTTTTTTTTTTAAGCTAGTGTAGCTCACTTGGTTTGTGCTATCACTTCCTTCATTCTGGTTTCCTAGGTACAGGATGTTCACTTAGACATCAAATTGAGCAACATACCAGAAAGACTGGCAGAAACTCCAAACTGAGGGTCTGTTAAAGCAGTTTACAGCAGAAGACATGGCTTTGCTATTCTCAGCATTGACACTTAATCTTTTTTATTTTATAAAGTACTAAAGATATGAAGTGAAATTCACTAGTCTCAGCTGGAGCATCAGGTACATGTTGCGAAGTACATGTTTGGCTCTGAGGCTGGATGGTCACCTCTAGCCCACCCCCAAACACAGTGTGTGTCACACTCACTTCATCAAGGATGCCCTTTAACCCAGGGCTCGATCATTTTTTTAATAATAATTGTAAAAATATTAATTCAAAATAATGTAAGTTTGGCTCCTTTTTCCATTCCTCAGACATTTTAGCTTTACTTTCAAATCTATTACAATATCCATACCTGCACAATCTGTGGTGCCTGCAGATAGTTTGTATTTATTTTTTGAATCGTGGAGTTAAAACTGTGGGATCCTGAGTGATCAAGTACCTCAGAAAAACAAATAAAATTCCTCTTGATTGCAGATATTTGAGAAAATTCCATCCTTAGTTTATTTTTCTTCCTTTTTTTTTCTAACTAATTTGATGAAACTATTGAAAGACTTTCCTCATCTTTGTCCCCTTGTTTATTCCGGGTGGGTACATGTAACCCTGCCTTCTATTGCAGGACTATTCAGAATTGGTGGTGTTCCAGTGAGAAAATATCCGGAAAAGCGAATACCGTAATTTCCGGACTATAAAGCGCACCCATATATAAGCCGCACCCACAGAATTTTACAAATATTTTTATTTTCAACATAAATAAGCCGCACCTGTCTATAAGCCGCAGGTGTCTACACTGAAACTAATGTACTTTACACAGGCTTTAATGAAAGACACGTTACACACGGTGTAACGGGTGAAAAATGTTGCGCTTCCTTTAGGAGCATAGCGGTATTTTGGGAATAGCCTGCTGCCGCATTTTTTCCGGTATTACTGCATGTGTGTTCAAGACGAGGATTATGTCCTTATTATTTTCTGATGCTCATTTCTAAGTTTCTTTGACTAACCCGTAACGCTGTCGCCAAGAAAAATAAAAAAGCACGAGTTTTGGAAACCTGTCTGTGCTTATATGATTTCTGTTGCAACTGGAGTTAGCGAGCTCTCCCTTAACCCAGACTCAACGCGTTACAACGGCTTGTATCTAAACAGTAGCCTACCAAGTTAGTCATTGTTCACTGTCTTCCTCCTTCCTTTCACAACTATTTCTCTCGGGAGTTTATCTTTCGGCATCGTCCTGCGTTTAAAAAAAAAAAAAAAAAAAAAAAAAACAATTTTTTTTCTCCCGAAGCCGTGCAGCTCAGAACACAGGTGAGGTGCGTTTTTTCGTTTCCGTTCGGAAATTTCATTGGTCTAATGTTATGGGGTTCAGTTTTTTGACTTGAGGTTTGTGAAACCGGGAAAAAGCCAGGAAAAATTCATAAATAAGCCGCTTCGTCGTTTAAGCCGCGGGGTTCAAAGCGTAGGAAAAAAGTAGCGGCTTATAGTCCGAAAAACATGGTAACCTAAATGAATGATTGCAACAGTTGCTTTTAAATATTTAATCGTTTTGTTATTATTTGTTATTATTTTAACGCAGTTAAACGCAGTTGTATTTTTTGCTAGCGCCGGCTAGCCTCACACGCCTACTCCTCACAAACCATTACAAATATTTTATAATGTTCAAATATCAAATGTTTCCTTATGGATCCAGAGTAACGTGATGAATTGTTACATTTCAATGCTGACCATGTGTTTTTTTTTTTTTTTGGTTATCTGCATATCTAAACTCATGGGTTATAATAAGTGCGATGGTGAACATCTTTAATCTGAGAAACTTTCTTCTGGTAAAACATCTCGTACTGACACTTCTAGCCCCTTTTCTGGTTGGTCTATAGCATGATGTGCTGCCTTTAGTTATCATATAACTAATATGATATTCATATTATACATTTTATAATATCAAATAAATGGTTTTATTTCAACTTTAGTTCCTGATTTGCTGTTATAATTCCCTCCACTCTTCTGGGAAGATGTTCCACTAGATTTCAGAGTGCAATTGTGGAAATTTGTGTTCATTCAGCTACAAGTGTGTTAGTAAAGTCGGGTAACTGATTTAGGTGAGGGTGAGGAGGTCTGGGGTGCAGTCAGTGTTCCAATTCATCCCAAAGGTGTTCAGTAGAGTTGAGGTCAGAGCTCAATAGCAGGCTTCCACTCCAACCAGTGTAAATCATATTTTCATGGAGCTTACTTTGTACTTTGGTATTGTCAGGCTGGAACAGGTTTGGGTCTCCTAGTTTTTATGTACCTCCAACTTTGTGGTAACAGTTTAGGGAAGTACAACATATTGCAGGAAATGTCAGGTGTCCCTATTAGTCAGGCAGTTGGTGACCCTTGTCCTAGTGCATGCGCTTGCATTATGTTGGCAAACACGTAATCAAATGTTTGTGTCTTGAACATGCACATTTTCCACAGGTTATAGATCCGGATGGATCGGATTAATATTAATTATTTTGAAAGCATCTAAAGGGCAGTGTGCCAGTGGGGATGCTGCAAGTAGTGCTTCACCTCATTGCCACCATGTCTGCGTTTTATAGTCAGATGAGTCATGCAGCGTGCAGCATATATCGTATTTCACATAAAGGGGAAGGGTTGGAGTTGAATTTACCAGAAAAAGCATTAATATTTTCAGGCTTGGACACATCTTGAACAAGGAACAGTGTACTGTTTTTTGTATTCTTTTTTTTTTATTTATTTTTTTTACTTGAAATCTTTAAATGTTATTTTTAATTTTTTTGACTACTGAATTCTGAACAGTGACTTTTTTTTGTGCTCCGAATGTACAAACACAAGGATTTCCTGTGTAAAAAGTGTCGACTCGAGGGTATTTATGAACAAAATGGTTACAGGGTTATAAAATAAATGTTGGAAAAGAGAAAAAGAGCCTTGTTATAGAATCATTAGAATCATCATCGTTGCAGAAGCAAAACTGCATATCACGATGACCAACTCACTTTTGAACACCGTTTTAACGTTACACAAGCAGAAACTTAAGCAACCTTGAGTCAAGTAGGTGTTATTGTCATTTTTACCATATACAGTGCAGTACATAGTGAAACTTAACAACGTTTCCTCAGGATCAACGTGCTACAGCAAACAACATAATCAAAGGAACACAGAACTACACAGAACTCTAAAATGACAACACAAAATATGTGCAACATTTTATTGCAAAAAAGGGAGGAAAAAAGACAAGAGCCAACATGAGACGAGGAAAAACAGTAACACGGTAGCGCCGACCAGTACAGTACAGAAGATTCAATAAACAAATTAAAAATAAATACCGTAATTTTCGGACTATTAAGCGCACCCATATATAAGCCGCACCCACAGAATTTGACACAGATTTTTATTTTGAACATAAATAAGCCGCAGGTGTCTACACTGAAACGAATGAACTTTACACAGGCTTTAACGAAAGACAGTGTCTGTTACACGGTGTAACGGGTGAAATATGTTGTGGCTCCTTTAAGAGCAGAGCGGCATTTTGGGAATAGCCTGCCGCCACATTTTCCGGTATTACTGCATGTGTGCAAGACCGAGGAATATGTCCTTATTATTTTCTGATGCTCATTTCTAAGTTTCTTTGACTAACCCGCAACTTGTTGCCAAGAAAAATAAAAAAGCACGAGTTTTGGAAACCTGTCTGTCACCACCGGTGGAAGTTTTTTCTCCCGATGCCATGCAGCTCAGAACACAGGTGAGGTGCGTTTTTTTTTTTTCGTTTCCGTTCGGAAATTTCATTGGTCTAATGTTATGTCGCTCAGTTTTTTGGCTTGAAGTTTGTGAAACCGGGAAAAACCCAGGAAAAATCCATAAACTAGCCGCTTCGTTGTTTAAGCCGCGGTGTTCAAAACGTGGGAAAAAAGTAGCGGCTTATAGTCAGAAAAATATGGTACTGTACATAAACCTTTATCGTTCCTTGATTCCATTGTATCAGAAACTCAAAGGTTTTTGGTTTAAGTACAACTTCCAGACTTACATAACCTAAAATGCTCACTTGAATAATGTTGAGTATCATATGCTGATTGACATTGATTATGGGCTCATACGACACGTTACTTATTATCGCTTTGATTATTGTGGTAAAACAGTAGTTCGCAGTGTAGAGAGAAAAACGCTTTTACTTGTCACATGTACATTACAGCAAAGTGAAATTCTTATTTCCCCATGTCCCAGCTTGTTAGGAAGCCGAGGTCAGAGTGCAGGTTCAGGAATGACACTCATGGAGGAAAGAGGGTTAAGGGTCTTTGCAATGCCGGGGCCTGACCTTCCGATCGCCCATTGAGCTACCACTTTTACCACAGTGCGAATAACGCGTACCAGGATCGAACCCGCGACCTCGACATCTTTAGCGTCTTTTGTTTTTGCCGCACGCTGTTGTATAAATAAAGTCTGGTGCATTGCTGTATTGCAATTGTCTTGGAGAGACAACATTTTCTTTCTGATGTGACGTGGTGCAACTTCAGAGAAACCCAGAAGCTAAATATGTGAAAACATTAGTTTAACTACCAGAATGGGTTTAATATGCAACGATGTTTTGAGTTGTTAACTTTAGCACAATCATATGATGAGTATGTGTTTCATTAGACTCCCTATAATATTTTTATACTTTTTCACTATAGTGTTTAAATAAAAAAAAAAGCCCGTCTTGGAGCCTATAGACCTACTCAAAGGTCTGTTTTGGACTCTGGATTTTTGAGTTGAGACGATTGGTGCTCGTGACAGCAGACGACAGTGGTAACTCTGACGAGTCGATGCGTTTAAAGGGACCGTGCTTGAGTTGTTAACAGTCTTACGTTTCAAACGAAAACCTGACAGACGGAAATTTGGGCTCTGAAATGCTAGCGAACGTCGCGTAGAGGTTTCCGGATGTGCTGGCGAGCCTGTCAACAATGGCGTTTCTTAAGCTGCCGTTTCTGAACATACAAAGTCATGTATCAAGTATAAATCTAGGGGCGGTGTCGCACCACTTGTTTTGTTCCTTATGTATCAATTTAAAGCCAGATGTGCCTGCTGAAAGAGAGACTGTCTTTCAGACACACCCCGTGACTCGGGCATGAAATTCAAATTCACCCTTCACACTAAGCTGGAGCTGCCGTAACAGGTTTATAATTATTATTTATTACAATAGTCAGCTTCAGAGTGACCTCAGTATTCAGTAAAAACTATTTTTTCTGTTTTGTTTCGTTTAATTATTTGATTAATCAAATTATTTTTTGCAAAGTCCACTTTTTTCTTCATTATCAGCTAAAGTGCTGCTCCAGTAAAGTACACCGGAAATCTTTTCGGAGATTGTTGATATCTGATGCGAAAATTGCCTTCAGGGTTGTAACCTGATGCATTTTCCTCTTCACGCTAGCACCAGTGGTGCATAATGATGTTTTATGAAACCTCAATACATTTTTTTCCATTGATATTTTCACAGTAATCATGTGACAATTTTTTTTAAATTAGAGTTCCTAATGAACTAGAGCTCCTTCCTTCACGTGTCGTCATCCAGGTCCCGAGAGGAATTCTTTTTCGTTACTGTGGCATTTTATATAAGCAGTATTCAAAATAAAAATGGCGTAATGACGTCAGAGAACACTATTAGCTTCCAGAGTGAACGAGGTGACTTCGCAGACTCCTTCGGGTATTGGCTGAGGTTCAGGTGGTAGCTCAATACTTACTCAGTTCCCACTCATACATGCTATTTTTTTTTACATGTTTGGGGCAAAGTAGCTTTCGCTCTTTTCCCCATTTGTCCGTCCATTGGACTTCTAGTAGACCCCGCGTGCAAGTGAGTGTAGGCTAGTTCATTTCTATTAGCGTTCATTTAATGTTAAAAATAAATTGGTTTAACGTACCGTAATATTCAACACAAAAGTAATTAGAATATTAACGTACTCTATTAACTTACTTATCAATTTTAGAATAATTTCAGATGCCGTCTTAAGCTGTAATAGAGAAGTTATTTATATATAAATGTCTTTTAATCAAAGAGAATGCATGTTTTCTGTTAGTTTTAGTACTTGATTGGTGCAATCAAATAAAATGTCAAGTAAGTAAGTTCTGCTTATGGTATAAAAATATTGCAATTGATTGTTACATGTGTAATTCCTTTGTTTAAAAAAAAAAAAAAAAAAAAATTTGTGGACACCTGACCATAAGATTAGTATGTGGTTTTTTTATTTTTTATTTTTTTTTTTAACATCCCATTCCACAGTTAGTCCCTATTAACCCTTATAATTCCCTCCATTCTTCTCAGAAGATGTTCCACTACATTTTGGAGAGTAGTTGTGGAGATTTGTGCTCATTCAGCCACAAGGGTGTTTAGTAAAGTCAGGTACTGATGTAGGTGAGGAGACCTGGGGTGCAGTCAGCATTTCAGTTCACCCCAAATGTGTTTAAAAGGGTTGAGGTCGGCGCTCTAGATCAGGCCACTCAAGATCTTCCACTTAAATTCATGTAAATCTTCATGGAGCCGGCTTTTGTGCACAGCGGCATTGTCATGCTGGAACAGGTTTGGGTCTCCTTTAAGTGAAGGAAAAAACTGAATCCTGTAGGGCTTCCATAATACATCCTATACAATTGTGTGCCTCCAAATGGTTTGGGAAAGAACCACATATGCCTGGACAAGTCAGGTGTCCCAGTACTGTACTTTAGTCTGTATAGTGTATAAATGGCTGTTCCCTCAAAGTGTTTAGATGAAAATAAGACATTCAAAGAACCCGGAATATTTCAGAGTAAGATGTTTTTTCGTGTTCAAAAATGGCTGACACGGAAGATTTCCGGAATCGCCACCTTTTCAGTTGATACCATAGAAATGGCAACCTATTAAAAGGAAGGCTTGCTGATGAAACCTGTGATTTGAATTATATCCTGCATTGCTGTTATATAAAAGCAGGAAATCGCACTACAGTAGTACACCAACGGTGAACGTTTATTTCAGCGAGTCAATTTTCTGTGCATGTCGTAGGAGTTTTATATTTACTATTAATAGAAAAGAACAAGGTAATGATTGACGTGAGAAAGATATGACTGTACTGTCGCTAATGCATTTTTGCCCCTGTTTGAGCCTCATGTCTCTTGCTGAGGAAAACGTTTAAAAAAAAAAAGAAAAAAAAAAACGAAACCACGAAGCGAGATGGATGGGGGAAAAAATACAGAAAACACAACCAAGAGAGTATTCTGGCACCTCGCTGTGTCTCCATGGTGGCCAATGTTGCACTTCTTCTATTTTTTTCTTTCATTCCAACCATCTAAGCGCTTCTTTTCTGTCGGAATATTGGAAACCGACAAGTAGGCAAACAAAGCCGTGTTTGTACAACACTCTTGCACAATATCCTCTGATAAAACTCTCCCCATCTTCTCAGATTTAAATTGTAGTCAGTCTATTTAGTATTGACTTTCAGTACACTTGAGAAACACAGCAAAATGTTTTCTTTTTAGGGGTGAATTATCTGTGTGTGTGTCTCGCATGCCGCCAATTTAGCTACACTAACCGCAGACCATAGGGAGTATTCTCTCAGTACATTCACTCACACACACACACACACACACACACACACACACACACACACACACACACACACACACACACATGCCCAAGCACACTTTGTATTTAAGTCTATAAATAATGCAGATTTTAACCTTTATCAATCTGGCATCCACCTATCTGTCTCTCCTTCTTGTTGACGCAGGCTCAGACGCTCTCAAAAAATACATGCTACAGATTTTAAGATCACACAGACATCCTGCGAATCTCCTCACATCGACGATCCTCTGTGGCATTCTACACGGCATTTACTTTCAAAATAAACAGCTCGCTATGTTCCTGTCCTAGTCATTCAAATGGACATCTTTCAGGCTCGGACAGATGCACGCAGGCGCACACACACGCAAACGCACACACATGGCCTTGTGGCATACCTCAGCTCTCAACACTGAACCGCCTGAATTAACACATGCCTATAAAACAAAACCTTCAGCTTCATTTACTCTTTTCGAAGCTCTGAGGTTGTGACCAGATATAATTATTTTAGTAACTAACTGATTAATGTACAGTGGTAACTTGACCTACAAGTGCATTAATGTACAAGTTTTCCGAGGTACGAGCGGTCACTCGGTCGTTTTTTTTTTTTTTGAAGAGCGTAGTAAAAAATTCTGGTATGGGTTTCGGTGGTCGCTGTTAGATGGGGAAGCGAAGCCAGACAGCGAAGATTGTGACGAAAATTAAGATAAGCAAAGAAGAAAAAGTAAAAAATTTAAAGTTTAGGAATACGTAGTGTACAGGAGTGATAGTAAAAAACGAGTTTTCCCTCCGCCTCCGCTTATCGTATGTAGAGGCGCGTTTACAGTACAGCGTCATGAGTAATTGCTTGTTCGGGGTTGTACCGTTTTAAATAGAGGTCAAACGATTTTACTGATACCAATAGCTTGGATAAATCGTACTTGCCGATAACGATTAATCAACCGATAATTTTTATGATTTTTTTTTTAATGGATACTGATTAAAAAAAAACATAAACATAACACTCCATGTAAAATAGTAACAGTAGTGAATAATGAAAATGTGCTAAAAGGAAATGAATCTGAATATATTATAATTAATAAAAAGAATATCATTAATAAACATAATATAGCGCTCTCCGTGCAGCGCGTAGTTTCACGTGGCAAACATCACGTGGTGTCGGTCGTTCGCCTCTAGAGGCCGCTCTCCTAACGATAGTGGGCCGGAAGCCGGAAAAACCCGTAATATATCGATACGGATATTTGCAGACAGCAGTTCCAGCAATCAACTAGGTTTAATTTAGGCCTGAACCTTAAAAATAAACAACTTTGTTGAAATATCTATCGATAAGATGTCAATTTATGTAGATGAGGATTTGACAGATCATGTGACTTATGGTAATTATGCCTATAAGAAGATTTGTTACTACAGCTGATCGGTTCCAGAACGTTCATTGCTTTCGATGCTGCATTTATCAGGCAAATGCTAAAAATAATCTATGAAGCCTGCAGACAGAAGCGAGCGTGCTTGTTCGACTTAGATGAGCGAGACAGTACAGGGAGAAATTCGGCAGCAGGTGCACAGACAAACAAAACAAATTTCAGACAGCCGAGATTCGACGCAAGCAGCTTGATGACAAATATAGCTGAAACATGCATGGATGACTGCTTTATTTTGTAGGTTAATGAAGAGTTAATCGATCTGTTTTTTTTTTTTTGTGTTGTGACATCTGGAACATTCACGTAACTGACAAGTTGATTTTTTACCTGCTGTAAATTTAAAGGAAAAAACGTTAGGACACGATGCTGTTTACATTAACATGTCGGTTAAGTCTGTTAAAAATGCAACATAAAAAAAAACTACATAAATCAGTATATTTATTGTAAATCTGCACTCAATTTTTTTTCTTTTTTCGTTTTTCTGATTTTTATCAATCTCATTATTTTGGTATCGAAAATTGCGATACTATAGATGGTACTACACTGTATGGACAAAAGTATTGGGACACCTGACTTTTCCAGCCATATGTGTTTCTCCCCCATACTGTTAGCTCAATGTTGGAGGTATACAATGTATATATATGTATAGGATGTCTTTGAATTTGTTCGCATGAAAGTTTCCATTCACTGTTCCAGCATGACACTTGTGCATGTGAAGATATGCTTTACATGGGTTGGAACAGAACCTTGAGTGACCTGCTCTGAACTTAACCCTATTAAACTTTTTTGGGATGATTTGAAACACTGACTGCTCCCAAAACCCTTGTGGAAAAATGAGCACAAATCTCCACATCCGCAATCCAAAATCTAGTGCAGCATCTTCCCAGAAAAGTGGAGGTTTAACTATATGAGCAAATGGGGACTAAATGTTGAATGGGATGTTCAAAAAGCACATACCAGTCTTATGGTTAGGTGTCCACAAAATCTTTTTTTATGTTATTTCGTATAGTGGATTTCACATGGATTTTACTCTGATTTGAAACATTTCTCAAGGACCAAGGTGGTACATAAAGCAACATAAATGTACACTTGACAACAAAAAACTAACTAGGACATACACACACATACTGTCCTACACACAGGATTACATAAGCTGCTTGTATGCTGACAACATTTGTACAGACAACATTGCACATTATAATAAGAACAATATCACAGTAACACAGATTTTGGTCAGTCTGTCATACAGGGTTACATTTTCATAGTGTTGCTTTTTTGTAGTGTACTGTGTGGAGGCCATCGGTTTTGCCGATTAATCGGCACCAACAGTTGCTGGAACTATCGGCTATTGGCAAAAATCCATACCGATAGTTTTTCCGGCTCGCGTCTGTTGCTGGAGCAGCCGAGAAGGTCCACTGTCATTAGAAGAGCGGCCTCTAAAGGTGCATTAATTATGCCAAATGCTGTTTGTTTTTACACACGTGAGTTCTTTTTTTTTTTTTTTTGTTATAAAGTTCTAATTTAACTGGAGTGTTATGGTGTTTCCACTATCCATATTCAAAGCTATTTGTTTATTAATCAGTTATTGGCAAGTACGCTCCAACCTAGCTATTGGACGACCTCTAGTACTGTGGGTACTAGCATAAGAGTAAACAGTGGGGGATTATGTGTGTGGTTGCAAGAGCAGATATCATGATGTCTTTGCTTTTTATGAATGGAAAAGTGTGTCTAGGCTATTTTTAGTAGCTTTAGGGACATTTTAACTGATTGGTCCATAAGTGAGCAATAGTTAATCATATGAAAAATGTTTACGTATGTGTGCTTGTGAGTAATATTAACGCCAGAAGTATTTTTAAAACGCTTCTAAATAATATTATGATGGATTTATGCACAATTTCATCCTGATTTTCCATAAACAAGGCTTTCAAAAAGTAAACAAATGAACATTAGGGGCAATGGTTTAATGCAACATTCTGTCAAACTTATAAGCAATGACCATTAGAAATATTCTGGCATACAGACCACAGCCTTCTTCTTCGATGTACAGCTTATCTATAAATGTCACAGTACGGCATACCCAAGTGTCCCATAACAGAAGACCTAAAAATACTTGAGAAACAACCCCTAAATATGTCCCATATTGCAACCCTAAACGACGCTCCATGATCTACATGAGCAGCCGACAGCAGAAAGTCCAGTGCCAAAGATCCAAGTTCAGTTCAGTTCAGTTTTCAGCAAGCAAACAAAGAAAATGGAGGAAAAGTGTGCTGAAGGTCATCTGGGTTGATGTGATGAGGGTTGGGATTCGGGGAAGAGAGCTAGAGAGAGACTGGGATAACACATCCTTCTGTAGTTGTTGTTGTTATTATTATTATTATTATTATTATTATTATTATTATTATTTATTTTTTTTTTTTTTTGCGATGGTCCAAGATGACTGACTGGTGACACGTTACTTTTTTTTAAAAAATGTTTAGGGATTCTTTAGGGGTTTAGGTTTTGGAGTGGAAGATCTTGAAGGACCTGCTATAGAGCTCAGACCTCATCCATGTTGAACACCTTTGGGATAAATTTGAGCGCTGAATGCATCCCAGCTCTCCTAACGGCTTTTGTGTCTGAAGGAGCACAAATCTCCACAAGCACACCCCAAAATCTAGTTGAACATCTTCCCAGAAGAGTGGAGGTTCTTATAAGAGCACATGGGGACTAAATATGTAATGGAACGTTCAAGAAGCACATGAATGCGGACAATGTATTTCCTATGTTGGTGTTTAAATTCAAACTTGCCACCTTTCGATCCCGAAATCCAGCGTCTTAGCAATAGCGCTACCACTTACTACCTAGCAAAACATTCGACCTTGCCCTCGAGCTTTCCCTGCAGCTACTTTGAGTTACGTAAGGGCATATAATTAGACAATCTTCGGCAGCTGTTTCGCTACAGAGACTAACTAGAGAGCTAATAAAAAAAACTAGAACTATGCTATATTTGATCACATGCTCTAGTATTTTTATGCAATACAGCATAATAGTGTTATTTGCATCACCAGATGACGACCCCTGTTTAAGAGCTCACCGCATGTTCGTACATGAGGGAGGTGGTAGCTCGGTGGTTAAGGCATTGGACTTTGGATCGGAAGGTCAAGTTCAAATCCCATCACCACCAGCTGCCACTGCTGGGCCCTTGAGCAAGACCCCTCCCTGCTCAGTTGTAAATCGCTCTGGATAAGGGCGTCTGTCGAATGCCACAAATGTAAATGTACATGCGCCTCAGTGTTTGTCTGGCCATTTTCTGTCCCATGTGTTCGAATGTTGTATGTAGTACGAGTAAACGAGGGACCTAGTGTCTGAGTCACAGTAACAGCCGGCACAATTTTCTTTCCAAACGTAACAGTCGTTTGGCTGCGTAATCATGTAAATGCCTTTTTCCAGCTTAGTCATGCGTTATTTCATTTGATGTTATCCCATTAGCGAACACTAGCGTTGGCATTAAAATGCATAAAAAGCCCTTTTAAATCTTTTAAATAATGCTCGTATGCGGCGAGCTCCAACAAGCTGCGTGACCTTAGTTTTGATCGGCTTGCTTCTAAACATTTGCTATTGTTTGCTATGTCAGCATGGATGCTTTAACTCCTGCGGTTTGCGGGGCACGATCGGACGGGTGGTTCTACCTCAGCATCTGGCGCTCAGATCAGATAACTCCACAGGGAGACACTGTTGCTAAGCTGAAATGGGATGTGATCCCTAGTTTATTGAAACATTAATAACACATCACTGCAAATTGAACAACACATTTAGGCCAGTCCTTGAAAATAAGTTGCAGTTAAAAGGAAGGTGTTTTTTGATTGACAGGAAGACCCCCTCATTCTTCCCTCCCTTCCCTTCCAAATAGGTGGTTTTCTCTCTGTTTTTCTGTCTCTCGTTACACTCCTGCAGTGCGTGACCTTCTCTTAGAAACGTTGTTCTGATAAGTTCTTGGCTGGCTAGCTCTGTTGATTTAATGCCTTCTGTGTCCTTCTCCTTGGTACAGTTGCTACAGAAACTTCCAGAAATCTCCAAATAGGTCTTGGATCGATGTAAATCACTTGGCAACCTAAAACAATGTGTATGGCACTGATATGTCTGTGGTTCGGCTTCTGTGCTCGTGACTATGTATATTTTGTAGTATGTATTTTTTTTTCAGATGGGAACGTATCGTTTTATAAAAGGGAGATAAATATTTTTTTTTTTTTGGGTGGTGCGGGGAAGAAAGGTTCACATCGCTTACTAATACATCTATGTTTGTAACCGTCCGGTTTAAATTGCTGCTGATTTGTTTATATTTTGCCAAAATAGAACCAATTAAAATCATTAGCGAATTTAGCAGGTAGGTATAAACAAACCATGAACTGCCAGAGTACAAAAAAAACAGCCGCACAAACATTTCTGGTTATTTCCAATTCCTAATAGTGGTGAGTCACGGGGTGCTGTCAGAGCTACAAAGTTTAGAAAGTGCCGCTGTTTGTACCCTGGGTTTTTGTTTTTTTTTTTTCTTTTTCTCCTCAGTGTTTCTGGGGCAAAGTGGTACGGTTCATTGACACTGTTGCCATTACACTATGCTGCATTTGTGTGAGAAGTCCATAGAGGGAATTGATTGATCAACCAAATCACACCAAAACAATACTTTAGCCAAAAGTAGAGCTAAATGGGGGGAGAAATCAATTAAGTGCTATTCAGATCAATTACATTTTTTTTGTGGTGTTTTTCTTTTCAATAGAAATGAAAACAAAGCAGCTTTATAGAAATCCAGATATCGATTTGGATCCCTAATGAATAGCATGTAAAAACTCTGGCACAATGAGGAATAACTGTTTTTTTTTTTTTGTTTGTTTTTTGTCATTTTATCAGTTACCTAGCTATTACAGAAGTGTGGCCTTCACTTAACAACCAGCCAAGAACAGGAGAGTGATGACAAAGAAAGGCAAAGCAGAGGCAGAGAGGAGACTTTTTCAATTTAAGAGGCCAATCTTTCACTAAAGAAATGATATGATTTGCTATCCTAGCTTTAGACCAAATAGAATGAATGGTTTATGTAAATGTTATCGGTGCACCATATGGATCAAAGTATTGGGACACCTTACATTTCCAAGCCCTATATGATTCTTCCCCAATTTGTTACCACAAGGTTGGAGGCACAGAATGTATTTGGATATGGTAGCTTTCCATTTTCCCTTCATTTGAAATGGGAGACCCAATCCTTTTTCAGCATGATGATGCTCCTGTGCACTGGAAAGCTCTCTAAAGGTATAACTTATATGTAAGTGGAAGAACTTGGGTCCTGCTGTAGAGATTTTGACTTTAACCCTATTGAACACCTTTGGATTGAGTAGGGTGCATTAGTTTAAATCCCAGCACCACCCGAAAGCCACCCGAATGCTGGGCCTTTTGAACAAAGCGCTTAACCCTCTATTTATTTTATATTTATAGATATACACTGAACAAACTTAAATGATTAGTAACCGCGTTTTAACACCAGGTAATTCATGTTCTGAGATGCTTTTGTGTTCACAGCGGCGGCACATATTTGTTGTCTGCCTTCTTGTCAGCTCATTCTCTTTTTGACCTTTTTTCTTAATGAGGTCTGTATTCTTACAGAACTGCCATGCATTGGGTGGCATAAAGTCTGTTATTTGTGAAGAGATCAGACATTTCTAAAATATTCACTCCAACCATCCTGCCTGGAATTCACAACATTCCACTGGTCAGTGTCACTAAGAAAACTCTTGCCATCTATTCGGATGTTTTGTCTTTAATAGGGCTGAAACGATTCCTCAAGTAATTTAAGTAATTCGAATACAAAATTATTTGCCTCGATGCTTCGTTTAGTTCATTTAACTACACACGAAGCACCGTGTTTCCCCACGGACCATTATTACTGACGCACCACCCGCTAAATTCTGGATCGCTTTGGACAGGTAACACACAGAAGATGCTGCAGAATGAAAAACAGAGTTTGGGATCATTTAAAAAAATTAAACGAAGAAAACACAGTATAGTGCATTTCCTTTATTTCTAATTTAACATATAATTTTATATTTGTATCGGATTTTTTATTGATATATTTGTATTTGCATTTTGATGTAATATGGCAAATAAATGCACTAAATATGTTTAGTTTTTACAGATATTCTTGTGTGCAATTTCAGCAAATAAAATACACATTTTTCTGAAAAGTAAACAAATTACTTGTTCATTTTAAGAGACCAGTCTTATTTTTTCTTTTATATTTAGTATTGCTCTTTAATAAAGAAAAAGTACGTCATATCCAATTACTCGATTAATCGATGGAATAATCGACAGAATACTCGATTACTAAAATAATCGCTAGCTGCAGCTCCAGTGGTAACATTAACTTAAATGTTAAATTTTTATTTATATAAATTTAAATATTGAGCTGCTTAATAATATTTATATATTTGAATGTACAAAGGTCAGGGGTCTCGAAATTTGTTTTGGGTTCAAGAGATAACCTGAGTTGGATGTAAATTCCAACCCTAAATGTTTGTCCTAGTCTGGTCCTGGTGACTCCAGATTGTGGAATAATAAATTATTAACCCAAACGAAGTCAAAGTCATGATGGTTTTTCAGCCAGATTCTTTTATTTTCCCCACCAAGTTGCTTGTTTTTAACATTTGACATGATCTTTATTATTATTTTTAAGTGCACTTGTTTCTATGTTGCTCATTTGCATGTACAATTTAAATAGTCTATAGGCTTAACATGCCATCTTTATATTTGCCTATTCAAAAAAAAAAAAAAAACAGCAAATATTCTAGACCCAGTCCGTAGCACCAGATGTTGTTTGGTGCCTTGTGCAGTTGAGAGCGCACAAGGCTCTGTAACCAAGTGTTACTGATTTCCACATCACCATATGTGAGATTTATCATGAATGTTTTAGGTATTAATTAAATCTTCTCAAAGATCTTGCGAAACCCAGCTGTCAATCAGTTATGTGTGAACGCTGTGCTATTTCTTCCAGAAAAGGTGGTGATGAATCTCCAGACAGTATGAAGGTATATTTATTTTAGCCTCATTGATTTTGTAAGGGTGCTGTATCACTCTGTTAGTCAAACATGTCTAATATGAGGACATGCTTAATCAAGAAAGGGGAGAACTAAAGTTAGAAACTAGGGGAAAGGGGCTTACAAGAAGGCAAGGGCACGCTGAAAGGACACGAAAAGTGTGCCAGCTGAGATGTTTAGTGGCTTTTTAGCTTGAGCTCATTTAACGTGTGTGTGTGTGTGTGTGTGTGTGTGTGTGTGTGTGTGTGTGTGTGTGTGTGTGTGTGTTTGTGAGAGTGAGAGAGAGAGAAAAAGTGTTGCTTAATCTGTTTCTGTTCCATTTGAACAGTGCCAGCTGTCACCCTGTTACGAGACACTTGATCATGCAGCCTTCACCTCACAGCCCCGAAGTGTGTGTGTGTGTGTGTGCGCGTGTGCGTGTGCGTGTGCATATGTGTTTAAGTAAGTTCCAGGGTGCTATGTAGGTTGTTTTTCACCTTCAATTACCTGTCACGTTCCCACAGCATGTTCTCACATTCACTGTTATAGTTCTGGCATTACATAAAAATATAACACTTATAAACATAATTTTTTTTAAAAATAAAAATAGACTTACACATTTATTCAAATTAATTTCAACAGTTACTAATTCTACTAAACGTAAAGGACAAATGAGTGAATGTGAGATTAGAACTACTGAATGTAAAGGTGACACTAGTGAATGTTACTAAAACTACTGAATTTGAGGTGGAAACCTGGTGAATATTAGTAAAAGTAGTGAATTTGAGGTGGAAATTTGTGAATGTTAGTAAAATTGCTAAATGTGAAACGGAAACTAGTGAATATGTTTGTAAAACTATTAAATGTGAGTGCAAAATAAGTGATTGTAAGAAAGCTGAAACTTATGCATGTGAGGGGGAAAACTTGTGAAAATCAGTGAATGTGAGATTGAAGCTACTGAATGTAAAGGTGAAACTAGTGAATGTTATTAAAACTATTGAATGTGAGTGGAAATTAGTGAATGTTAGTAAAACTACTAAACGTGAGGACAAAACCAGTGAATGTTGGTAAAACTATTGAATGTGAGGGGAAAAACAGTGAATGCAAGAGCAATTTTACTGAATTTAAATAGAAAACTAGTATATGTTGCTAATTCTACTAAACACGAGGGGAAAATGAGTGAATGTTAGTAAAACTACTAAATGTGAGGACAAAACCAGTGAATGTCATAAAACTACTAAATGTGAGGACAAAACCAGTGAATGTTAGTAAAACTACTGAATGTGAGGGGAAAACCAGTGAATGTTAGTAAAAGTACTGAATGTGAGGGGAAAACCAGTGAATGCAAGAGCAATATTACTGAATTTAAATAGAAAACTAGTATATGTTGCTAATTCTACTAAACATGAGGGGAAAATGAGTGAATGTGAATGAGTAAAACTACCGAATGTTAAAAGGAAAGTCGTGAAAATGATCGTAAAAGAGTTAAACTACTGAAAGTAAGGCTAAAACCAAAAGTGATATTAAAACGACTGAACATGAGGGGAAACCTGAGGAATGTGAGTGTAGTAAATGAGAGCCAGACTACAGAATGTATCGGGGTAATTCTTGATAATGTGAGGGTTAAACTAAGAATGCTGAGGATGGAGCCACCAGGAAGGAGGAAAAGAGGAAGACCAAGGAGGAGGTTTTTGGATGTGGTGAAGGAAGACATGCAGGTAGTTGGGTTGAAAGAGGCAGATGCAGAGGACAGAGCGGTATGGAGACATATTATCCGCTGTGGCGACCCCTAATGGGAGAAGCCGAAAGAAGAAGAAGAGTGAGGGTTAAACTACTGAATGTGACCGTAACTATGTATGTGAGATGAAATATCCAGAATGTGTGAGTAAACCTGGCGAAAAGATTTACACACGTTTGCAGTTTTATTGTGGTACTGGCCTGTTCAGCGGCGTGTGTTTGTGTGTGTGCACGCGCCCAAGTTCGTTCTTTCTATTTCGGGATCACTTGTGTGATGTTTCGCTGGCATGCCGTGCTAGTTGTGTCTGGCTGCATGTCTTTTGCATCGATTTGTCCTTTGTCCTGTAGAGAGCAGTCAATTTCTTTATTTACACATCAAATGGTTCAGTGCAACGCAATAAAAAAACAACTTTGGCCTGTATGACCTTTTTGCTTCTCTTTCATTGCTCATCATACAACACACTGACTATATATATATATATATATATATATATATATATATATATATATATATATATATATATAGGAGCTTTGCATATACTGTCTTGAGGGGGTTGGAGTGAGCGTTTCGAAAGAACCCTGAGGGGGGGAAATAAAGCCTTAAATGTGAGGGAGTGTATGAATTTGTTTACTCTGTTAATTCGATCTTTCTTCTTTTGCTCATTTTTTTTTTTTTTTTTTTTTTAGTCTGCAGTGACAGACGCTTCCCTCAGTTCAGCAGAACCGAGATTACACGCTCTGAAAGACACTGTTTCAGACAGAGAAAGAGCGGGAGATGAAGACAGATTAGGAAAAAGAGATTGAAGTTATCTAAAGGATAGGTGCAGTACATTGCTTTATTGTTCAAGCGTGTGAGCTTTCAGTGCTAAGTCCCTCAGGGTCTCAGGTTGAAATATGTCGACACTGAGGTTTTCTGTGCTTTGACCAGTAGGGCATTGTGGTCAGTAGTCATGTATGCACTTGTACACTGTGCTGACATTTGATCAGGCAACAACAGATGGTGTTTCAAAACAGGCCTGAGCTAATGTGAGTTTCTTCTATACAGCATTGCGGAACACTGTTGACGAATCTTATAATAATAATAATAATAATAATAATAATAATAGGTGCATTTACTGATTAAGGCCTCATAAGGAAATTATATACAGTGATCCTGAGAGGACAATGAATTCTTGTTTTTTTTTTTGTGTATTTCATTATACAATAGACATTTTAAATTACATGCATTATAGTTGATCTTTTAATTATAGGTCCTGGATCTGTAGTTGTTGTGTTCTTTACAAAAAGCCTGTTATCAACTTCACTTAGGTTGGCGAAGACGACATTACTGATATTGCTGTAAGTGGAGGCCACAAACTCATTTCACCGACTACCTCCACTGTGCAAAACATTCCGCAAAATCGTCTATTACTGGCTTTTCCTCTATTGGGAAGTGAATAGAATAGAATAGCCTTTGTTTGTCACATATACATTACAGTGAAAACTTGTTCAGAAGCTGGGGTCAGAGCACAGCGTCGTCCATGATACGGCGCCCCTGGAGCAAGGAGGGTTAAGGGCCTTGCTTAAGGGCCCAGGAGTGGCAGCTTGGGGATACTGGGGGCTTGAACCCCCAACCTTCCGATCAGTAACCACTCCCAATCACTTAACCACTGAGCTACCACTCCCAATACAATCACGCCCTGTAACATAATCCCACCCCTGACACTTGATTGACAGCTCATCAATCAACGGTAATGCAAGACTTGCAAATACAGTTTGCAATTCCTTTCGAATATTGTCCGGAATGTCCTTCCATACTTGTCTTTTAAGGTGCCTGAATTGATAAATTGATTGACTTTAGCTCCAACTGGTGGCCGCTGTTTGAAATGCACTTGTGTAAACAGGAGCGTACGAGTATGCTTCAGATTACAAGAAAAATTCAATATAAATCCAATATAATTTAAAAAATAAACGTAATATTGCACATATATATATATATATATATATATATATATATATATATATATATACACACACACACACACACATACACATACACATACACACATACACAAAATGCATAAAAAAGGTGCTAGTGAACTAAGATCATATTGCACATATAATCTTGCACATGGTCTGATGGTGATATCGCATATGGTAGTATATTACCATGCATTGTAATTATTGTTCGATTTTGATCATGCATAAGGCACAATGATACTGTCAGTGTTCAGCTCTGCTTCCTACTGAAAGTCTAGAGTCTCTCTAGAACTGTCCTATGGAGTGTATCGTTGCATTAAGACATCGAGTTGTGTTGCATCACTGCGTTGTTGCGCAAAAATGTTTTTATGGCTTATACAGAAAATCATGATTGTAGTCAGGATAATATGTCTAAGATGCAGCAGATTTATATGTATAAAGCCCTGGGATGTTTTTTTCTTTTTTACATGCATCCTCTGTAGACACAAAGCAGAAGAGCAGAAAGGATGAGTGGAAGGTCAGACAGAGGCAGAGAGAGATAGTGTGGTAATTGGAACCATTTGTGCTGCAGAGATATAGAGGTTCCCCTGAGGCCACAACCGTTGCAATACACACACACACACACACACACACACACACACACACACACACACACA
>JAAIIK010000059.1:2668755-2678878 GCA_014706435.1 Silurus glanis | reverse complement strand
CACACACACACACACACACACACACACACACACACACACACACACACCAAGCTTAGTAATGCAATGTCAGTTTGTTTAATCGGCTGGTCAGAAAACGTTTCTTTTCTGATAAAATTGTTATCTTGCTCGGAAAGTTCCTCGATGTTAAAACACCAAGTTTGATTCTTTTTATTTATTTATTTATTTATTTATTTATTTATTGAAGTATAATAAAAATGATGGGGATTCTGATTAAGGTTGCATAATGCTGTGACTGCTCTCATTTTTTAGAGTCTCTTCCTTTTTAATGCTTATTAATTTTCCCTCTAAGTTTTAATTAAAGGATATATAAGGGATGCAATTATGGTTTTGTTTTGGGAGGGACCAAATGTTTCCACCAGGACAGGAACATGTCTGACATGACATTTGAGATTTTGAGTGTTTTTTTATTTTTATTTTTATTTATTTATTTTTTTAGAGCAAAAAGGTTTCAATTTGATTCCTGAGGTTAAGGATGTGGTTTGATTCTCAGCATAGGAATTTAATAATTTAATCACTGTAAGGTCCTGACAATGGCATGTGGGTGTGGTGTTAATACATGCTTTCCCCCCCCCCCCCCCCTTCTTCTTATTAATAGGACACAGGAAGGACTTATCATGACGACCGAACTGCAAGAGATTGCCATCATGGAAGACAAGCCTTTACTTACGACTCAGACATACGGCATGAAGGTCACTGATATAAAAAACACACACACACACACACACACACACACACACACAAGCGCACACACAGGCTTCCATTCATATAAAGCTGAATAATAAATTAAGCGTTAGACCCCCAGGTTGCATGCTAAATATCTCCGCTATGTTAATTCCTAGGTATTAAAACCTCCTTTTTTTTATTTTTTTTTTTTATTATATATACACTATTCCAATAGGGAGTAAAAATAGCCATGGTTGGTATTCCGTTGTCACGGATGGATATTTCCAATGGAGTGTTTGTTCTGTGTCAAATCACCACTTCGTGTGGTCATGTGATTCTTTCACAGGCTTAAACCATCATCTTATCACTAGGCAGTAGCATCAAGAGCTAGTCTTCTATATAAGTATTTTCCTGCACTTTATCTGCAGCGAGACTAGTGAGGTTTAAGATTATGTGCGCATGTATGAATATATAGGCAGAGTATTCTGGCGCCACCTGCTGGTTACTTGAGACACTGAAAAGCTCAAGAATTGGTGCACAGAATTAGTGCAGCAGTCATAAAAAAAAATTCATAAATAAAAATTATTCATGAATAGATATTGCTGTAATTTTCAAGCAGTATTTATCAATTGTGGTTTTTTTTTTTTTTTGGAAAGCGTTCGTGTCAGCAGTGTATTCAGAAGGTTTAAAGGCAGATGACAAATTCAAAAAACGATGGCTTGTCCTCTCCATAGCCAAAAATGTGTTCATGATAGGAAGCACCACCACGATGCTAAAACAACTTCTAATTCTCTCATCACATCAGCAAGTTCAAATAATGCATGCTGAAAACAGTCAGACATCGGATTATCATGTGCTGCTATTTTTTTTATGTGTTGTTTTTTTCAGCCCTCTTCCATCCAGATTTTTTTTGTTCCTGTCCTTAATCATAAATACTGACACAATTAAACAGACTGATTTCCCTTGACTACATTTATCAGCGCGGGAAAGGATGTAAAAACGTTCATTCGCTTTTAGAATGTTAATGCAGGTGCCCTTTTCCATTTAACCAGCCATGTGTGGGCTTCATTAGCATGATCAAAACATCAGGGAGAAACATTGGTGTTTTAATTAATGAAGCGGACTTTCTTCGACAAATTTGAATAAACCTGTCTATCGTTCAGCCCCCCATTTGTAAAGAGTTGGACTTCTGACGCGGAGCGTTGCCAGACCCTCTGCTGCCCACTGAATCAGAGAACACTCACTAATGGAAACTATGCACAGGTGTTCGATCCTTACCACTCACTTCTCTGGCTCCACCCTCTATTCACAAACTGGT
Source organism: Silurus glanis (assembly GCA_014706435.1). NCBI lineage: Eukaryota > Metazoa > Chordata > Actinopteri > Siluriformes > Siluridae > Silurus > Silurus glanis. The sequence goes on along the minus strand of JAAIIK010000059.1, from coordinate 2,676,876 downwards.
GTACGCCCACACCCGTACCACCACCATATATATTTTTTTTTGTTTTTTGGGATAGTTGATCATTTATTACGATTATTATACAAATAAATGTGTTTATTCTCCCCTCTCCTACTGTCGCGTTTGATCATGTGGTAAAAATATTGGAGTGGTATGACATATTTATGAGGAGTATAGCTGTGTTTATTTCTGTTACGGGTTTACAGTTATAGCTGTTTCCTGTGACACTGTGATTCTAAACTTTAGTGTCGTTCTGTTTTTGTGTAGGATGCCGAGATTGCAGCCAGAATATTGTTGGACCGGGGGCAGGTAAGAAGTCGATATGGGGCGATGCTGATAGGATAATTACAGTGCACAGTTTACTTTAACTGTGCGTACCTAATATTGAGGTGTGTGTGTGTGTGTGTGTGTGTGTGTGTGTGTGTGTGTGGTCTAGGAGTACAATGTTGAGACTCCACATGGTTTTCTGCATGTGACTGTGCATGGCACAGGAAGCACTCGTCGGCCAGCTATACTGACCCTTCATGATGTGGGAATGGACAGTGAGTCTCTCTCTTGCTCTCTCAATCCATATATCTCTCTCTCTCTCACACACACACACACACACACACACACACACACACACACACACACACACACACGGCTGGATTTTTGGACCTGTGTTTTAGGCTGATGATGAACTAAATCAAGGTGGTAGGATTTTATTTTTATATGTTTTTCTTAAAAAATATAAATAAAACAAATTATGGAAAAAAATAAATAAAGCGAAGTTAACGAAGTACAACCTCTTTTTCACTCTTTTTTTTTTTTTTTTTTTTGTGATGTTTATGTACTTATTTTATTTGTCATTATTTTTCTTGTTAGTTTTATTATTATTACTATTATTAATTTTTTTTTATTATTATTTATCTATATGGGGTCTCCATATTGCATAGAAATGTTTATTTTAAGGGGATGCTCTCTTTTGTCGAGGGATAAGTTTCTTCCTTGTAGCTCCATCGTCTTTGGTTCCAACTTGAATGTGTGTTGCTATGAGTTGTTTTCCAAGTGTCCATTCTGGTTCCCTTTGCGTTCTTTACATTTCTCCAAATTTCTATAAATGTGACAGTAAGGTGAACTGGTTGAACGTGTGGAACGCGTGTGTGTGTGTGTGTGTGTGTGTGTGTGTGTGAGTGTGTGTGTGAGTGTGTGTGTGTGATGCCTTGCGATTGACTGGCGTCCTATTCGAGATGTAATCACATCTCGTACCCAGTGTTCTGGATAGGCTCCAGATCCAGCATAACCCTGACCAGGATTAATAATAATAATAATAATAACTAATATATCCACATTAATATGCATGAACTGCCAGAGTTATTAAGATAAAAAAATACAGTAATTCCCCGTTTACGCTTCAAAACCATTCGCGATTAAACGGGAAAACACGATAAACGGACCCCAAAAATGCTTTTCCTTTAATTGTTTAAGCTGTAAATCATCCTCCCACACACTTTAAACTCGCACAAGAAAACATAAGCAAGAATATAGTATTTTTATTAATACATTTCATTATTTCAACATAAAACCCCATAAAAACAATTCCCTAGAAGGTTTTTGCTCTATGGTGCTTTCCGCGAGAGATCTGGAAAATCAGCCAGGAGCTCTGGGATGATGTGGATCCGGTGTTCAGTAGGGTTGAGGTCAGAGCTCTAACACATGCCACCCAAGATCTTCCACACCACCCCCATTGAGCACAGCTTGGGGAGACTTTAGGAACAATTTGCTACACTGTTTGAGCTTCTTAAATGCACTTTCAGAAACGGAAGTGTACTCTCCCTTTAGTGCCCTACAACTGTGACCCTGTGCTATAAAATACATTACTTTACTTCACACACACACACACGCACACGCACACGTATACATTTGTCACGTGGGCATGTTGAGTCTAGCTCTCTCTCTCTCTCTTTCTCTTAGGTAAGAGCTGCTTCTCATCTCTCTTCAAGTTTGAGGAGATGCAGGAGATCGTGAAGAACTTCACAGTGGTTCATGTAGATGCCCCAGGACAAGAGGAGGGAGCTGCACCCTATCCTGCTGGGTAGACTGGGTGTGGGTGTGTGTGTGGGTGAGATAGATTTAGGTGTCGCATAGACTAGGCGACCATTTTCGTTCACTAAATCTCTAAAGAAAGCAGGCTCAATGGGCGAGCCGGAAAGTATCCTGGATTAAATGGGCCGAATCTAGGCCTCAATGAAAAATACATTGAAATAAAATGGAATCTTTGCGTTATGACGTTGAAAACCGAATTATGACCAGTAATACTTTTAACAGAACATTTATATTCAGACTAATTTTTGGATGCTACTCAGGCCAAAGTTAGTGCTTGAGAAGACATTTAATAGATGCAAATCTCAATACACAAATATACATTTAATAGAGCTCCATACTCTATGCTCTGAGTTCCAGAATCATGGAACTGGACATCCACTCAGTGTGTGTGTGTGTGTGTGTGTGTGTGTGTGTGTGTGTGTGTGTGTGTTTCACCTCATAATTCAGTATATACTGGCGGGCAGTGGTGGACAGTCACGAAGTAAATGTAATTCTTTACTATACTTGAGTAGCTTTGGAAGTATTTCCATTTGGGGAGACTTTTACTTGAACTTCACTACATTTTAAAGTCAAATACAGTGGAACCTCGGTTTACGAACGGCCTGGTCTACGTATATTTTGTTATACGAACAAAAATATCAGTGAGATTTTGTCTCGTTATACGTATGTATATATTTGTTATACGAACATCGAGCTGGCGCGTTGGTTCTTTTGCGCACGTTTCCTAACTCGGCGCCAACGGCCAAGAAGTTTCATTAGATCGGTTTTTAGTAAAAGTTGAAAAGGAAATGTATGCAAGCGAGTCAAAAACAGGAAGTGATGATAAAAAAAATAAATAAAATAGTCCAAGTGAAGATCGTGAAATGGAAGGGGATTCCCCTCCTTCTCAGCAGTAACCCTTATCCTCCACTCCGCCTCGTCTCCCTCACACCAGCACCGACTCTCCTCCGAGGTAAACATTGTTTTTCCTTTTAATTCTAGATTATTACAATGTACAGTAATACAACAAATATTACTTATGTATTATTCTACTGTATTACTGTATGTTGTAATGTATTTTTAAATTTATATGAATATTCTCAGGGTCCTAAAAACGCATTATCCGAATTTACCTAATTTCTTACAGGGGAAATTCGCGTCGTTATACGTGTGATTCGGTTTGAGTATACTTATCTGGAACGAATTACATTTGCAAACCGAGGTTCCACTGTATCCTACTTTCTAATCAACTACGTTTATTTATGAGTGCGTAAAAACTGGTCAAACAGGCAGCAAACTACCAATCAGGGTCGAGCACGCGCTCTGTTTTAAACTTGTATTGGCGGTGGTATCTACTTAAGATGAACATACAGTTCTACATCAGTTCAACAGCAAGCAGAACATTTTGGGATCATGATAATTGTAATAGATATCAATCAGTGTTTGACTCATCAATATCAGTCTGTTAATAGATTGTTGTGCTGAGAGTCTTTTCACATAAACTGAGTTGATTCAGCAAAAGTCTTGTGATGAAAATGACTAGGAACATTATAGCTGTAATAAATCATAGTACTTTGGATACTTGAGTATATTTGAGGGCAAATACGTTTGTACTTTTACTCAAGTGAACATTTTTAGGGAGCACTTTTACTGGAATAATATTTTACAGAGTGCATCTCTATTTTAACTCAACTTTGGTTTGTGTACTTTGTCCACCACTGCTGTTATGGCGTAATCTGGAACTGTATTAAATGTGTTTACATTAACATACCACTATTACCAAAGTCCTCCTAATTGCAATCCAAATTGTCTTAGGTATCATTATGTCTCCATGGATCAGTTTGCTGAAATGATCCCATCCATCGTACAGTTCTTCAAGTAAGTTCTTCAAAAACTCAACTCTGTATTGGGGGAAAAAATGGCGCATCTGCTGACCAGTCTTGAAGAATTAGATTTTTTTTTTTAAATGATTATTTTGTTTTATTATTATATTTTTTTTACACTGGCAGTATGAGCCTTCCAAGATTCTGCAGATCCGTTATCTGGGTTGAAACACTGGTCATATTTTCTCTGCTTAAAAGCAGAAGTGTCGACCCAATAAGACTTTCACAGCAGAATTTGCCCAGAAGGCATTCGAGATAGGATGTGATTTTCTTTTTCCGAAACGCTATGAAACGCACTACGTTTGTAATTCTTAGAACGCTTCGCTGTTTAGGAAGAGCAGTTTCAATTGACGCACCTTTCCCGGTTTCAGCTAGTCATGTGGCCTTCTGTTCCACACAAAAAAGCTGTGCGAGTTGCTTTTTTACATATCCATTACAATGGATATCTCAAATGTAAAAACACGCCCAATCATCGGATCAAGCTTCCTACTCCAGCTATCTAATTACAAACACATTTAATATAACAAAATATTTGCTACCAAGTAAAATATTTATTTTAAATATTTTTGACATCTATGGCTCATCCCTTTCTTCATGTAGTGCAGGTTTGGCAATGCAAAGTTCAACATTTATCTTTTTGTAGTGATTTTGTACTTTTTTGAATAAATTTTTTTGCTGAAATGTTTGTGTTTCTGTTTATTGGAACCGGTTTGCTTTATATACCACATTCAGTTTTAATAACTAGTGTCCTTTGTATGTCCACTGGCGTAGTTTCCGTACTGTGATCGGAGTTGGAGTTGGAGCAGGGGCCTTTGTGCTTTCAAAGTTCGCAGTAAGCAACTCTGTTTTTTTTTCTCTTTACATGTATGTGTTCCTTTAGTAAAAATTTTGCATCCAGAGGTGGGTGAGCCAAGACCCTTCATGTAGAGAAAATGCTAAACTCTTTAAAATGATCTGGAATTTCATACAGTAAAATTAATTAAATACAAGAGAAATCATGCACAGTATTTCTGCTATATTACACATTTTCCTCTTATTATAATTGGAATATTAAATAGGCAGGCCTGTGGGCCACTTTAGTTTAAGAGCTCTCATTATTTATTATATTATTATTATTAATATTATAATACAGGGTGACGCATTCATCTATGTATTGTCTGGAACTTATGCAATTATTTTCTCTCTCTTTTTTTTCCTTTTTTTCCCCTTTTTTTTTCTTTTTTTTTTTAATATATACTCTTCCCCTCCCTCTCTCCTCTTAGCTTAAAAATCCAGACTCTGTGGAAGGACTTGTTCTGATAAATATTGACCCACATGCTCGTGGCTGGATGGACTGGGCAGCCCAGAAGGTACATTTTTCCTTCTATTGTATGATTCGTACAGTAACAGTCATCTCTTTGTTTTTGTTTGTTACACAGATATTTCATGTACGTTTCTTTTTTCTCTTTCTTTCTCTCGTTTTCTTTTTTCCATTCCAGCTCAGCACACTGACTTCCTCACTTGCCGATCAGCTTCTTGGTCACCTCTTTAGTCAGGTGTGTGTGTGTGTGTGTGTGTGTTTGTGTTGTGTGTGTGTGTGTGTGTGTGTGTGTGTGTGTGGTTGTGTGTCGTGTGTTTGTATAATAACTTATCCAAATGCCGAATTGTTAAATCACTTTGTGCGCATGCACAGGAAGAGACTTGGGCCAACACTGAGCTTGTTCAAGCGCACAGAGAAAGGATTTCAACATCCCTCAATCTGACCAACATCGACCTCTTCTGGAAGAGCTACAACAAGTACTCTCTCTCTCTGTTCCTCATCCTCCATCCGTCTGTCTCGCTTTCTTTCTCACTTACAGCCTTAAATTGTTTCCTTTTCTCTGTTTCAGTCGAAGGGATCTGAACATTGATCGCAGCAACACCCTCAAGTGAGTGTAATAAAACTTATATTATTCACAAGGTTCTGCAAAAACGCAAGCTTCTCACTTTCCCCCGTCTTTTTTGTCTTTCTTTCTCCATTTTCAGATGTCCCGTCATGCTGGTGGTAGGCGACCAGGCACCATATGAAGAAGCTGCAGTGAGTTCACATAGAATCGAAAATGAGACACACTTACTTGCTTACTTACGTTTACATTACTTACACTCTTACTTAAATTTGAAAACGACGTTCTCTAAAACCGCTCCGCGTCCACACTTTCGTTTTCAATCGTTTTCCAGAAGTTGCTTATTCGCTCTAAAACATCTAAAAAAAGCTTATATCCCTGTACCGCACGAGCAAAAAAAACGTAAGACGCTTCAACTCGCGTCATTTCCCCCCCGCCGTTTATTTACTTTCCGCCACACGGAAATGTCACGGCGACGACTAAAAATGTCATAGTTTTCGAAAGCCTCCTTTATCACAGTCCACGCTTTTTACATTTCTCCACTTTGAAGGGCGTTTTCAAAAAGCTAGGTTATTGTTGACTGAAAAAGCCGTCTCAGTTTGGACGGAAGGTCAAAACGGAGAGGATAAACATGGACAAAAAAAGAACGTATGAGTTTGGACATGGCCAAAAGGTGTGTTATTTTTATTAGGAGCAGACCCTCAGCGTTGCTAAAAGATCGGCGCTAAACTGAATCTGCACGGCTGTGATTGGTTGTTCCATTGTGACGCAGCCATTGCCATGATAGTAGAGCGCCCCAATGCGATCAGATCCGGAAATCTGATAGAGTTTGTAATGTAACACGCAGCAGTGTGTTTTTTTTTTTTTTCTTTTTTTTCCTCCAAATCTCCACCAAAAAAATTTGTAGATGTTATTACGAGAGACATGAATTTTTCCCAGATAAAAGATCTTTAAGATGTTCAGACAAGAATTTGTAGTTATGCGTTACCTCAGGCAAAGAATTGGCTAAAACTATGAGGAGGACTTTGTCTTTTACACCCGTTCTAACATCCCAGTTTCTTTTTTTTTAACAGTTACAGTTTCAAATGTCTTTGCATTTTGTAGCTGTTAACATCTGGTGACGAGGTTCAGCTGCCTTGCAGTTCCTTTCAAAGTAACATTTTGATAAACCGATTTCTGACACACTATAAATACAGTGGATAGTAAATATTCCTTTGTTTTGAATCAGTGTATGGTTCTTTCACACTAAGCATTTTTCTTTAGCTGCCATATCAATAAATTCTTCTCACGTTTGAGTCTAGAGACACTGTGCATTTTTCTCCACCAGGTGGAGTGCAACAGCAAACTGGACCCAACCACAACGTCATTCCTAAAGGTACCGTTATTATTTTTAATACCAATAAACAATATGAAATCTAGTGACTAAACTAATGCATTTCCTGCCCTGTGTATTTATTATATCATGTCTCTCAGATGGCGGACGCTGGCGGGATGCCACAACTCACTCAGGTAACACCTTTATTCAATTCAACACCATTCACATCATTAATCTGATGAATCGTAAAGAGGATTATAATGCAAATGATTTGTCGCATTTTTCTTGATTGTGTCGCCGCAGCCAAGCAAGCTGACCGAAGCGTTCAAATACTTCATCCAGGGAATGGGATACAGTGAGTAGTTTATAGTCACAATGATGCCATTTGTCTGGATTGCATTATAGTGCTACTGTCAATACGTCACTATTCCAATGAAATAGAAGGTGGTCATTTTCTATAACCGACAGATCACAGGTTGATGATAATGCACTCATTCTACAGTTTAACAGCAATAAATCTTCTCTTTCGTCCACGACCAATGCTGCAGACTTTAAAAAAGACCTTTTATAGAACGAATTACCAGTGGTAATGCGCTCTGCCATGGGGCGCTATTTATGACTTTACAGTCTCATGTGACTCATTTTTCTCTTTTAATTATTAACATGAGAATGACAAAATAAAAATTCAGACGCGGGTAAGGGAATAGCGGTTTCTAATTGTAAGGATGTCCGTGATGAGATGAACAATTTTCTGTAAATTTATATTCAAAGAGAATTTTGCAGCTGAGCTTAATAAAACTTTCTGTGAGAGTGGCCCAGATCGATCAAACTTGGTGGGATTGGAGAGGATCTGTCAACGTTTTTGTAATGGTGGGCTGAACTTTCTGAGCATGTGCGGAGTTTGTCAGAATTTCTGCAGGAGTGTGTGAAATTAGTTTAAGATTCTTAGAAGTTGTTAGACCAATCACACACACACACACACACACACACACACACACAC
>JAAIIK010000059.1:2629147-2662090 GCA_014706435.1 Silurus glanis | reverse complement strand
CTACTGCTAGAACACCTTCCTCTACCCTCGCTTTACACAACACCTACCAAGAAGACATTAGTTTTAGCGTGTTCGACTCACACACACACACACACACACGAGTTTCACACAAGTTTCACACAAAATGAAGAATAACACGAAACATCTAAAGGAACATCTTTTTTAATTGAACTTTAATGTATATGAATGTTTGAGTTGCAGTGCTGCCAAAGAAACCGATATTCATTGATCATGAAGAAAAATGTTGATATGCAAGGCAGAATAAATCTCTATGGTTTCACTGTCATCCACTTGTTTAAAACACATACAGTTGAGAGAAAAAATAACTACAAGCACATAAGTGGTAAAAGAGCGGATCATAAACACAATGTTTTTAACGAAAAAGTATAAATAGGAGCCAAAAAGAATACATTACATTTTCTTTTAAATTGCTATGAACATTAACTTTGCAAAAAGTCATAGAATTCATATGATTGTTTCCTCGGAAAGTATTAACAAAAGTACTGATCTGAGACGGGTGAGGTATACAATCGTTTTTCATGTAAGTACTTGGGTACAAAGTGCTTACAATATGGATATAATACAAAAGCAAAGACGTATACAAACAAAACCAGCACATACAGTAATGATGGCATCAAAGGTCACAATACTAAGAGCTATAAAACACAAGAGATTAAGAATGGGTTTAAACATGTCATGTAAAAGTGTCCACTGCAAACCCATGAGTTACATACCCAAGAAAATAAGGTGGTGTATTCTGGATTAATGTGAGGCAGGTCAAAAGTCATTGAAAGAAGTAAGTAAAACAAAAAAGAAAAGAAAAAACAAGTGCAATAGTCCATACATTTAAAACAAATGCATCAAAGACTTTCTTCATGTCTAGTAAGGACAAATTTTCGGGTTATGATGAATCATATCTTTGTACATTTGTAATATGTGTCCTTAACTTTTGACTGACTTTTTGACAGACTGTTTCCTAAACATGTGACAATTACCTCTTGAATCTAGAATTTTATGAGGAGACAGCAACACTTGGAACAAGGTTAGAGAATACATATAATCAATACACATACACATATAAATAGAGGAACCTGGAGAACCTTCAGAAACTTTGTCCAGACCATAACCTGAGCTCTACATTGAGCCCATGACCCTGTGGCTGTGATGCAACTGTAATGGCTAAAAACAGTTCTGCTCTCATTCAGAATGAGTTTTAAAAAGTCAACATGAAAGAATAAATAAAATAGGATAAAAGTAAAATTGGGACAAAAATGGATCCTTAAAACACCATGTAAGAGCCCAACACAAGATCTTCTATCCCCAATGATCACAATTCCATATTCACAGCTGTATTACACATGTAAAGTATAGTGAAGAGTTGGCTGAGGCTTTACCTGAATATTTTGCTCAAGCGTTTAAAAAAAGAAAAGACCGTTTCTAGTGAGAATAAGGTGTCCAGTCCCAGTGAACGGATATTCATTATTTCTTGAAATACCTCAACCAATCTGCCTTCTATCAGAAGAACAGGGTCCAGCATCAGCAATAACACGGGGTATTTTTGTATTTGCACATTATAACCTTCACTTTCAGCTCTTTGTAAAACTTGTATTGCTTTCCGGATATTTGATTTGAGTACATACTGCGTCAGTTTCTTTATCTTAAATTGATTGGTAAGCACATTGTCAGAAGCCGTGTTGGGATCTTTGCTGGAGGATTTTATAAACGTCAAAGTCAATTCCAACTTTTTTATGCAGGAGTCTACTGCTTCCTCAGCCAGCTCCAAGTCTGCCAATGCCTGAACAATATGCCCACTGTTTGCTTGAGACAGAATGGACAATGCCCGATTGTACAAAGCAATGGCAGGCCAACAAGGATTGTCGGCAAGGGCTCTTGTGTACATCGCAATGCTGTCTGCATGGGATCCTTTGTGACGGAATGTGTTGCCAGTCCTTGCATAATGGTAGATCATAGAAGAAGGAGACTGGTAACGATACAGTTTTTCTTTTGCACTTTGCAAGTCTTTTTTTAATTGGCTTTTTAATGTTTCTGTTGATTCATTCTCATTGAACTTCATCAGAAGCCACATACCCCAACACTCATGAAGTGAAGCCACAATATCTTCATGGCGGCCTCTTTGAGGCTGTTTGTAAACTTCATCTAGAACGTTGAGATATTCAGAAAACAGTTCCTCCTTTTTGGTGATTTTTGGTATGTCATCTTCAAGCATCTGTGACAGTCTTGTTTGTACAATCAAATCTCTAGTCTGTTTTTCCATCTCCAGGCTAGATGTTTTTGTGCTGTTTAGCAAGTCTTTGAGTTCTTTTTTCATTGCCTCACAGTTCTTTTCATTGGGGTTTAACTGACACATTTTGAGTGTCTCTTCAAATGTATTCTCAGATAATCTTAGTGCAGCCACAGCGGCTGTTAGATCTTTTACAAGATTAAGTAACATGGAAGGTAACTTTAGTGCCATTATACGTTTGACTGACTCAGAGAAGTGAGAGCAGCACATGATGAGCTGGGCAGAACCAGGGTTTCCTTCTCGTGCAGTTCGACCAAATGCTTGTTGCTCTACACGGATATTAAGGGGCAAAAACGTCTGCACCACAAACAGACCCCCTGATACATTTACTTGAGGACAGACTTTGAGATCTGTACCACGACCAGCCAGATTGGTTGCAACAATAACACAACCTTCGGTGACCACTGCATCTGTAACGTTTGAATTGTCAACATTGTTATTTGTGTACAGTTTTAATTTGCCCATTGGAATGGTTTTTGAGAGTTCGTTGTGGATGATTTCTGCTCGTTTAATTGTTTCACAGATGACCAAGACTGCTCTTGAACCTCGGTAGACTGTCTGGGTTGCTTTCTTATTAACAACATTGCAGATTGTTTGTACCCACCCATTTTCATCGTTAATTACAATGCCATCCTTCTCGTAAAGTTTCCTGCGTTTGAATGATGGGATTTTGCAAGTTTTAATGCCAGGGTACAGGTTCTGCAGCAAATTAAGTTCGGTTTTGTTCCCCAACGTTCCTGTGAGTCCATAAGTATATTTATAACTCCTAAATAAATTTACATTGGACTTGAAATTTGTTATCATGCACATATTTGACAGCCTGGTTTGGTGCTTCATTTCAAGGAATTGCTGAAGCCCATCTCCCCATTTCATGTCATTTTGCACGACTCCTGTAGAGCTGAAATCCACAGGAACGATACTATTGTTGTGCCGAATGTATTCATGGCCTAAAGTCATTGTTTTGGCAAGAAAAGCATTTTCAATCCATATTTTTAGCCTCCCGTTTATGTGCTCTTGAAAGCCTGGAATGTGAAAATTATTATGTTTTAATGAATCTGCAGGGATCCCTAATGATGTTTCTGATGGCAGCATGTATGGATCCTCAGCCATTAGTGAGGAACGAATGACGTCTAATGCCCTCTCTACATCTACATCTTCAAACTGGTTGACAACAAACCAAATCTTTGCTAAGATTACATTTAGAGGCTCCATGACAGGCATCTCACTGTTTATGTAGACAACTTCTAGACCTTTGTCCAACATGAGGGAGTCCACTTCATCCACTATGACACATTGAAACTCTCTATCAGGTCTCACATTTTGTCTTTGGAACCTTTCTCTTAACCAGTCTCCTGCGAAATCCTGAGTCGTGCCATAGACCACTTGACATTTATAACACTCCCTCAGTTTGAGTACTTCTCTTTTATTTGTATTGTAATCCACAGTGATTTTTAATTGTTTATAAAATGAACCCCACTCTTTAGCATCACGCTCTGCAAGCACTGGTGAACTGGAGATAATGTCCACACTTTCTCCATTCATGGCACGATATGCAGCAAGCATGGCCACTATGCATGACTTTCCTTCTCCTGTGCCAACCTGGATTAACTGTCTAGAACCAGAAAGAACAATGATGCACCAGCTCACCATTTGAGTCAACCTTGGGTTCCAACCTTTGGTATCTTTTACTGCTTTGCACAGCTTCATTAATATCTCCTTTTGATCTTTGTGGTGTGTTGGAACAAGACATGATCGTGATGAGGACACGTACAAAACAATGTCTTTAACCTGTTGTAAAATCTTATCATCAATGTCTTTTGCTGCTTTAATTTCCTCGAGGATTTGTTCAAGGCTTTTCTCTTTAGTTTCGTTAACAAAGTTAGCAATTCTACCTTCAAGGTCATCCACAAATTGGTCGGGTACATTGTTAGCTAATAATTCTGACTTGCTGATCTTGTGAATTTCCACTTGGTAAAGTATTTTTGCCATCCATGTGTAGAAATCAGTCTTGACTTTCCTGACACCATATTGCTTCACAAGGGCCGTGAAAAAATCCACAAAATCATTATGACTCCACTGTCCATATTTAACCAAGTCAACAGATCTTGATAACAGTAGATGTGTTGAAGCCATAACCCGGGTTGGGGATTCTAGATCATAGTGTACTTCAAGGTGCAGCCATTAATTAGTCCATTGTGATGTTCCTAAAGTTAAGAACAAAACATTACACTGGGTGATTCTGAGATGCAAAGTGTGCAAACGTTTTGAAGAAAATTTCTTAATGAACCTAGCAAACTGGTTAACAATTACACCCTACACCTAACACCATACATACAGTGTATACTGGTGATTTTTATTATAGAATAAGGATTCATTTAATCATAAATTGCCAAACAAAACCAAACAAACAAAAAAACCTCACCCATGGTCCCGGTTTAAATGTGTTTTTTTTGTTGTTGTTGGTTTGAATAGGCCCACGAATCACACCTTCATCCATTTCATGGAAGTTCCCACGTATTTACTTTTGCTTTTGGTTATTTTCATTTTCATGTAACAATATTTGGTTGGTTTATGATATCAGATATATTTTAGGCTACTTTTTACAAATTCATGCCTTTGATATTATCTTGATGTATACACTATATTTGCAGTGTAGTGTATGCTTCTCTGGAAAGTCCGTTTCTTAAGTCAGTGTTTGAGGTAAAATGTTATAAAGCCAGTGATTCACTCTATAAGAAACCTATTGATTGTGTTTTCCTCGTAGGTATAAAGATTATATAAGATTATATAAGATCTTATATATAAGATTAGCGTAACATCACCCACATTGTGAAGATCATACAATAAATAATCATTGATGGGGTTTTGTGTTACCTTTATTTCTTATATTGTTTCACTTTTGATTAATCACATGTTCTGAAATAAGTACCAGAAAATGTATACCATGTTTCTTTAAAAACTTTACTCATACATTAGTATATCAAGCTAATCAAACTCAGCTCACAGCTGAAGATACATCATCATCACATTCAATTGGGAAAGATCCTGAAATAAATAAACATTAATGGTTTTTTGTGTGTTACTTGTTTGTTACTTATCTTCAATAGTTTTTTCATAAGTAACAATGATTATAACTTGTTTAAAAAAAATAAATAATACAAGTTAAACAAGTTACATTTTAGATATGAATTAATTTATACTATTGATTTTTTAAGTGACCAAGATTTATTCCATGATAAATGATCAGCAAAATTGTCTGACACATAAATTCAAATTACTGGTACACAAATTACAGGTGCTCTTTACATGATGTTCTTTAGTATAACATAAACCTCCTCATGCTTACCTCACAGGTAGTGATATCGTTGTTTAGAGGTGATAGAGGTCGTCAGGTAAGACAGCATCCAAAATTATTTGGAAACTGTCGAATGAACTTACTTATATAGAGAGTTAGAGGAATTCCCCGCAACTTGTTTACTTTTACTTTCAGTTAGTCATGTGCTCTCTAGGACTCATTGGGCATTTATTACCTGAAAAAGAAATGCCTTTAGTATAGTATTTCCTGTGTGTGGTATATATATTTTTTAATATATTGTCTTTGTAACAGTGTATGTTAAATCCCATGACAAAGGGAAAAAGTCTTTTAAAAATAAAAAATACAAATATTAACTGTATTTTGGGTATTACTTTCACTTTCTTTCCTTCAAGAAGTCATATCCTGAAGTCATATCCTCACATGGGTTTTCTTATCACTGCTATGCAGATGACACTCAAATAATCTTTTCTTTCCCTCCATCAGATACCACAGCTTCCGCTCGGATCTCGGCATGCTTGACAGACATATCTTCATGGATGAGTGCTCACCAACTAAAACTCAACCCCAGCAAAACAGAACTGCTGGTCATCCCAGGCGATTCATCTCCAGGTCAAGATCTCCAAATAACATTTCATGACTCTCTGCTCTCCCCTTCAGCCACTGCTCGTAACCTTGGGGTAACTATGGACAATGAACTGTCCTTCTTCCCACATGTCGCTAATGTTGCTCGTTCTTGTCGATTTCTTCTCTACAACATCCGAAGGATTCGACCATTTCTCTCCATACAGGCTGCCCAGGTGCTTGTTCAGTCTCTTGTGATTTCAAGACTCGACTACTGCAACTCTCTGCTGGCAGGTCTTCTCCTGAACGCTATCCGTCCACTGCAAATGATCCAAAACGCAGCTGCATGACTTGTGTTCAACCCGCCCAAGTTCTCCCACACCACCCCACTGCTGCGCTCCCTTCACTGGCTTCCAGTAGCTGCACGTATCAGATTCAAAACACTGATGCTTGCCTACAAAGCCAAAAATGGACCAGCACCATCTTACCTCAGTGACCTCATCACATCTCGCACTGCACCACGCTGTCTGAGATCCTCCAGCACTGCTCGACTGGTACCACCTTCTCTCAGAATGAGAGGTAAGTACACTTCAAGGCTCTTCTCTGTTCTGGCACCGAGGTGGTGGAATGAACTTCCCCTAGATGTCCGTACAGCAGAGTCCCTGACTATCTTCAAGCGACGACTGAAGACCTTCCTCTTCCTGAAATACTTAAATTAGCACTTTCCAAGTTTGTAGAATTCTAGGGTTATATTTATATTAAGTTTGTAATCTAGCATACCAGTGTAGATTTATTCATTACTAGAGATTTAAAGCACTTTTGTACGTCGCTCTGGATAAGGGCGTCCGCTAAATGCCGCAAATGTAAACGTAAATGTAAGAAAAAAAGGTCAATTGAATGAGGTGTTATGCGGCATGTTTACTCTCATGTTTGCATTATCTCAATCTGTTTCCATCATCTCACCTCCTAGTGCTCAGCAATCTTCTTCATAACGGATGTCAATATAAAATGTAGCCATCATACATGTAGCTGTAGTTATAATAGGTAAATAATGCATTAAGTGTTAATAATGTGTTAAGATGAAAGGACTATTTGTTTCCCTTCTTTTTCCCCTTACACCTTTTGCAATTCAAGGAATTTTCTCAGTGGAAAACATTACAGATCCTGGCATAAATAAAGTGTTTGTGAAGTCTGTGTGAAGAACAACAAAGGTGCACACACACTCAAAAAAGCAAAATGTAAAGAAAAAAAAGCACCTATTTGTATTTGTTTTAAACAAGAGACATTGTCATTGAGATTTAAAGAAAACCACATCCCTAATGAGAAAGCCAGAGGCAAGAATCCAAAATTCCCTGAGATGATATTCGGAACTTTGTCTCAAAAAGGGAACACTTTAACTTCACACCATATAATGGAATAAATCATCACAGTACACAGGTTTAGAAAAAATAAGTTTAGTATGAGTATCTTGTGACTAAAATATACAAAATGCACAAAATGTGCAGATTTTTTTTAGGTATATGAGTCATAATTTGAAATGAAGAGCCTGTGGCTTTAATTTAAATATTAAAATGTTAATCTTTCATATTTGCATTAAATATATGTTGGGCCTTCTGTGTAACAAAGACTGGTCATGCGATTCTTTGGCTTCATTGATTAAAATGGAAATTTAGGATCATGTTTTTGCCTTTAAATCACAAGAAGTATAATTCTAAATACATTTTTAGAATAAATGATGTTCATTGCCTTTTTAAACAAAGACAGGGATAGCAGACTGACTGAAGGTGTTCTGTGCATTCTTGTGGTAATCGTCAAAGAATATGACAGCAGAAATACTCGCTAGTTCTTTTGCAGCCCAACCTGCTACCTGCCTAATGTTCAGCATGTCATTTCTTTTGTTTCACAAATGTCTTTTAATACAATTTTATTGGCCATTAGTCTGTTTGACAAAAGGTCAGGTAGATACAAGCTGCATTCACTGTTGGAACAATCGGCTTTTATGCAATATATCCAGACCACTCCAGTGATCTCTCAGGTGAACTTGGCACACTGGGAAAAAAATATATTGGAGTGAAATTCACCCCAAATAATTGTGGGTCAGTTTTCCACCCATTTTTTAAATTTTGCAAAGCATATTGTAACAAGGTTTACATAGCACCAATTCAAAGGTGCCCAATACGTCGATCGCGATCTACCAGTCGATCGCAAAGGTAGTGTGGGAAAAAAATAGATATTTATTTCTGCATTTTTTTATAGTAGGTAGATCATTTTGACTTGGTCATTTTATAAGTAGCTCGCATGCTGAAAAAGTGTGTGCGCCCCAGTTCTAAGTAATCATGTAGTGTGTAAGTGAAATTCAAACTCGAGTTTAATGAACTACATCCTGTAAATCACTACACTACTGTACATATACAGTAGTTTATATACTTTATACGGACAAAGGTTTGTGAACACCTTACCTTGAGATTTCTGCATTCTTTTTGAACATCCCATTCCACATTTAGTCCCCATTTGCTGTTTTATTATCCTCCACTCTTCTGGGAAGAAGTTCTGCTAGATTTTGGAGTGTGGATGTGGAGGTTTTTGCTCATTCAACCACAAGGGTGTGAGTAAAGTCAGCTACTGAAGTAAGGTGAGGTGAGGAGGCCTGGGGTGCAGTCAGTGTACCAATTCATCCCAAAGGGGTTCAAAAGGGTTGCGGTCAGAGCTCTATTGCAGGCCACTCAAGATCCTCCACTCAACCTATTTAAGGCATATCTTTATGGCGCTGGCTTTGTGCACAGCGACATTGTTATACTGGAACAGGTTTGGGTTTCCTAGTTCAAGTGAAGGAAAAATGTTATTCTCCAATGACCTTCAATACAATGGTGTGCCTCCAAATTTCTAATAACAGTTTGAGGCAGATCCTCATATGGAAAAGTCAGATGTCCAAACAGTTTTGTCCATATACTGTATCTTCTGAAGATGAAGATTTCTCAGGACTTAAAGAATGGCAGCTATGTTATTGGTTTCAACTAGAATTGACATTCTAATAAACAAATCCAGTTTAATCAGCCTTCATAATGGCTGGCAGAACTACTTAACACAATATATACACCTGACTGTAAAAAAAAAAAAAAAAAAAAAAATCACTACATTAAACATTCAGTCCAACAACATTAACTCAGGAAAGTTCAGCCAGATATTTACATGAATTAATAAAAAAAATCCCAAACTTTGCTTTGTTCTGAACCCCCCCCCCCCAAAAAAAAAACCAAAAAAAAAAACACAATTTTTCAGTGCAACTTTATTTTCATTTTCTAAGGACATGAAATAAAGTGAGGTTTAACATTCACATGTCATTAAGCCATATATCCAGTAGAGGGCGACAACTGGTTTCATCATACTTATTAAAACGAATACATAGTATGATTTTACTTATCTTGTCTTATATCTTATATAAAGAAATATGTTTATGTGTATGTGAAATGTGTGTGTATGTGTGTGCACATGTTAACATAAGTGCAACTTATAGTATATTAGTTTCTTTATAGCTAGTAACACAAAAACTAAGCATGTAACTACAGCCTTTTATTAAATAAACAATGACATGAAAATGAAATAAAACGATAATCATAAGCCAACTGGTGTAAATGTATATGTCTCTAAATAATCATTAGTAGTGCTACATTGAACTGGATTGGAATGAAGTACTTCTTACCTGTTAGTGGGATTTCTGGGCGTGGTGACTTCCACACAGTCTGTCTATTCGTGGTGATATAGTTGTACATAGTGACAGTTTCGACGGTTTCATCGTTTCATTTGAAAGCACCGTTGAACATACGAAACAGTGGTACCTCCTCTCCTGTTTTGTCAGTCGTTACTGTAAATCCATATTTAACATAATCTTCACTGTATTTTCTTTTTCGTTTCCCACTACGTTTACCTGTTTCCTCCGAAGTTGTAGCTTTGTCTGCAGAGCATGCAGCAGAAGCCTTTCCATCTGTCCTGACATCTGTCACTTTCCTTACTAAAAAGCGATCCATGCTGGTGCTGACTAGCAAACTTCACCTTAGTTAGAAACGTTAGCTAACACCTCCACTCCAAATTTCAATTCACCAAAACTATTAAGCGTCTATTCAATAAAACCTGAATAATGTGTTTTCTTAACTCCGAGATGCTGGTCTATTTCACGCTCAAGATGAATGTGTACGTATATGACGCAAAACACAACGTTAGCAAAGCATAGGCCTGATAGGTGCAAAGCTAGCCTATCCTGTGTCAGTTTGAATATTTTAGATATTTTCATTAAATTCAGTTTTCCCACTAATGTGCAAATATTCTGGAAATGTTTGGAAAAATAAATTATGGACAAAAAGTGATTTTAATAGTGAAATTATGTAAGCTGTCATGGACCACATGCAATGCCGCCGCGGACCACCAGGGGGCCGCGGACCACCGGTTGAAAACCCCTGATGTAAAGTATAAAGAGACACATTGGTGGTGCAAACTTAAAGTGAAATGGAACATGAAATAAATTCCCCAGTGCAAATGTCATGATGTGTGTAAATGCAGTGAATACAGTGAAGCAGTTAATACACATGACTATTGGTCAGATGGTTTTTAAATCTGGGGCTGTGGTCAGAACACCCTGGATATTTCAGCATTATCGAATTTTGTTGTGACCACCAATTGTGGAACATGAGGAACTTTCAAGACCTCACAACCTCTGTGTAATTTGACCATTAAGAGATTGTCAGTTTTACGCTGGATGCCCTTCCTAACGCAACCCTCCCCATTTATCTGGGCTAAGAGAGCACTGGCTTGTGCAACCCTAATGGCTGGGCTGGTGTGTGTGTGTGTGTGTGTGTGTGTGTGAATTTCAGTTAAATAGCTATAATTCTCTCCAGGCCATAGTCTAAGAATCTGAATGCTACGAGTGAGACAAACTGGCTGAACGAGTTCACATACTTTCTCTCACATGTTGCAAGTGTTTTCTTTCAGAACGGCTAAAAGTCGTCAGGCTCGACTCACCTGCAGAAAGACAAGTTCTGTTTCGTGGCACCTTCTCAGCTGCTGATTTTTAAACTCTTTCACATGAAAGATTCATGGTAAGATGATACAAACTTTTAAAACAACTGAAGGCTTTTGGAAGGTAAAGTATATTTAATAATATCACACGCCACGCGACGTTTCTTGTTTGTTTCAGGAGGTGCGAGGTGATCACGTTGGTAGGTTAAATGAAGTTGGTTCGGGAGACCGACGACCAGTAAGTGAATTTTAGTCTTGGCAACAGCATGGTTTTCTCTTTGCTTCCTTTGTTTTACAACATTTTTCAACACTTGTGATACTTTAATCATAGAATTGATGTCAAAGAGACTTCAATGGCTTTAAAAACATAGGCTGTAGGTTTAAAACCTATATTTTTCTATTGTTTCTATCGTTTTCTACATCGTTTTTTTACCTGTTTGACAAAAAAACCCCCTAAATAATAGTGTACATTTGTTATAACAGTTGCGTATTACTGCTTGCTATATATATTTCAGAGAAATGTGTTGCACCATGCTGTCTTTGTTTTATGTGTAGCCTCATTTCACGTGTCAGTGTGACTGACCAGAACCGATTTTCATTTGCAGACAATTCAAAATATTTGACTGTATTTTATTTGACTGTACTTTTTAAACGAATTATTGAATGTACATCTATTTGATAGCAGTTCGGTATGTTATAACTATTCGTCCAAACAGTTTTCTGACATGCTACAAAACAAAACAAACAAAAAAACTAATATTGCTGAAATTTATGTACAGGAACTGTTTTCACTTTTTTTTGTTAAAGAGGAAGTGATTTTACATACGCAGCAAATATTCAGTTTGCAAAAACAGTTACAACATGTCTCTAACAATTATTGCTTTTTTTCTATGTTCCATAATTGAAACTAGTCAAATGTCGCATATGAATGTATTTTTTCCTGAATGTTTATTTTATTCCTGGTTAATTAGTTTATAGGTGTTATAACTTAACTTATAATGGTGGGTTTGATTGTGTAACAAAAAAAACAAAACAAACAAAAAAAAAGGCCTGAACCAAGTTTCGTTTTCTTAATCAGTATATTTACATGTTATATTTTGCTTTTGGGCCAACCTAATTCTACAAAAAGAAACTAAATTCCATTTGTTACTGACTCATACTCTTTCTCAACATGTCTTTAGATATTTTTGTCCTCTAACTCCAAAGCAAATATTTATTTTGATCGTTTGTTCGCAATATAAACAAGTAGATTTTTTTGCTATGACTAGACTGCTGTACCTTTTTTGAGAAAATGGGTTGGTCACTGTAGATTTAATCTCTATAATAGTCTAAAAGAGCATCGTATCGTAACAATTTTTGTTTGACGTTTCTTGTTTTATTAGGAGAATATCTTTCTCGATGTTTCTTCTAATGGAACACAAGCTTCAGGCAGTCAGATTACACAGGTGAGGATCGACTTTTGCTGGATCATTTTGGTGTTGGATATTTAATCACCCATTTAAGAAGTGATCCAATTCTGGACTTTTTGTTTTTTGTTTTTTTGTTTAATAGAATGACTTTCAGAAATCAGGGAACCCATTTCTACATCCAGCTCAGGTAAAATTGTTCTGTCTGTGTCTAGAGAGTTACTACCCAAAAGACTTAGAGTTTCACAAAGGAAATATTTGGTCGTGCAAAACAATGTTACATTTTTTTAAACTTTCTTTTTCAAGAATGGAATTGCAAAAAAAACCAGACAACAATGGTATTTTTTAGTCCTACCCTCATTCCAGATTCATGACAGTGTGTGATTGTGGATGTGATGTGGGGTGTGATATGATAGGAAAGTGCTATGCGCTATCTTGTTGTAAAACGCCTTTGTCATTCTTTCTTGCAGAACACAGGGAATGGATTCAGCTCAACAAACACAAACCCTTTTTTGACTCAAGGCAAAGTAAGCTGTGATCTGCATTATTCAATCTTTCACTGCTAGCTCAAAACTATATAAAAAAAAAATAATAATAATAATGTATGGTCTAAATAAAAATTTTTCTTGTAGGACTCCAATGGGAACACTGTTTCCACAGACAAATACGATTTACTGTTAAGCAATGGACAAAGTAATGGGTGGCCTCACTTTTCAACATCTTCAACACCCTCATTCAAGAATGACTGGGCTGTGTTCCCACCTCCAAATCTAAGCAAGGACACAAACCAAACGCCATTTCAAAAATGGGATTCATTCCAAGATTCATTCTCTGCCAGAATTTCCCCAACTCGAACAAGCAATCAAATGACAAACATTTTCGAACCATTCAAAGAAGAAACCAGTGTCTCCCCGAGAATGCCGGCTAATGAGAAAACATCTGATGAGAGCGATTTTCTCTTGGAATACATGCTAGCCAATCGAAAGAATGATGTGGAATCCGTTTCGTCTACATCAGCATCCAATCATTTGGATCTTTTTGAAGACAAGTTTTTACCATCTCCAATAATCGATGATAACATTTTCACAAACACAGCTTCATCTCGGGCGAGTGATATTTTTCGAACGCCTGAGTCCAGCATGCAGAGTAAAATATTTCAAAATACCCCCTTGGATCAGACCTCAGCATCTGTCCAATCTGATCATTCAAAGTTATCTGTGAATTCTGCTGTGAATAACGGGCAGTTCAAGCCACAGGACAGCCACTTTGACAAACTGTTCATGACCACAGACACGAGTAATGGATTATCCCAAGATACTTCTACATTGCCCCCATTTCTTAATGCATCCAAAGATGTAGGACTGGTAGGAAAATCTTTATGACTGGATTAAATGCACTTTCCTTAGACAATTCTCTCTGTCTTTACCCATCAAAATAATTGTTTCCTGGAATTGTAGTGAAATTAATAATGAACAGAAGCTATTTACATTTTGTAGATGTTTAGAAGACGACCCCCCAAACCAGCCCCACGCATTAAGGCTCGGAAGAATTCTCTGAAGAATCAAGTAAGCATAGTTCTAGAGATGTACTGGTAATACTGATAATACTGGTATCATATATTACATTGATGACGTGCTCGTTTAATCATATTCATACATAAAAAGCACAGAACATCCGATACTATGCCACGTAAGCCTTGTGAACATGCGGGACTACGGAACAGGCAGCGCGAGAATGGCTAACTCAAATATCACTATGTGTGGACGTTAAAAATTAGTGTAATGTTGTGTTTTGTATTTACAAGGGTGTAGCATGTAGAGGGACTGTTCGCCAACCGCTCGCGCCTGTTTAAATGCCATAGCACTTTAAAAATAAAACTAAGCATGACTAAGTAGGTTACTAATTTTGGCTTTAGTAGGATTGAGAAATACCAAACACGTGATACACTGTTTAAAACAAATTGAAGCTGCATCCAAACAGAGGACTACAACTTTGATTAGTTGTTTTTTTTTCTTCAAATCTTGTTTTTTTTGTGAATTCTTCAGAATATCAACCATGACATGTTTTCCACATCTGCTGAATCTGTACCTACCGATCAGAAACCTGCACAGACGCTGTTTCCACCTAACACGGCTCTTCCCATATCCAAGCCCACTGTGCCAAAACCTCCGACTAATATCCAGGTAATTTGTGTCCAATTAGTCTCACTCTATTAATTATTATTATTGGATTTGTAAGAAAAAAGATTATGGGGACAAAGAAGATCCCAATGAGGAAGAAGTTTATTACAGCATAGCATTGACAAAATACATGAAGGACTTATGGTCAAAAAGAACCCCGGACAATTCCTGCATAAACATTTTATACTGTTCTTGCTTTTTTTTTTTTTTTTTTTTTTTTTTGTAAATGGGATTTATATTTAAATGCAAATCACAAATTAAATAATGGTGATATTTTTGTCTAGTCAGGTGGCTGTAAATAGTCATTTTGGTCAGGTACACCATTGCTTGGTATTGTTACAGGAGTTATCACCCAAATGTTAGGTGCTACTATTCAGAGATAGTCCTTAAATGTCTTAATAACTACTTCTATGACATTAAAGTTGTTTTGGGATGAGCTCATTCTGACATAAATGATCTTGGAGTGGAATCTGGGTTAAGGCAGTGTGTAATTTCTTATAGATTTTGATGTGTGGTAATATACAGTACAGGCAATATGCTTAAAAAGTCCATTCTGAATTGACTTTAGCACAGTGGTCCCCAACCCCCGGGCTGCGGACCGGCACCGGTCTGTGGGTCAATTGTTACCGGGCCACACAGAAAGAATACATAACTTACATTATTTCCGTTTTATTTATTATCTGATTCTATACAATGTTTTATTTTGGAAAATGAAAGATTCTCTCCACCACATCTGTCTATGACTCACTCTTGATGCATGTCATGATGCCTCGGTCACACCTCCATCCTCTACCTTCTTAAAGGGGCTCCGGCCGCTAACACATAATACATTACCGATAAATTCAAACCCCCAAGCTAACAAAATTAACAAAAAACAACACAGTGGATTCACGATTATTATTATATTTAGAAAATACCAGTTTTTATGCCGGTCGTATCATTTTATTTTGTTGCATTTATCAGCCACACCTTAAAGGCCGGTCCGAGAAAATATTGTTCGACATTAAACCGGTCCGTGAAAATATTGTCCGACATTTACCTGGTCCGTGGCGCAAAAAAGGTTGGGGACCGCTGCTTTAGCAGATTGCTTAATAATAACTCAAGACCACTGAGGTAATATTTAATATAATTTGTGACACTTGTGAATAACCATTTCACACTGCTACAGTGACAAGAGTATAGAAGTGTGTTCCAAAGTAATCATTTTTGTGTTTTGGTTTTGACAGGGCACCGTGCTACCGGGTGCTACAAAGCAAAGCCAAGTTTACGAGGACATCCTTTTCATCGGCCAGGTGTGTGATATTGTGTGTACGCTTATTAAACCTTTCGCTTGGACATGCATGGACATGTTTGGCCATGTGGGGGGGTGGTAGCTTAGTGGTTAAAAGTGGTTAAGGCATTGGACTTTGGGTCGAAAGGTCGTGAGGTTAAATCCCAGCCACACCAAGCTAACACTCCTAAGCCCCTGAGCAAAGCCTTTAACCCCATAGCTGCTCATCTGTTTGAATGAGCTAAATGTAAGTTGCTCTATATAAGGGTCTATGCCAAATGCCATAAATGTAAATGTTTTAACATTGTATATTTGTGCTGCTTTCCGCTTTCCTAGGAGAAATGTGTGGAGGACTGGCCAGAGGACAGCCCTGAGCTCAGCCCTGACTGGAAACCTGTATGAAATTCATTCATATTATATATATATCATATTATATTTAATAATCGTTCATTAATAAAAGCCTCATCGGGAATTTTTCCAGCTGTTTAGTCTTAGCGAGCCTTTGCAATCTGTAGCCTCAAATTCCTGTTAACAGTATAGCTGAGTAGAGTGTTAGTTGATATGATGTTCTGCTGGCCTATAGTCCAGTTTGTTGTGTTCAGAGAGGCACACCAGGGTTGTACAGAGAGGTTGTTTTTAGCTACCATAGTCTTCCTGTCAGCTTGCACCAGTATGCCATTCTTCTCTGATTTCCACCAACAGAACTTTTTTACCCTGTCTGGCAATAATAAGTCATGTGTGCATTCACAATGTTAAGATTGTTGCAATACTAAATATCTCTTTAGTAATACAAAATACAAAATACAATACTAGCAATACAAAAAAAATGACATTGATACTTTCCTGGTGTGTGAAAAAAGATCACTCATAAGGTGATATCTGAGTCCTAAAGGGAAGACAAGGTGACAAGGATGTAATATCTGGAATGTAGTGCCAAGCATTGTGACTCTTGCATCACCCACTGGAGACATATGTGGTCAGACGTGCTTCTTTTAAACCAGTTAAGTGCTAAAAGATCAGTTTGGTACCAAATCAGTATGCAGATGGACATCTCGAAAGAAACAATTATAAAGTTCATTGAGGAAATGATGCGGTCGTGTGAAGAATGTTTTTCTGAACAACGAGTCTGTTAAATGTCAGCCGAGCCTACTAAAATTTAAATGCCACAGCATACCTATGGATTGCAACGTCATCTTTTACTTGTGTTTCTTTACGACAAAGGTTTCAGTGATGTGAGGGAAGAGAGGATTGCACGGATAACAAAACGGTTAATATGAAGAGTTCATATAAAAATCTTTTTCCCTCCCCTTATAAAAACATGCCAGGATTATCTTTCCTAATTACCTGTTGGTCTGAACGTTCGCATTGTGTTTGCCTGTTTGAGATGAATGGGCTCCATGACTCAAATATTAACTGTACATCAGCTAATTGTACATTAATGTTTACTGTACAGAAATTGTATGGTGGACAATCCACATAATCTAAGATTAATAACACACATATTACAATATGTGTTGATAAAAAAAACTAACAAAGACATAAGCTTAAGGTTTAAGGACCTATAGGTCCTATAGTTGTATTCAGATACACATTCATAGTGGTTCATTTTTTGCCTACGCAATCACAGAGCCATTGAAGTCAAAGAAATTTAAGTGTGATTTGTAATTTCACTCAGTTTGTGTATGCTTTAACTACAGACAGTGGTGATATTTTCTCACTGTAAGTGGAAAGGTCTACTGTAGATGTACAAATGTGCAGCTGCAGCAGCTGCCACTATCGTTTGCAATCTATGGTGTGGTCTGTTTTTACTTTGACTTTTGGTCATGATTGTTACTGCCCTTGCATAGCCTCAAGGTCCTGAAGATTTCAGTCTGCAAGATTGTTGCTGAGCTACGGGTGCATTTCTTGTCCTTCTGGAATGTCAACATTCTTTTTATATCGAGTTTTTGTGATTATATGCAGATGCATGATGCACTGCAACATCATGTTTGTTTTGCATTTGCTAGAGCTTTACTGGGAAACCGTTTTGAATATCAAAGATTCCTTCATTCAAGATGATGTGAACCAAATCTGCACATGCCGTTACATATAAACATTTTTAGCATGTTTTTTGACCAATTAACCTTCGACCAGTAGGTGCCACTAATAAAAAAGTGCCTCAGATCATAGCTTGAAGATGCCCGATATGTTTTGTGTCAGTGTGCAAAGTCGTGGTTGAGATGCAGCCTTATGTGTTGTTTGGCTTCCTTGTTAGATTTTTCTTTACAGTATTTAAAATGATTTTAAGAATTTTTATCCAGGTTGGTCTGGAGATGATGTGTGCCAAATTTGGTGTTGATTGGGCAGAAATAAAAAAAATCAAGACTGTAGCCATGAAATGCACTTGAATTTCAGATGTTGGTGAGCGTTTGCTTCAGCATACTCTTGGAAATTACTCAAAGAAGAACTGCTGATTTAGCACAAATTCTAAAATAATAATAATAATAATAAATAATTTAAAGAAAACAATTTGTTACAGTTTTCAACCACAAGGTAGAGTAAACCTTTTGGGTACATTCAGGGCATAGTCCTAAAAATAGTTTCATAATACATAGATACATTGCTAAGATACACTCTCCCCATCCTTTGTATTTGCCAGCTCATTATAGAAGAATGGTTTTGCATTAAAACATTTCTCTGCCAATCTGTGCTTAGACAGTACTCAAGATGATGTGGGCCATCACTGTTGAAGAGTAGAAAAAACCTGTTTGGAGGAATAGCAAAAATAGTTAGATATGAGTGAACTGTGGGTGGTTTGGTCACATAATTTATTGCCAACCCTCTATCCATGGTTCTTAAGATGTTTATTAGTTTTTGTTTATTTGCTCGCTTCTTGTTTGGTGGCTTCACTGTAAGATTTGTTGGCCCATTACAGCTAAACAATGGGGTATTCAAAAATCTTTTGCTCATTTTTGTGAGGCTTACTCTGAAGATGATGTTTGCCATTTTTCACTCTGATGACATTTGTAAATTATTGTAAAATGATACTATTCCCCCCCAATTTTTTTTTACAATGTTAAGTATGATGTTCTCATATGATACTGTTCAGTTTTACCTAATAAGATAGAAATTGATGTCATATGGAACATTGAGCTTGTCTTGACCCGGTAAATCTATAAATGGCTTTTAAAATTTTGGACAAAAGGTTCAAACGTTGTGATTATAAACACTTTTTTTTTAAGACTATAAAAAGATTATAAAACTTTCAAATCATCCCCAAAATTGACCTGATAGTGACGCTCAAGTGTTGGCAGCACTTAGCCCAAATTTGGTTAGAATACTTCTTATATCTTTGCCAGTCAGAGTGCCAAACTTCACAACTTTTAACCAGAAATTTAATAGGCTTCCATAATCACCCCTGCCAGAAGACAAATATATAACACTTAAAATGTTATATAAATTCTATGTTTAAGGTAAAAAATGAATATCATTTCTTCTGAGCTCTTCAAGTCAATTTAATAGACCTGTGAATAATATAGACCCACTTAAAGTTAGTTGCAACATAACCATGTTCAATGTAGTGAGGATTACAAATTAAACCAAACATGAGAACAATTCATTCTAAAACATTAAATAGCAACAAGGAAACATGAAGTACATCATGTGCGCACATTTGTATTTCATGACCCTTTTTTTTTGTTTAAAAAAGTTTATCTAAAACATGCAAATGCAATGCAAACTTTCAGACCCACAGGCAATTCAGGAAGCAAATCCAATTGCTGACATGTTTTTTAATGTGGGAGGAAAGAATTTTATATGAACTGTGTTGCAATCCTCTTTTATATCACTTAAACAGATAGTCATAAAGAAGCACAAATGATAGCTATGTAGCAATCCTTAGGTATGCTGTAGCCTTAAACTAGGGTCAGCTGACATTTAGTGGACTTATTTTTTAGAAGGTCTTTCTTCACGTGATCACACCACAGCAAAAAAAAAAAAAAAGTCTCTAATATAGGGATGGCTAGTGTGATTGTTCATATATTAGATATATTTATTATAGTTATAATGATATTCATATAATAGATATATATTTGATACTTATGACTGCATATTAAATATGCAGTCAAATGCCATTCCAAATATTTCTGCATATATTTAAAGCCATCACCTGTAAGGCAGTGTTTGTTTTAGGCTAACTCCACCCACGCATACCCCCACACTGTCTAAATAGCGATTAAGTCTATGGTTATGAAAGCCTTGAATACTGACGTGCACAATATCGGTATTCTTTTCACTACACCTCTGAATGCGGCTCAATGTAACTATATGAATGTACATTTAATTTCTTTGTATACCAATTCACTGAGTTAAAATACAGAAAAATACAATAATTTAACTTTATACTTGTGTTTATTTTACCAGTCAGGCAAATTAAAATTGAGGAGGGAGTCTATGAGGGTGAGTACTTAATGATCAGGACATTTATTCATTTGTGTCAAAACTAATAAGCTCTTTTCTTGTTTCTAGTTAGAAATAATGGCACTCAAATTATTTTTAGCATCTTGATTGACAAAAAACATACAGTTGAAACACTTTTATTTATTGTTTTTTTTTTTATTGTTCTCATTAGATTGCTGCAGAATCTGAGGCAGACACTCTTGGGAGGAAATCTGGCAAAACAGTATGTTTATGAAGCTTTTAATCATTGTTTAATGATATATGATCTAATATTTCTGGGTCATTGCTTTTAATGGACTTTTCTTTTCTTGCTAGAAACTGAAATTAAGCTTCTCTAGAAGAAAGTCAAAGGTGAAATTATATTCAAAATGAATGAATCAAATAGTGCTATTATTATAAAAAGAAGCATGTGGTTAAAAAGAGTTTGAATTTCAGGATACATCAGGAGACGACCCAAGGGTTCTGCAAACAAGCACAGTTTGTGAGTCAGAGGTAATATACTTTACATTAGCCATTTTACTCATTTTTCCTTTGATTAATGCTCTTTTTTTCCCCCCCCGAACAATGTCTGTCACTTAAGCGCCAAGCATCAATATCTTCTATTCATACACTGTCATCATTTCTAACAAGTTGAATGTAGCAAAATGACCAGACAACATGTAATGTAATGTATTGGTCTGTATATAGAAGTATACTATAATTCATGTCACCTATATCATCAGTTAAACTTGTATTTAATATTAAACCTGTTACAACTCAGTTGTCTTTACATACATTTGTAGTAAACTATTAGAATCACATATAGTTTTTTGACACTGACACAAAAACCACAAGTGAGGATCTATTTTACTTACTTACCAAACTATCCAGGTAGCAGCTAAAATTATTGCTGGTAAAATACTGTATGTATTTCTAGATATTTAAACACTTGGCCCTAAAGCAAAACTTCACCATGAAACACATTAGTTATCTTTATATTGAAAAATGTGTGTACTGATTTGGGTGCTACTTTGTTGGGCGCCATTATTTTGCAGATCATTTTCCAGTATATAAGTTTTATTAACAACTTTGTGCTTTTGGTGCATTCTTGATGTTATAGGGGGGTTCATTTATTATAATTTTTTTCTATTCTCAGTATGGATGGTTGGGTTTGTTTGATTTTCTATTGAGTTATATTGGATGCTTCCAATGATGTTTTATTTTTTCAATAGCCAAAATATCCTGACAACTTGAACAGTGTCTATGGGGATACTTTGCCTTGGGGAAAAAAGGTGACACTACATTTAAAAAACAATTATAACTATATTTCAATCTATGTATTCATCAGCTGGTTTAAACTTGTGTGTTCTGGATTATAGTTCAATGCACCAGATGATGTTTTTCTGCCTGAACAAGAAGACCACAATGCAAACATTAAGGGCAAATCAGTGAAGGTTTTATTCACTATCTATCATCATTCTCATAGTGGTTTTGGTTTTCAATGTGCATGAAACTATAACGATTGTATTTATTTATATATGTATATGTCTAATTCTCAACAGATTAAAAAGCCTAAATTCATAGTTCCTCATTTGCAATACAAAGGATCCAAGGTAATTCCTTGAATGATATTTTAAATGTTATAAATACATTTGAAATAGTTTTTAAGTATAAATACTCACAAATGTTTTGCTTTTCATGCAAAAGACTCAAATATCTGTTACTTCTTTATCCAGGAAAAATCTCTTGGTGAAAGTTTTGAAAATAAATCACCATTTCTGCATGATTCCAAGGTTTGTACCATGATCTTTCAATAGCACATAATAAACGTATAAACATAGAAATGTTAGAAATTACACAAATACACAATTCTAACTACTGTGGGTAGCATTGCCTTCTCACAGCTCTAGGATCCTGAATTGAATTGTGAGCTTGGGTTAGAGCCTGTTTAGAATTTCATATGTTCTGCTCATGTTCACAAATGGGTTTCTTATGAAAAACATGTTGGTAATGCTGAAATGCCCAAAGTGTAAATGAATGTCTGAATGTTTACCTGTGAAGGACTGGATCAGCTGCAACCCTGAACATATAAAATAGTCACTGAAGAATGACTTGTTATGGTAATTAGGTTATATGTAGAATATCCCAATATACATGTTGTTTAAGCTGTGTCTGTTTGTTGTTTTACTGGAAATTTTCACAGGTTAAACATGTTCAGGAGTTAAATGGGGACAAGCTGAAGAATGTTGACCATACAAAACCAGTTATGAAAGACTGGAGACTGGTACCTATCTGATCTATTTTTTAGTTTTGTGTTGCATGGTATGCCTTCATATTTTAACAGAAATTTCCTATTTGACAGAAGGATCCACATAAATTAAAACCATCCCTTTCTCATCGACTATCCAAGGTAAATTATACTATATCTTGTAAATATGTTGATTATCCTATATTGCAAAGTTAAAACAAATTCTCAGGTTTTGTCAGTGTGATTATGCAGTGCATCCAGAAAGTATATACAGCGCTTCACTTATTTTTTTAACAATCTTATTCCAAAATGGATTAAATTCATTATTCTCCTCAAAATTCTACAAACTATACCCCATAATGACAATGCAAAAGAAGTTTGTTTTTAAAATCTCTGCAAATTTATGAAAAATAAAAAACGAGAAAAAAAAAATCACGTACATAAGTATTCACAGTCTTCGCCATGACACTCAAAATTAAGCTCAGGTGCATCCTGTTTCCACTGATCATCCTTGAGATGTTTCTACAACTTGATTGGAGTCCAACCTGTGGTAAACTCAGTTGATTGGACATGATTTGGAAAGGCACACACATGTATATATGAGGTCCCACAGTTAACAGTTTATGTCAGAGCACAAACTAAGCAATGAAGTCCAAGAAATTGTCTGTAGACCTTCGAGACAGGATTGTATCGAGGCACAGATCTGGGGAAGGGTATGGAAAACTTTCTGCAGCATTGAAAATCCCAATGGGCACAGTAGCCTCCATCATCTGTAAATGGAAGAAGTTTGGAACCACCAGGATTCTTTATAGAGCAGGCCACCTGGCCAAACTGAGCGATTGGGGGAGAAGGGCCTTAGTCAGGGAGGTGACCAAGAACCCGATGGTCACTCTGAAAGAGCTCCAGCGTTTCTCTGTGGAGGAAAACCTTCCAGTAGAACAACCATCTCTGCAGCCCTCCACCAATCAGGCCTGTATGGTACCTCAGCACTCTGGACCTCAGACTGGGACAACGGTTCATCTTCTAAAAAGACAACGACCCTAAGCCCACAGCCAAGCTAGCAAAGGAGGGGCTAGGGGACGTCTCTGTGATGCTTTCCATCCAACCTGATGGAGCTTAAGAGGTTCTGCAAAGAAGAATGAAAGATACTGCCCAAAAAATAGGTGTGCCAAGCTTGTAGCATCATACTCAAAAAGACTTAAGGCTGTAATTGGTGCCAACGGTGCTTCAACAAAGTCGAGCAAAGGCTGTGAATACTTATGTACATGTGATTATTTTGTTTTTTATTTTTACTGAATAAAACCTTTTTTTTAAATACATTTAAACTTTTTTCACGTTGTTATTATCGGGGTATTTTTTGTAGAATTTTGAGGAAAATAAGGACTTGAATCCATTTGGAATAAGGCTGTAACATATGTGTAAGAAGTGAAGTGCTGTGAATACTTTCCGGATGCATTGTACTGTAGGCAGTGATGAAAGTAAATGAATCGATTTAATTTTTGTAGGATTTTATTGAAGATGATCTAAAGAAGATGAATGGTCTTTCGTTTTTGGAAGAATCAAAGGTATTTGACAATGAAATATTCGGGTATATTTATAAACTGCATTGCTCAAAGTTTGTGAACACCTGACAATGACAACCACGTGTTCCTTTAACAACGCTTTTCAAATCCAGGGCATTAATATGGAATTGGTCCACACTTTGCTCTAACACCCTCTATTCTTTTACATTTTGTCCTGACATTACTAAGAAAACTTGTAGACATCTTTAGGCAGACTGATTGCTTTTATCTCTGTGTTAATTCAACAGCATTATTGCATTTCAGTAATATTTAGATTAAATGTCTTCAAGTAGAACTGTAGACTGAAAAACATTATTTGCTTCTGCCAGAAATGATGGCGACATTGAGACACGTTTCTCCATACCCCCACCTCCACACAAATATTTAAAGTTTTTATAAACGATTTTTTATTATGATTAAACATAGTGGACTACATATCTGTTTTTGTAGGAAAATGTTTTGGCGAGTGCTGGGAAGGAAAATCATCGTTACTCTGCTGACTTATGGGTGTGTACAGTAGTGCAGGACGAGTTGATTGTGTTCATCATTTACATTCAAATTGTGATTCATTTTATGCTTCCTGTGATTTTATGGGGGGGGGGGGGGAAGGGGGGGGGGAGAGTATATTTAGTATTAATTTATGCTTTAGAATCCATTTTTGTTTGTTTTTGATGTTTAGGCCGAGTACCAGCTCGAGACATGCTCTTCAAAACCTCCAGACAGCAGTAAAAAAACACAAGATTTACAAGACTGTAAACCAGTACGTCCCTAATGCTTGTTCTTCGCAAATTCAAATAAATAATACATTCAAAACATTGATTGATTGATTGATTGATTGGTTTTACAGAAGAAATCGTTTACATTCATGGTTCCTCATATGCCTCGGAAAGGATCAAAGGTAACGTTTTATTCAATATATTACCCTGCTTTTGTTTATTCATGACATACCTTGACGGCTTTCACGTCTGTTTTTCAAAATGATCTTAAGAGTACGCCAGAAAACGATATCCCAGAGAAAGGTGCTGATTTGTTCAAAGCCACTGACATACAAGGGTTGGAAATAAATGTACCTGAAGATTATAATCAGGTATTCGAACTTTTAGAATTTCCTTACAGTACAAATCTGCTATTTATATTAGGTAATGAGATTTTTTTTTGTCTGATGTATGTACATTTTACATGATAATTCGTTTCTCATAGATGAGGAAATCTCCTGTACAAAGGGTTTCGCCAATAATTAGAAGAGACTCACAGGTCCCACTGTTTTTTTTTCAATTTTTTTTTATTTGATAGATTTATTTATAGATCGACACACTGCTAAATACATTACATGCTTTTTTTTCACAAAAGGCGTTTTTCTGATACGTATAGGGTCTAAATAATGCAGAGAAAGGAGCGGATCTTTTTAAAGCAGGAGACATTGCAGATGATATCTGGATGGAGAAGCATACCATGGTATATGTTCATCTCGGTTTCATTTTCCATGTCATTTGCTTCTTTTTTTTTTTTTTTTTTTTTTTTTTTTTTTTTTTTTTTTTTTTTTTTATCTCTTAGTCATCTAAGGAAGTAATGGGTGTGTTTTATCTTTTGTGTGCATGTTTAGGACACAAAAACAGAGAAGGTAAAAAATGAAAATCTGCCCAGAAGTGAATCAAAGGTAAGCGTACAGTACATGCTATAACTATTTGCATATATGTCAGACATGCAGTCATGTACGCATGTAACAATTTTGCATTACGCTTTAAGCCTAATATTTACAGTACCATGTCTTTCAGTTCATCAATTCTAGGTTTTTCTCAATAGCTTTGGAGTTCACAAACATATCCTACAATATTAAGCAACCTTTATAAACATTATGAAAATGCTTTTTATAAAATAAACATTTAATACACACTTATTTTCCAAACAATAGAAACATTACTAACTTACTTAACCTTTCTTTTAATGTTATACATTACAATAAGAGGCTCAGTGCTGTCATACTTGTCAAGGGAGGCTTTCACTGAGGGTGCGGATATTTTCAAAACCAGGGTTTCTGGTTTGCCCAAGAACAAAATTAGGATACGTGATAAAAGAGCAAGCAGCAAATCCAAAAATACAAGATGCACTGCACATTTTTTTTCAAACATTACAATGTAGAGGCACCAAAATGACTTTTCATCTTCCCCTCAAGGCCAAAGACCAAGTGTATTTTACTGAAGACTTTGAGCTACCAGGTGCTACTTCTGGTGATTACTACCTCTCAGAAGCAGCTAAGGTATCCACACCCAACATTTATTTTAATCACATATAAGTAAACACACATTCTTAATGAACAACAGCCTAATGAAAAGAAATATGCTTCCTTGTTAGTATTGCAAAACACTGAGGCAGCAGAGCTTGATTCCAGGTCCAGTTCTTATTGCTTTTGTGTATCAAGAGGTTACAGAGTTGTGTTAGCCAAGTCTGTTATGCCTTTTAGCTCTCTAATATGTGCTTAAACCAGCTTGACGAGCTTAAAATGTTTCACCTTGTCAAATGAAAATGACTACTAGTGCTGTCTGACTGTGCCTGCTTTTTGTTATTGCTCAATGGTGACAGTGTTTCCAATTCAGTGTCAGTCAAAAGAAATCATTGGATTTGGATTCTGAAAAGAAGTCACTTTTTTAAATCATTTATTTAGAAAAAAAACTGTCTTTATCAGCAATATGTAGGTGTTTTATTAACTTATATAGCAATCTATAAACT
Source organism: Silurus glanis (assembly GCA_014706435.1). Lineage (NCBI taxonomy): Eukaryota > Metazoa > Chordata > Actinopteri > Siluriformes > Siluridae > Silurus > Silurus glanis. Next base: position 2,635,092 of record JAAIIK010000059.1, on the reverse strand, counting down.
TATATCCCATATCTATTCACGGGTTTGATTCTCTATCCATCTTCTAAGGCTGAGTGGATGTCCTCCCAGATGGATTTGAGGCGAGTAAAAACACCAGATCATGTCGAGAAACTGGAAGGAGTAAAAGAAGAAGAGGAAGGGGTGAGTCTTCCAATAAGGTGGATATATAATCCCAATTCGAAAAAAGTTGGGACACTGTGTAAAATGTGAATAAAAATAGAATTCAATGATTTGAAAATCTCACAAACCCATATTTTATTCCCAGTGAAACATAGGAAACATATCATATGTTTAAACTGAGGAAATGTACCATTTTAAGAAAAGAATAAACAAGGTAATTTTGAATTTGATGGCTGCAACCTGGCTCAAAAAAATTCAGACAGGGCAACAAGTGTGACAAAAAAAGTGCTAAATGCAATGAACAGTTGGAGAAACATTTTGCAACTAATTAGGTTATTAGGCAGGGGACACCGAACTGTTGAGCAGCAAGAATCCTGTATCAGACACATATGGAACAACATTCCCCTCCGAAAACTTCAGCAACTGGTCTCCTCAGTTCAGTATATATGGACAGTAGACATGCAGTGGTAAACATGGCCCTGTCCCAACTTTTTGAGACCTGTTGCAGCCATCAATTTCAAAATGACCTTTTTTTTTTTTTTTTACATTACAATGGTATATAGTCTCAGTTTAAACATTTGATATGTTTATTTGTATGATTGTGAATAGATGTATGAGATTTGCAAATCATTGGATTCTGTTTTTATTTACATTTTACACACTGTCCCAACATCTTTGGAATTACGGTAGTATACTGTAAATAGCAAATAGAAAGCGATTTTGCATGCAATATATTTCCAAGTATTTCAATGCGAAAAAAAAAAAAAAAAAAAAGTTACACAACTTTGTTTCTATGAACCCTTGTGAACAAGCAAATTATTACAATTTCATGGAACAAATGATAGATTTTAGGTTGTAAATGTAGGTCAGTGCTTCTGATAGTGTTTAGGCCAGCAGAGAAGGCATTGCTGGCCCTGACCGCCCACCACTGGGTGCATGTCAAATTAATGTAGATACCAAACCCTGCATACCAGAAACACCCCACAAAACCTGCTATTTTGGAGATGCTCTTACCCAATTGTCTACTTATCGCAGTTTGTCTCTTGACAAAGTTAACCAGATCCTTGCCAATTTTTCCTGCTTCCAACACATCAACTTTGAGAACTAAATGTTAATTTGCTGCCTAATAAACCTCACCCATTGTGAGGTGACACTGTAATAAGATAATCAATGTTAGTCATGTCACCTGTCAATGTTTTTTTTAATTGCAGGACACTGACAGTCTAATGGAGTGGTGGAACACAGTAGAATGTAAGCAACTATTAAAATTCCAAAATTCTTAATGTTTCACCTTTTAAAAACTTATAAACACTTGAGTCTTAATAAGCACAGATATTCACACATTCCTTTCATTTTTTCAGTATGGGACGAACTGCCATCAGATGACGAAAGCAATGCAAAGGAGGATGAAACTAAGTAAATGATTCGTTCAATAATATTCACTTGTGTTATTCTACTTTTTCCAATGAAAAAGCAAGCTTTTCCAGCCTGAAACTTGCACTTGTCTTCATTTGCATAACCATGTTTTATGTTATGCACCCAACTGCCACTAGGAGGACCCTAAGCACCTAAAGATGGTTTATGTCTCTGAGTGATTGACACGTTCCTAAAAGTTGAAATTAGGATAATACATACTTGTTATTTCAAAATCCAATCAATTGGCATACAGGCAATCCATTATTATCAATGAACAGCACATAATACACCAAAAAATTTCTTTTTTCTCAATTAGATCTTTTACTGAGATTGCTGACAAAGTCCACCAAGGTCTCAGAGTTTTCTATAAAGTTTTCACCGAGCAAGCCGAAGTCCTCTACCTGCATGTGCTGCGCCTCTACGCCATCGGTGATGACCTGAGCAACTTCCACCGGCGTGCAAAAATCGCCCATATCACAGGTGGCACAACCTCAGCTGTGGGTGGTGCAGCAGTTATCACTGGCCTGGCTCTGGCACCTGTCACACTTGGAGCTTCTTTGATTGTATCTGCTGTTGGGCTGGGAGTAGCAGCAGCAGGTGGAATCACAGCAGCTTCGGCCACCTTATCGGACAATGTCCACGAAATGACCGTATGTTTTATGCTTTATTTGCCCAAACTATTAGATGTTAGGTATTTATGATCATATAATGGCTATATAATTGGAAAGTATTCAGACCACCTTTACTTTTGCAATGCTATGTTGCAGCCTAATATTATAATCATTCAAATAGATTTTTTTCTCATTAATCTACACGCAGTACCCTATAATGACAAGGTGAAAACAGTATTCTAGAAAATGCCTGTAATTTATACTTTTTTTTACAATAAAAAAAACCCTTAAATATTACATGTACATACGTATTCAGACCCTTGACTCGGTACCTAGTTGAAGCACCTTTGGCAACAATTTGGCAGTCTTTTTGGGTATGATGGCAACAAGCTTTGCACATCTGGATTGTGTCTCTCCAGAGATGTTTGAATAGGGTTCAGTTGTCAGGGCTCTGGCTGGCACAATTTAGGACATTAAGAGTTTTCCCTAAGCCACTCCTATGTTGTCTTTGCTGTGTGCTTTGGGATGTTGTCATGTAGGAAGGTGAACCTTTGGCCCAGAGTGAGATCAAGAGTGCTGTGGAACAGGTTTTTTTTTATATCTCTATACTTTCCTCCATTCAGCTTCCCCTCAACCCTGACCAGTTGCCAAGTCCTTGCTGCATAAAAACCCCACAGCATGATGCTGCCAATATCATGCTTCGCTTTTGGGATGGTTTTGGGTAGTTGATGATCGATGCCTGATTTCCTCCAGACATAAAGATTAGAATTGAGGCTAAAATTCCTATATTGGTTCCATCAGACCAGAGAATCTTGTTTCACAAAGACTGAGAGACCTTCAAGTCTTCCAAGCAGATTTCCAGACTTGTCCTATCTACACACAGGATCTCCAGAGCTCAGACAGAGTGACCATCCAGTTCTCTTCTTTGCCTATTGCTCAGTTTGTGACCAGCTCTTGGAAGAGTCTTGGTTGTTCCACACTTCTTCCATTGAGAATTATAGAGGCCACTGTGCTCTTGAAAATCTTCAATGCAGCGGGAATTGTGTTGTAGCCTGGTTTGTTTTTTTGTTCTGATATGCATCCTCAGCTGTGAGGCCTTCTATAGAGAGTTGTGCATATTTCCAAATCATGTCCAATCAATAAACTTTTCCACTGGTGGACTTTAATCAAGGTGTAGAAACATCTCAGTAATGATCAAGAGAAACAGATAAATTTCAAGTGTAAACACAAAGGGTCAGAATACTTATGTACGTGAGATATTTCCTGTGTGTAGAATAATGAAGAAAAAATAATCAAAATGAATGATTGTAGTATCAGTCTGCAACATAATAAAAGTGAAAAAAGGGAAGACGGTCTAAATTCTTTCTGAATGCATTGTACAGTATGTCTATAAAAAGATATTTTCACATCTCCACAAGTCTTAGAGCTTTGCGAATTATAATGCCAAGCCTATGTAATTTTACATAAACTATGCAGGCAATATTACTTCAAATACAAAGCTTTTCATCTATTATATATTTTCTAGTCTTGGCTTGTGTTATTTTGGCAACTGTAATTGGAAAACAGTAAGAACTGCTGGTTTTAAATACTTATTATTTTTTGCTTACTATCTGCTTGTTTAAAACACAGGAATGTACCCATGCTTTACATACACTCCTGGGCAAAAAAAGAAAGGCCAAGATGGCAAAATATTAAGCTTTGAATGATTTTAACAACAAATCCTTCTTTGTTTCCATTCAGTACCGATAGTTGATAGATAGTTTTGTGTGTTCACATCAAACATTTGAAACATTTTCATGATTTTCCCTCTGTGTTTAAGTCTGTATAAGCCAATTTACCTGATTTTACCTGATTGTAACAGTTCACGCCATCAAAAAAGTAAACATGCAAATGGAGGTGCAGGAGGCCTCCAGAGTGCATGCATTCATTTCTGCACATTTTTTAGCTAATAATTTGCTGTTAAGAACATTAAAGTGTTACTATTTTGTCGTTTTTTTATTCCTCGCTTTTCCCAGGCATTGTAGTGCTATAAATGCATGGGTACGTACTGTTTATTTATCATGTAGTAGGCACAGTTTTATATCAATCAGTATGATTTTGATGGGTTACAGTGTCACATTGGCAAATACAAATTCACTTGAAAGATTGAATATGAAAACCGCTCCATATTACTGTAAAACCTCTCACTTTTACCATTTGCGTTCTCTACCAGGACCGTAAGAAGATCGAGGTGGTGTTGCAGGACTACGAGACCCGCCTAGTGGAACTGCGGCGCTGCCTGCGTTTTGTAGCTGAAGGTGTGCGTCGAATGCGCTTGCACCCTTTGTTGCGTCGTAACAATTACTACGCCGGAGACTGGGAGGTGCGGCGAGCACTTCAGACGATCAGTCTGGTTGGAGATCCAGTAGAGCAAGCCGAGGAAATTGTGCAGAAATCCACAATGGCTCTAAACAGTGTGTACAAGGGCATGGATAATTACTTTAGCAAGGATTCGAAGGAGCTAAAGAAGGGCTGCAAGAAAGAGGTGACCATGCAAGTGAATATGTTAGCTAAGCTGCTGCATGAAAACTTAGTGGTGCTTAACTCCACACGAGAGCACCTAATGGAAGCGACTGGATTTGTATAGAACGGGAAACCAATAAGCAAAAAGAAATAAATAATGATATTAATAACTTAATGTTGATCTAAATGTTATCTAAGCGTTATGTAAGTGTGGCTGGTCACATGCTAAACATGATGATGAAAACATGACTTCCTTCTAGTTTTGTATCACAGTGTATTGTATTAACTGGGAAAGGGGCCTGTGGTAAGAACGTATCAAATCAAGAAAGATTACAATATGTTCAATATGCATATAAAATAAGATTATAAATGTCAAGTTAATTGTCATTACTTTTTATTTTTTGCTGTGGAGCACTTTGGATTCAACATAACATATATACTTGACAAAAAACAGCTTCTGTGGTCAGAGTTTTGATTTGCTTCTTCTTTAAGCAGTTTAGTTCTTGTTTTAATATTCACTTTCACAATGAGAAAATACCATCTATGGCAGACACTGTTCTGGGATTGAGTTGCTGTTGTGCTCTGGTATCTATACACTAAACCACAAAGACTGAAAAAACTTGGGCAGGAACTGAGAGTGTCTATGCCTTATTTAAAAAGACCTGAAAATTACCATTTGAAAATGTTTAGAAACACGCACATTATCGTATACCTTAAAAAATTATTTAGATATTTGTTTGCTTTTGCTCTGTTTATTATTTTCTTATAATTCCTGCAGACTCTTCATGTTTAATGTCTAGATCAAACTCCAATGGCCAACCTCCCTATTCATGTTCATGCTCATAGCTATCAGTCTATGTTATATACTTGTTTTCAATTGTTCTATTTTTTGCAAAGTATTAGGCTGAATTTTAGATGCACTGGCACAGCTTTTAAGAAGGACAGATGTAAATTGTATACAATATAAACATATTTGTAATATATTATAAAATAAAATACAAAACTTGCTATAAAATTGAATTCCAGTTCATCTTTTATATTGCGTACATTTTATTTATCTATTTATTTGTGTCTTTTCCAAGTTCATAGTCAATTTTTCTAATAAATTGTGTACACACACACACACACACACACTGTCAGGGATCCCCCTGCCACGCCCCCCTCGATAGCTGTCAGGGATCCCCCTGCCACGCCCCCCTCGTAAGATGTCAGGGATTCACCCTGCCACGCCCCCCTCGATAGCAGTCACGCTGCCTTCCAAGATTACCGACAGCTGTGGCTCATTAAGGAACAGAC